>JAODKC010000041.1:8298771-8312041 GCA_026777985.1 Mormyrops attenuatus | reverse complement strand
AGTTCTGAAGGCGAAAGGGGGTCAAACACCGTATTAGTATGGTGTTCCTAATAATCCTTTAGGTGAGTGTAGAGAAGAATGTAGAATGTCATTTGCTGAACACCCACAGAAAGACCACAGCAATGAGTGACAGTTTTACCCCGCTATCATTCCAAATGTATGACAGTCAAGGAAACCATATTTAGATTTGAAAGAATTCGTCAATCCTGCGTCTTCAATGCAATGTAAGTCCTTTCCCTGAGTGACAGGCATCCTAGGCACTTAACTGAGAAACATAATAATGATATTGGAGTGAATACTGATATTTATTCCCTAAATAACACGGGAAATCATCATCCAGTACATGGAAGAAAGAGAAGACTTCAGTACAGAGAATTATGCAGGACGGGAATTTGTATTTTTCCTACTACAGGTAGTTAACGGATTTTTACATCACTAGTCCGGGGCAGTCAGAACTAGCCCCGAATAATTTGTCCAGCTCAGATGATTTAATAACCGTACTCTCAGTCTGAGAACGTTTAATTGGACAGATTACGAATCTGGGCTAAGCCCTATAGGTGTTTTACGGTCTGAGCAACGCCCCTGACGTGAGCGTGGTATTCTACAAAATTCCCAGAGAATTCCCATTTCTGCACTGCATCGCTTAATTGCCAAACCTCATAACGCTCTACAATAAAAACATTTCTGGGTGTATGGTTTTCCCTATAGTATGTCTGTCTCCATTTTATGTAAAATCCAAACCTCAGTATGGATTTCGGCTTAATTACATTAAGATTAGCATATTGTTACATAACACCATTTCCAACATGTTCGCCAAAAAGAGCCCAACGATAAACAAGAAAATCGCAAGGTAATTAAGCGCAGATAAATTAAGGAGGACATCACAGGCAGACAATAAACGCTATTCGGTTTTAAAACCGGACCGGGAAAGCTGAAAGCAGTGCACGCAATAAGTGCACGGGGGGGGGGGGTCCAGTGCCCAACTGCTTTTTCAGTACCCTCAGGCATTCCTATCCAACTCAGAAAACGATTATCTGATTACAGAAATGACTAAACAAATACAAATACAGTCTCTATACCAGTATTAGCAGCTTGATCGGCAAGGGTAAGTTACTTTCTTTTTCTTTAGCCTAATGACACTGATGACTGAAGAATTCTGTCAGCCATCCTATTGCTCTCAAGTTTTATATGTATATTATAGGCATTATAAGACCCGTTGGTGCGCCATGTATCTGCTGAACTGTAAGTAGCCTATATATATCTGTCTAGATCCTTCGTATACCACGTATTGATCAAAATTTGCAATGTCTGAGTTGATGTCTTTCTTGTGTACCCATGCACGCCAATGGACTCTCTCTCTCTCTCGTGCACACGCGCTCAGCAATTTTAAATGACCATACAGCAAGATTGCATCTCCTGCTGTTTCAGTTTAGCGCATTTCCAGTCAGAATTAGGGAAACAGCTTTTCAAGGTACATGAAGCAATACCATTTAAGCTACAGGAGGACTGAATCTGAAAAACCCTGAGGATGCTGATGATATGCAGAATAAAGAGTAGGAAAACTATATGAAAATGTCATGCAGCTATTTTTAATCTGGTAAACAAGGCGCCTGCTCCAAAACAATACCAACACCTCTCCTATAATAAATCATGAACTGTCAGGATATGCATTTCTGTCTTCTCCGTAGATTCATGGACAGGGGTGCCGTTTGAGATTTGGACCCCATGACGCCTGTCACACTGGGCCCCCAACCCAGACCGATCCAATTATGTTACAAACCTCCCCCTTTTATGGCACCCCTGGAACAAACCGATAATCTATAAAACATGGAGGTTTCTGTTAAGGAGGGATGTTTAATTTCCCTTTGTCTATTTTTGAACATGAATATTAATTGCACAGAACAGTGGCTCGGAGGTAAGTGGGTCGCCCAGGTCAAGCTGACATTAAAGAGCTTATGGGGATAGTGAGCACACGGTACATTTCATAGACCGTGACTGCATCTCGACGTGCACCCAGAACAGCCGCTTCCCCGAATGAACAAACACACCTTTGTGATAAATCACCCAGAGGCTCCAGCAGCCCCCGAGTTCAGCCGCATTACCGCACTGCCCTCGCATGCCAGAATCAGCGCCAAAAGAACAAAACTGTCAGCGACCAAAGGAGGCTCAGAAAGGTGTTCATTTCATTAGAGTTTATACTGTTTGTGGCTGTATACGAGGAGAACACAGGCTCTAGGACCCTGAGTGAGTGAGTGTTGGGAGAGAAGCGTAACAGCTAAGCATTGAGAAAGGGAAAATAGGATAATGAAGGAGATATAAAGAGAGGGAGGGAGAGAGAGAGAGAGAGAGAGGTGGCTGCTGTGAATAGTAGTTGAAAAGTCACTCAAACGGTTCGACATGGGACATTTAAAGCCACACTGGAAAAGGTCCAAAAGCAGAACTCAAGAGACGCTGGAAGAAGCCTTTGCACCGATAGGGGACCGTTTACAAACTCACCAAAAGTAGTTCACGCCATGACTCGACGTGCCCAGTGGCGAGCAGCGCTCGCTCCGTAGCACGCGCGGGCCACCTGCACGCGCCGCGCACCCGCACTTGGGGGCGTACCGCACGGCACGCGCACAGCACGCGGACAGCAGCTTCCAGACGCGCTTCACCGGCACTTTCGCACATTCTTAGCCGAACACTGCCAGAATAACCAGGGACCAAACGATAAACTGGATCATTTGATCTGACGGGATGAGAAGAGATTTGCACAGAGGTTAGAATTCAGCTGGAGCGCAGGTAAGTCCAAGTCTACTGACTTTTTTTCCCCAGGTAATGAGTGTTTTTCACTGTGCCATTGTTTTTCCATGTTTCAGTATCAGTCTCTGAACTGACAAAGACACCATGAATGTAGCAGCGTGCAATTATGATTACATCACCAACAAACAGTTTTAAATCTGTTACGGGCACAGTAAGAACGATGCTCTTCGTTATTATGTATATACTGTGCTGTTTGGGTCTATGTGTAAAGATTTTTGTAGAACTTGGTAAACAGAGACATTTTATAATGATCAGTATGTATTTCTAAGAATATGGAAAGGGGGAATGGGAAAGATAAATAAACAGATTAGAGGTAAACTTAGAATGAAGAATTTGCTCACTGTTGGCATACCGGAATTAAACATATTAATTGATACTGGACAATCTTTGTCTATAATTTGTATTGACTATAAATAAAGCATGTCCGTTGCATATGTGAAAAACGCAAATTAAACGCTAAGCCAAATAATGGCCAGAGATTGATGCTGAAGCAGTTTGGCATGTGTATTATTCTCTTTTCCAGTTTTGGGGTAAACTCATCTATAATTTTAGAAATAAAAAGCATATTGGGCAAATACTATACAAGCTGTGTGCCAGCTGGCAATTTTCAAAACTATTATTCTGGAGTGTGTTTCAAAAACAGCTGTATTAACTGACACTTCTGATCTGCGGCAAGCTTTAAAACGGATGCTTGTTACGCTGTAGCACAAAACTGAGATTCAGACTCTATATTTTTTTCTGTCATTTAATTTAATGATCTCCAATTAACAACTGATTTATTAGGAATGTATTAAGGCAAAATATAAACAGTCTATGAAGTACCCTGTCTGAAGAGTTATAAACCATTTAAAAATGTATTTTGTCTTTTTTCAGATTTTAGTCATTTCTTTCAAGACACTTTACCTATGCAAAAGCTCAAATTATCAAAACTGTAGAGATCATTGAAAAAATCCTCCAATTTCTCTCTTCTATGGATTAACAAGGGGTCAGAAATGGGAATGCCTTAGTTACCATGTGAAAAATGTGTCCGGAAATTGCAGAAAATAAAAGGTAAACTCAGAAAAATACTGGAGAAAAACAAAACGTGTTCATAGGAAAGGGAAAGATAAGCCACACGATTAAATGAGTGTAAATAAGGCAGAAATGTGTGAAATAATTTAGTCATCACGTTTTAGCTTTTACAAGCTAAGTAATTGGGAATCTTGAATATAGTTGCTCTGTGACCATTGTACTGTACAAATTATTATATCTACAGCAAGGAACTATAGTACCTATTCTCAGTGGACAGTTTTCTGTGAAGAACTGCTGGAGCGTACAGTCTGCACAGCTTCAGCGGAGCATGTAACCCCTCCCAGCACAACAGGCTCTGTCCAAACCATTAATCCCAGCAGTGAACCATCAGTGCTGCGTCTCCTTTCCTGGCCAGCAGCGAACAGCCAACGCTTTAAGAGAAATCAGCAAGCAATTTTGGTAGCACTTTACTTGAGGGGGCACAATCAATCAATCGACCAATCGATCAGTTTATTTGTATAGTGCATTTTCAAAGTCAAGGAAGTTGACAGACCAAAATGCTGCACAATGGGAAGTAGAACACAAGTACCTTAGTAACTCAGTTACTACTCAAGTCCAAATCATGAACAAATACAGTCACTGAATGAAATACATGAACTGTTATGGTTGATTAATGATGAACAAACATGGGATTAGTGGATAACTAACACTTAGTTACTGGTTAATTAATACATTAAGTAAGAGTGTACTACTACATTGTGCCACCTCGAGTAGTGCCACTGAAAATTTATAGAATAGTTTTCTTAAGTCCTTGATAAGAATTATTTAATATAGAATATTATAACTATATCCATCCATCCTCTGAATTTGATAACTGCTTGTTCAATGCAAAATCACAGTCACCGTGAAGCATGACTGTAGAAGCACAGGGCATAAGGTTGGGGACACTTTGAACAAACACGCGATAGACAATTCTGATAAACCAATTTAAATCACTGATCTGATGTCATAATGGAATCCACGATTATGAAGATGTGGGCATACAGTATGAGTCACTGGTGTATTGTGTTTCCCATATTGACTGGAGAAAACTCTGGAAGAATTACAAAGGGAAATTAACAACTTAATTCAGGATTAAATCTAGCACATTTAGCAGGGTAAACTGCTTTGATCACTTTTCTGGCTTTTTCTTGTCCCCCAGATGGGTAGTCAAAGTTTATTGTATATAGGTAGGATTTGGTAGAAACTAGTGATGGACAAAATAATGCTTCATGATTCATTTGCGGTATTTTTGACCCCACTAGATGGTGCTGTCTGTTAAAAAAAGGGCTCAAAGTATTCCCCAAACCAGGCAAAGAGCACCCTCTAGTGGGGTCAAAAAAATACAGCAAATGGTTCATGAGACGTCGCTTTTGTCATCACTACTGGAAACCTTGACTCAGTGTCACTGCCCATTGTTAGGCGAGATTGGCCCACATGCACTCATGTAGTGGCTAGTAGAGCGGGGACAAATGAGACGGAGACCCATTGTTAAGAGAGATTCTGCTGAGTTTTCTGTATGTTCATGACCACATAGCACAGCAGAGCAGTATAAAACCGGAACATGATTATTCTCATGTTCAGTTAATTCACCATCTAAAACCAGAACAAAGTGGGTGATTTATTATATGAAGAAGCCGTTCTCCCTGTACAGCATGACTATTTTAAGATGCCCGAGACAAATGTAGCCAAATGCTCAAAATGAGAAGCATCCAGGCTGATCAAGAGAATTTTGAAAATTAAGACACGTTTTCCTAAACATTTAAGCTTTTGCATCACATTGCCAAGCCTTACTACGCACTCATTGCAAATTCAGTTAATTTTTATAAAGTACCCTACTCAGCATAATTGAGCAAAAGCACTTCGAATAAACTATTTAAAATGTAGCAAAAACCCAACTGATACTGTCAAAAACAACATTTAAGCAAAAAAAAAATCGAAGGACAAAATAATATACTAAGTAATAGGGTGAGAATGTTGTCAAATCATATATATAAAATGGCAATAATATGACAGAAACTGATAGTGGCATAGGAATTATATGTGACAGGGAATTAAGTAGCTACGCTGGCATCATGTTAAGCAGTGATGCGGAACACTGTCCTTTTAGCTTAAACTCTCATGGACTGGATATTTTATAGGGCTCCAGAGAAGGACTGTGGTGCACCTGAGATAAGCGTGCTGGTTCCCTACGTGGGGGGAATAGAGAGGGGATTCGGTGGTCTGTCATCATGTTGGGAGCATCTGCTGTTGAAGCATGGCGGCAGGGGGGGGAGGGGGGGAGGGGGGGGGCAAAAGAAGTCAAGAGCTAAATGTCATCACAGCATGGTCCTGACAGCGGGGTGCCAGTGTGAATTACATCAGAGCGGCGAGCATCTCCGCACAGAGGTATGCAGCTGAACTTAGTGTATGTGAAGACACTGGGGACTAGAGTAGAGAACTGCACAGTGAGGCAAAAATTGTAAAGTATATAAATAAATATGTTTGTTGGATATAATTATTTTGTACAGAAAATAATGTGCAACAAAAGCTGTCCAGATCTCTCATCCATGTAACAGAAACAAGGTAACAAGAATGATTAGCCATATTAGTTAATCATTGTAAAAAGCCCGAGGGTGAACAGATCAAGAGGACAAGGCACTGGAAGAAGGAATAGGGGGTTTGATCTTGTGCTCTTTGAATTTATGGAAAGTTGGGAGGACAGCAGAATATTCAACTTGGTCCGCAGTTATGACAGTAAAATTTACTTTTTATTTAGTATTGAGTAGCTTGAGGCAGCAAAGACAATGAGGCAGATCGCTCACAAACCATTATAGATCATTTTCAATCAGAATCGTAAATGAAGCATTTTGTAGATAACAAATTTTTTATTGCCAAGCAGATTTCATATTATTGACTAAAAACGAGGTCAGTGGTAATGAATTTTTATTCTTGAACAGTGATATATTACGGTCATTTAATGGTACTCGATGATCTAAAAGAAAAGTGGTCCCATAAGGAGCTTTGTAAAGTTATTTACTGGGTAATTGGTCATTGAGTAGTAAACGTAAGTGATGTATTCCTGCATATATACCTTTATATGAATATACGTCATACTTAATCAGTCCTTGTTAATAAAAAATTATGCATGAGTGATATGAAGGTCATGCTGAATATGTATGATTCTGATTATGTTAACTGGCGTTGGTCAACATTAACGTCATGTGATTTAATATGCTTTGTTTCCAGTTTTGTAGACTTTGACATTTGCAGGATTATTATAAAAGACGATGGAACTTGCCGCAGTGAGATATTAATGATATGAATAAATAGACGAGACCCCTTTCAGTTTCAGTATTTGCAGTTTTTGTTGATACATGAACGTAATGAGGGAGAAGACTTGGATGGAAACCAATAAACATATGACAGTATTCTGTGAAATACTACAGTCTGCATAGATACTTTTAGCAGACGGTTAGTGAATATGGCTTTTCAAATAGAAGACCCCGACTGAATGAAATTACCAGAACTGGATACTGCCAAATGTTCAAAATTCCAGTGGTTGAAACTATAGTAAGCTTGTTCTGAAAATTGATGGATGGATGGATGGTTAAAATACAGTTAAATTAAGTGAACAATATAAATAAAAAATATGTATTTTTTATGGTTTATTAAAGCAAACATACACTGTATATATTATACGTACACATTTAGATGCTTGCTAAGATACATTTAGACACATGCACAAAGCAATAAAATGCAAATTATTGATGCAGGAATGCAACACAATGTGTAATGATAGTTGAAAAGCTTTCCCCATGGAGACCTCCCAAGAAACGTGGTTCATTATAATTTCTGCAGTTCGAACAGAGGACTGACCAGTATTGATTACGCTGTTTGCACTGTAGAGTAAAGCCAAGCAAAGCAATCACTGACAGCAGAGTGCAGTGCTGCACTCAGGTGATAAGGACAGTCTGTCAGAGAGGTTGCTGATGACCCCCTGTTTTTCCACACACTGCAAAGCTGAGATCCCTGTTCAGATCATTCACAAAGCAGCTGGCTGCTTCAGCCAGATAGAACACAGAGGTTACATCCCTAGAACCAATGGTTTTTAGCGCCTAAACCACACTACGGCTTCCAAACTTCAGCTCATCAAAAGCAGAACTTTTTGACTTGAAGAACTGTGACTTAAAGGTTATTTTAACTCTCAAGAAATGAAGTAAGACAATGGCTGAATCACCTAGTCAACAACTTGCTTATAGTGGCAGACTAGATGAAAAATTATAGGTATAATTATAAAATCTGGCTTGAAACCAGGCTCAAAGCATTTTTATTCCATATTGCCTTCAGTCTTTTATTTATACTTTTTAATTACTGTTATTTTAATTCTCATTTACTTTTTAAAAATTTCCATTTAATCATTGCTTTTATTTGATCTTTTTGTGTATAGCACTTTGAATGTCCTCTGTGTTTGAAAATGTACCATATAAATGAACTTGCCTTGCCTTGGCTAATTGCACTGCTATTGCCAAAAACACTATTAGGTTTGAATCTCATCATAATTGATACTAATTCACTAGCTTTCACTTACAATTTTGTAGTGCTTGTGGGGCAATACTGAGAGTGCTTTTATATTTTACTAATCATACATTTTAATTTATTACATCATTGTATGATTCATATTTGCCTGTTTTGCCAAGATCTTGGTGACTCTAATGAAAACATAAATAGTAAACTTTAGAGGATGAGACAAGAATTAACGTTGTTCCATTAATTTGTGTTTGTCGTTTATTCCCCAAAGCTCCATACAAGAGAAACCATTGAGTTCTTGAGAATAAAGTTTTTCTCATTATTTGGCTCAGTGTTGCGTTTGAGTCCTGCGGTCATGAATCACTTAATTGTTGATGCAGGGAACTTGGTGTTTCACGTCTTTAATAGGGCTAGTTCATTTCACGTCGGGCTGAGGAATGACTATAAAGCAGAAGTGCAGCCTGTTCACCTTGCCACATGATTCCTCCTTCGATTACAGTGCGCTGTGCCAGCTGAACTCCCCGCAGCACCTGCCGACGACGCCCTGCAGTGCCCACACCGCTGCTCCCTGGAATTGAAAGTACACGTCCCAAGATAGCTAGCCTGCTGCTGCTAGCAAACACATGGCCATAGGAAACCTGCCTGCTTCACTCATCATGTCTTACCCCAAAACAAATAACAGTCATGGGTATCTGGTTGCCTGTTAGCAAAATCCTCTGTTAGGACTCAAATCTGATACTATTGGAGTTATAATTAACTGACATTAAAAATAATGATGTGACATGAAATTAATTTTAGTCAATTAGTATAACCTGGACTGCATTTCTACATAATTATCGGTGCTGGTTTTATTTCCCTCATGGATATTTTATTACCACAAAATAAACAATTCTGTCCATAAGAATATTTAAAAGTAAATTAATTTGACGTTAAAATGTAGTGCTAGCAACTACATTCAGACACTGGTGGCGAAATCATATAGCACTGATGGACTTAGATAAATAGAAGTACATTTACACCCATCGCAAGAGAAATGTGACAAAGAGTTTTTGTCACATCTGAGACACATCCATATTAAACAAAGGCAAACGAGGCTTCTGACTGAATGGGAGATCTCTAAGGATTCACCTTGCAGTTATAAAACACACTGGACAGTATTACGTACACTAACAGGGAGCAGCAGCCTTAGTAACCATAAGATGGAGAGTCCAGACGAGCTGGACCAGCCCCTACTGAGTGACAAGAAGAACGAAACCTCCAGCGGTCGCGGGTTACTTAAGGTCATTATGGTTAAGGGCGAGGAAGCCAAGATGATCCCCACGCCGTCCTGGAGGAGGGACCGCGCTCCATCAGAGCACCGTCAGCAGCAACTGCTGGACGCACGCTCTCTGCCGTGCGACACGGAGGCCCTCTATCCCACTGGCCCCACCTGGGGGCTCACAGGCTCCACAGGACTACACAGGAATCACTGTATGGAGACAGCTTTTGTGGACATGGGTCCTGGGTCCACACTGGAAAGGAAACTGCTGGAGGATGCGAGGGATAACCACAGCATCGGCTACTGCACAGACGAGGAGGATCTGGTGCCATCTTTTGAGGTACAGCCCTCGCCCCCCACCACTATGGAGTCAGCTCTCACTAGTGATGGCCAAATGAAGCTTCGTGAACTATTTGCTGTATTTTTGACCCCACTAGATGGCGCTCTTGGTTTGCTTTGAGGCATCCTTTGAGCCCTTTTTTTGAACAGAGAGCACCATCTAGTGGGTTAAAAAAATACAGCAAATGGTTCATGATGCATCATTTTGTCCATAATTAGTTTCAGCCTCTGCCCTGCTCCATGGAGTTTGCATGTTCTCCCCGAATTGTCTTGGGGTTTCCTCTGGGTTCTTTGGTTTCCCCCCACAGTCCAAAAACATGCCAAGGTGAATCACAGTTACTGAATTGCCCATAGATGTGAATGGTGTGTGAGCGTGCCCTGTGATTGGTTGCCAGTCTGTCTTGGGTTATTCCCTGCCTTGTGCCCATAGTTTCCAGGACAGGCTCCAAATGCTTCTTGACCCAGCATAGGATAAGCTGGTATGGAAAATGGATGGATGGGTGGACACCTTGAGACACAGCTCTTAATCTGCTCCCAGCATGATCAGCTATAGATGTGAGGGTATTGGAACACACAGGGACAATGGGATGGGATGGAGGCATGTATGCTTAAAGGCGAATGCTCTAGCAAATCGGAAATCAAACCGCAGTATTTGTTATTAAGGGGAAGATCCAATACTCTGCAAAGTGTGTTCTTTTAGCTGACTGATCCACTGGTAAGGGATATTACAGTGCTCCAGGAAATATGAGGGAAATTAACTATATGTGACAGGGTGTACATCAAAAATGTAGGCACAGCAAAAAAAAAATTTAAAATGAACGGGATTAAAGGTGATTTAAAAGGTGCTTGGAAGTGCTTTGGTGTAAAATGTGATTGATGTATTAGTTGTGCCGTTTACCAAGGATAAGTAGGAGGCTCCGGAACAGAACTGGCTTTGCGGACGAGGAGCAGATGCCTGACTGCTGAATAAGTGCCTCCTTTGGACGGCAGGCTTTCCTGTTGGCAGTGGGACAGACAGAAATCGCCCGGGTTTCTGCTATCAAGACAACACCATTGCAAAAAATATCAAAATGGGTAGCTACAAGACAAAGCCCGAATTTAAAAGAGAAAATTATATAAATGTCACAATTCCTTTTGACAGAATATCTGTTACTAATTTAGCAAAGGAAAAACAGTAATACAGTATCGGTGCAGGAGGCAAACATGGCTTTAATAGCACACAGGAATAGGTGAGAAGGAAAATGGGGATTTGAGGGAAGGATAATTAGGGATGCATGTGGTGTCGCTCGACTTCTGCGGGAGAAAAGCGGAGACCTGATGTGTTGACTTTAAGTGTATTAAAGACTTTAGAAAGCGACTGAGTTGGAGGAAGGAGGACTAATATGTTTTCCTAGCTTCATCCCTTCAGGGATTATCCCGCATGAGATAATGGCATAGGAAGCGCATGTTGACACTCTCAGCTGCAGAATCGCTGCATATGAGGACAGTTTTAAGCGCTGCTGCATTAGGATTCAGGGGGAAGAACGTCTCATTAGCTCCTGTGCCTGCTGATGTGATATTTATACTGAGTCGGCACTGGTGTTATTTTTATGTGCAAGTTCATTTTTACAAATAGCTATCAACACATTTAAAAGGAATATTAATGATGAATAACAAACAAACAAATGTTCTTAAATGGTCATTAATATATGCAGTGCAATGGGTAAAGCCAAAAAGGACTCGTATCCCGTGAAATAAAAAATTATTGCCAAACACATCCATAAAAGCTCTAATATCTTGTTTCAGTTTCCATTAATGGTGACTGACACTGTCCTGCTGTCTCATGCTCTTTGTTGCTGTTGAGCCCATTGGAGGGAGTCCAGTATGGCTTAATCCTCATGCTTGTCGTTATTATTAGTATCATGCCTTGCATAAGCCTAGGAAAAGAAAACACAGTCAGTAGGTAACTGACCAGGACTAACCAGGACCGGCTGGACACTGAGGATTAAAACACATTCCTGGCATTTCTGCTTGTTACGTAGATCTGGAGTTTATACTGAATCATCAATTTTCAAATTAATGTAGTAGTGATGGCCAAATGAAGCTTTATGAACCATTTGTTTATTTTCTGACCTCATTAGATGGTGCTCTCTGCTCAAAAAGGGGCTCAATGCATGCATCAAAGCAACCCAAGACCGCCATCTAGTGGGGTCAAAAAATACAGCAAATGGTTCAAGAAACTTTATTTAGCCATCACTACATGAATGCATAATTGACCTGTAGTGGTATGCATATCTTTACTTATTATTAACCTGTAACAGGCCAGAAGTTCATCATTCTCTAACTCAAAATCTCCTTATATTTCTGTGAACATTAGTTACCCTGTTATGGACTAGCTTTGCCTACTCACCTGATGTTTTATGCTCCCAAGACTGGCTGCATATCACAGTGAATGAAACTGGACAACGGATTATTCAATAATCAGCAGTAGTAAAAGCAATAATGAGAATGACACTGAATACTTTCCTGTGAATGTATTCTATATTGTATTAGATGGCAATGCAAAAGTATAGGTTATACAGTGCTCACAGAAAGTCTCACATTACAAACAGCCAGTAGTTTTAAGTAAAACAGTAGTGATAAACTGAAACCCAAATAATAGTTCTAAAAGAGCTGTTCTGATTGAAAAAGTTTATTAACAAGCAGTGCCACTGGTTGCTTTTAAACAGTGACACGTTTACAATAACATTAAATACCAAATTTGTGTGTTTAGTGTCCATTTGGGAACCAGTGACTACAATTGCAATTAATGGCAATATGGCAAAAGCAAAATAGAATGAATAAGTCAAAAAAAGACACTTAATAAAAAGAAAATGTCTGTGGAAGATATGTGCAGATATGTTAAACATTGCATCTCATTGGACTCATGTCATGAAACCAATAAATTTGCATAGTTTTTACAGAATGAAGACTTTCTGTGAACGCTGTATAAGTTGATAACTGGGCAATATCCATCTATTGTCTTTACCGCTTATCTACTACAAGGACAAGCTGATCCTGGAGGGTGTCCTAGGCAGCAAAGAACAAAGTGCTGGGGACACCCTGACCCCGCCAGTACATTGCGGGGCACACAGTCACACACTGTGAGAGACTTAGAGACACGACTTCACCTAGCTGCACATTTACTGGCTGCTGGAGGAAAACGGACAAAATCCATACCGATGAACAACACACAGGATGTACGCACACACAGTCCGGGACCAGATTTACACGCAGAATGTACACGCACACAGTCGGGGACCAGATTTACACGCAGAATGTACACGCACACAG
>JAODKC010000041.1:8285203-8298671 GCA_026777985.1 Mormyrops attenuatus | reverse complement strand
CACACAGTCGGGGACCAGATTTACACGCAGAATGTACACGCACACAGTCGGGGACCAGATTTACACGCAGAATGTACCTGCACACAGTCGGTGACCAGATTTACACGCAGGCCAATATCACAGTAACATCAGTGTGCTTTCCATGGCTGCAGGCCAATATAACAGTAAAATCAGTGTGCTTTCCATAGCTGCAGGCCAATATCACAGTAACATCAGTGTGCTTTCCATAGCTGCAGGCCAATATAACAGTAACATCAGTGTGCTTTCCATAGCTGCAGGCCAATATCACAGTAACATCAGTGTGCTTTCCATGGCTGCAGGCCAATATCACAGTAACATCAGTGTGCTTTCCATGGCTGCAGGCCAATATAACAGTAAAATCAGTGTGCTTTCCATAGCTGCAGGCCAATATCACAGTAACATCAGTGTGCTTTCCATAGCTGCAGGCCAATATAACAGTAACATCAGTGTGCTTTCCATAGCTGCAGGCCAATATCACAGTAACATCAGTGTGCTTTCCATGGCTGCAGGCCAATATCACAGTAACATCAGTGTGCTTTCCATGGCTGCAGCATCTACCTATTGTCTTTTGTAACCATTTTGCCAGCCATAGTTTGAATAATTCCTACAATAGCGCACATCCCCCCCACTTTTGCCTCAGCAGGAGTCCTCCAGTGATGACTACAGCGATACAGAGACTGAAAGCAGCTTCTCCCTCGTGATCCCTCAGGATTACCTGGGTCTGGCCGTCTTCGCCATGCTCTGCTGCTTTTGGCCACTAGGGATCGCTGCTTTCTACCTTTCGCAGAAGGTAAATGACGACGATCCGGGATCGCAAAGATCCGGCACCGTTATCGTAATGACAGAACTAATCTAATAAACGACAACAGTAAAGGCAACTCAGCACCTGCACGATTTATTTTTTTTTTATCAGTTTTTATTATGAAGTCCACAACAATAACATAATATACCCAATCATTTGTCATAAAAATCACTATAGAAATGGTGGCAGTAATAGCTGCCAAGTTGTCAATAAACAGAAAAAAAACAAGTGAATCAGAAAAAAAATAGTTTGTATAAATTCCAGATTCTTTGGCTATGTGTGTTTTGGTAACTCATTCGGGTAAGTATTAACTCTGTAAAAAGATGAAATGTTTCTGGTGATATTTACCATTATTATTGCCCTGTTGCTTTTTTTCTCTCCGACTGGCCACTTTCCAAAACGGCTTCCCTGCTCAGACAAACAAAGCCTCGGCGCAGGGGGATTTCCAGAGCGCCAGCTTGGCGTCTCGTCAGGCGTTCTGGCTGGCCGTGCTGTCCATCATCTTCGGCATCATCACATACGTCTGTGCTGTCGCCGCCCTCGTCTCCTACCTGTCAGGAAAGCCCCCTTAAGACACACATTCCAGCCCTACTTCTTACTTCTCAACACACGAAAACCTGTAAATATACAAGTACCCTCCGATCCAAGACACTCATTTTATCTGGACGCCAGAAGCCCCCAAAGGAGTGGACTGAAGGGCATGCCAAGTCTAAGTCTCACAATACAAAGGATTGATATTTATGGCTTACATTTAACTGGACCAAAGGTTTTCCTCTAAAACAATAATAAAAAGTTGTAGTGTAACCTGTTATTCACTCATCTCCTTGCAGAAAACTGCAGATAATATCATGCTGTTATGACAATAATGAGTCATAATGTAGGTCATGTGACTGACATGTAGGTCGGTATTTTAAGGATTTGTACCCGTGTCTGGAAGGTTGCGAGTTTGAATCCTTGCTTTCATACCTGTGTGTCAGTATCTCTCAATTAGAGCATGCTGGGATATGAACCAACTGCCCAGTTTTGTGGACGAATAAACAACCATTGTTCTATTCTAATAATGCACATATAAATGCTGTATCATCCCATTAACCTACATTTTTATGAAGTGGAAAAGAAATACGGTGGTTGAGTAAAAATACCTGACAATGAACATCTGGATATTGCAGAACATCACAAAAGACAGACAGCAGAGAATGCTGCTTAATTTGCGTAGCTTAATCCATCTCAGACACAGGACTATCCTCAGTCAGGTGAGCTGAACACACTGCCTGATCACAAGCAAATGGGTGTATAGTTGTAGCGTTACTCTACAGCCTCTCGCTCCTGCCCTGCGATGAACTTCGACAGAGTGGAAGCGTCCCACAGACAACGGGCAACCTGCGATGCTGTACAGTGCTGCGTTGTGAATAACAAGCCAAATAGTTATATGCTAATTAGAGAGCTGGTTTCCAATCCAGAGTAGTGCTGTATGGTCAGTTTTCACATCTTTTCTTAAATTATATGGTTGGATACTCAAAATGCAATATATTGAGAGCCCATGCTGAGAGAGAGTGCACAGGCCACTTGACAATCGTGGTTATTATTCACAAACACAAAGGAAGCCAATTCTGTCTCTCTTGCTTCCATGTGCCCCAGTGGGAGACAGTTGGTTTCCCAAAATGGAAACCAGTTTGCACAGTGCTTAGGGCTGGTGGATACCACCCCCTCTCTGTCTCCCATGAGCAAAACGTACACATCCATTCGTGGTTGTGCACGCTCAAATGCAAACCCACTTCTGACCCAATTTCAGGATAAATTATTCCAGTTACTGTAACAATGAGCCCCCCCCCCTCATTTTATTCTGCATTGCCATCTTAGGATGTGATAACTGCCAGCAGGCTTCCTCTGTGTTACCATGGCGTCCTACAGAGCCTCCGTTCTGCTCCATCAGTGCTCAAGGCACTTCAGTGCACGGTGACGGGGAAAGCAAGGAACATTCCTGCTGGATGCATCGGTGGGTAAAAAAACTTCACAAGTCCACAGGGGGCTGAGCGGTTTGAGGAATATGCGCGGAAAAAGTGCAGCAAATACCATGAACGTTGAATTCCTTTTAAAAATGAGGCATAGAGGAAGAGAAAGAATTACAACTGAGAGGAAGAGAAAGAATTACAACTGAAAGAGAGGAAGAGAAAGAATTTGATTTCCTTGTTTCTTGCCAATGATTTAAATTCATATTTGGAAAACTAGCAACCTAATAAGCAGAATTGGTTTCAGATTTTATCTTTTTCATCCATCGATATTGTTTTTCTATGATATATAATTTTTTTCTATAATATATAAATTGTCTATAATATATATTCTATAATATAGAACTGCACATGCCAAATATTTTTGTGGTAAATACTTAATATTGAGATATTATCTTAAAATGTGAATGTGTTTTTAACAAAGAGAACTGTAGCAGTCTCTACTTTTCTGTTACTTCAAAAATTCAGTACTAATAAAAAGTACTGATTACTAATTAAAAGTACTAAAAGTACTAATTATTGATGCAACTTGAAAAACTAGGCACACAAACCATGTGATTAGAACTTCTGTGTAAATATAACATAATGCATGGCTACTGTGTAAAAATCACGACTAACAACTGAAAGATACCAAAGGCAAAATGTATCTAATAAAGTATGTTTGTCTGAGTATGAGAAATGGTAAAAAGCCTGGGAGAATTGTAAAAGATCATCTCCACCTGAAAAGAGTGCCTGGATGCTCTGTCTGATGAATACAAACGACATCATAATTCAATCCAATTCAATTTATTTTTACATAGTATCTTTCACAACAAAGTCGCCTCAAGGGTGTGTTTCATACATTCCTGCCTCATTTATACAAAATAATCACAAAAAAGGGAAGGCAAAGACATGAAAGAAAGTCAGATGACAACAGAGGAGAGGAACCACATACTACACAGTTCTAAAATTATCTTATAAATTCATACCGATAAATAACTAGCACACCTCCAAACCCAGCATTTGCCACATATGGCACCCAGTTGCCTCTCCTTTATAAACTGATTTGTTGTCCTGAAAAGGGCCATTGCAGGTGCAGGGTCTCCATGGAGACCTTGGCCCTGCTCTGAGCTACAGGGTGAGCAAGTGAACTTTCTGGATGGGCTGGAGTTCAAAAGGCGGGGGGGGGGGGGCTAAGTTTGGGACAGAAGAAACATTGCTGACCATACAAACATTCATGTGCAGTGACACTCCCCAATTAAACTATTAAAAATGCATTTAAAGGCCACACGTGGGTAACACAGGGTCACGTCAGACTGATTAAAAATTTCCTTTAAAAGGCCACACGTGGGTAACACAGGGTCACATCAGACTGATTAAAAATGCATCTCTGAATCACTCTGAATACCTGTAAGACACCATTAAACCTGTAAGACACCATTAAACTACTTATGTGTCTGACAAAGATATTCCCATCCATCTGTCCACCTTCTCACTGGGGTCACCGGGGGCCTTGAACCTATCGGGGGCAGCACAAGGCAAGAACACATCATGCGTAGGAGGTCAGCCGGTATCAGGACGGGCACACAGACACAGAGACACACAATCATGCAATATGAGCATTTTAGCCAAATTGGACTGTGGGAGGAAAGTGGAGTAAACTGATGCAACACAGGGTGAACATACAAACTCCATATGCACAGAGTAGAGATGGGATCTGAACCCAACAGCTCACCAGGGAAGTAGGGGGGTTTGCCCGCTGTGATGCAATGATCAGGTCCTTGTTGACGTAATATACATCTACCCCACCAGCGGACCCCAAAACGTGCACCAAAACGTACTCTGCTATGAACAGTCCGATGACCCCATCTTGTGGTGAGTTACATTTTTGCAATTTCAAAATTCATTCTTCAAGTTTATGTACTGATAGGGATCTAACAAACAGCACATTACCGCTCTGTGAAAATTTGATCAGTGCTATGTTTAGCATTCCATTTCATAGGCAGTGATTTTCTCTTCATACGTTCCTGCATAAATTCAGGGGTGCGTACTGACATCTAGTCTCAGTTTTGTCCTCTCTTACCACAAGCAGTAACTCGTAATTTATTTGCTTATTTTAAGAAGTTTGCGTGTGGTGTTCATACTGTGACATTAGTAGTAACACGTTTATTGCCACTGGAACATAAATGACACATTATTTTAAGTGTTTGATCTTACAATGTATTTATGTATTAAAGAGCATTTGATAATAATATGGAACTACAAATATATCACAGGCATAATGGTAACTAACGTGACCATGACAATTGATTTAATAAGGCATAAATCTTTGCTCCCACCCCCATCGAACGTAAAGAGAATAAGCAGTTGGAAATTGGATGGATTAATGGATGGATGGATGGATGGATGGAAGGACGACACTTCACCATTCATCAGAAGTGCATTCGTGGACCAGGAAGGGACACACGAAGTCTATAGATATATATGCTGGGTATTGAAAGAGCCGCAGGACGTGTCCACTCACGCGTATATGTAAGGCAAAATATTCCAGGAAGGAAAGCAGGTTGTAAAACCTGTCTGAGATAAAAGGCCCGTGGTTTCAGACCACCCAGTCAGTACAAGAATTCCGCATGACATGTGATGCGCCGACGTGGGTAGACTGAGCGAATATGGCGGCTGTCGGAGGTTTGCGGAGGCTGTACAAAAGCGGGATCGGGGCGCTCTGCCGCCGCAAAGGCTCCCTGTCCGTCGGAGTCAGTCACTATCGGGCTTTCACACTTCGTGTGAGTATGACGCCACCATATTTGTATTTTTCCACGTTCGCGGTCGTATCACCTTCAGTACACCTTTTTTTTTCTGCGACTGTCGGTGTAATATAATATGTAACACGAAGGCGGAATTACATTGTTTCGCGTTAGTGTTAATAGCCGGTCGCACCGTATGTAAGAGTGCAATCAGTCATATAAAGAAAAATGTGACATGCGTCGGTTTTAAATGTTTAACACGTTTACAGGTTTTATTTTGAAATCGGATATCTAGGTGTTTCACCATTTCTATGTGTAAATGAAAGGTGGTGAATGAATCCGTGCGGGCTGATCGGCGCATAGGACTATATTGATATTATATTTACATATTATCTAGATAATGTTCGTATGATTTGTTCACAGAGATTTCTTTGCTCCTGTATTTCTCTGCTTGCTGATTGGTCAGCGTCAGGGGCGGGGACGAATGTTTGGAAATAAAACAAGGTCACTGATCTCTGAATCAGGTGTCTCTGCATTTGACTCCCCTCCGCACCTCTTAGAGCTCATGTTCTCTTCCTATATCTGCACACAAAATAACGCCTAAATGTAACTCTCCATTCACCGCGATCTACTATCTCACATTATCTCACTTTTGTCATTGGGGCTCTACCCTCAAGGCTAAATTTACCTTTTAAGGTACAGAAGTGGACTCTGAGGAACATTTCTGTACCATGTAGGGTACATTAATTTTGTTTGTACCTTGGGGATGTTTTTCAGAGTCCATTTCTGTACCTTAAATTATACTAAAAGGTACATTTACCTACAGCTATAGGGCACAATTGACAGACCCTTGAGGGTACAGCCCCAGCGACAAGCAAAGGCACAAATTGGTATTCTTTAATTTCTGACAGTGCAATCAGTAACAAGAAAGTGTAACGTGAAATTAAAAAGAAAAAATAGTAGATGGATATTACCGTGAAAACTTCATCTGAATAGTGGACATGTAACAAAGGTGATTGATAAAGGTATAGAATAGAATAGAATGTCTTTTATTGTCATTGCACAGAAGTACACTGAAATTTAGTGAATGAATGAATGAATGAATGATCTGCTCTGTGTTGTCCCAGGGGGTCCGACATCAGCAGCCCTTTGACTCTCTGGAGGAGAAGCCACAGTTCCCTGGAGCTTCAGCCGAGTTCGTCGATCGCCTTGAGTTCATTCAACCCAATGTGATCTCTGGCATCCCCGTGTACAGGGTGATGGACAGACAGGGTCAGATTATCAACCAGGCCGAGGACCCCAAGGTATCACACCAAGCCCAAAGTAGGGTGCACCCAGTAGTGCCTGCGGTATATTTTGATTGCTGTAGCCATCGGGTGCCTGATATATTTATCTTGGTGGCCAGGCCACACTGTGTCTCTTCTATGGTCAAACTTGGAAAATAAAATAATACATATTTCGTTCATTTTGATTTTGGGTGGGAATAGGGGGTGGCCGCATCTTCATTAGGGTTGACCTTGGCCATCCCTACCCATGCCTTAGATCCGCCCCTGGGTGTAACATGTTGATTTCTCCATCCTCATCTGTTGGTTGGCTGTCCACTCAATCGTCTCATTTCCATCCCTGTATTCTCGCTCTCAGCTCTCAAAAGAGATGGTGCTGAACTGCTATAAAAAGATGACACTCCTGAACACAATGGACCGCATTCTGTATGAGTCTCAGAGACAGGTGAGAGCCGGATCTCCTGGGAGGTGTTAAGGGACATACGAAACGCTGCGCGGTGATGCCGGCGGTGACGGTGCGCTGGTGAATTACAGGGCCGCATCTCGTTCTACATGACAAACTACGGTGAGGAGGGCACTCACGTCGGCAGCGCTGCAGCTCTCGAGCCTAACGACATCATCTTTGGCCAGTACAGAGAAGCAGGTATAGTGCATGGGCATTTTTCCTGTGTCTACACTGTCACTGGTACATTTTTGTTCCCTGACGTACAAACAACAACAATAATGTACCCAATGGTACAAAATATACCTCAGAGTCTATTGCAGCACCTATAATGGTACATTTATCTACAGCTATGGTACAATTAATCACAAAAAAATTCTAAAATTCTACAGTTGGCCGACCCTTGAGGGTACAGACCCAGTGACAAGTGTTTGTACCCTCAAAAGGTACAAACTGGTACTTTTTTTCTGATAGTACATGGGACAGTTCAGTTGGTGTTTTGGAGGGCTTTGAAGTAGATAGATAGATAGATAGAGTGAGACTACTTTTCAATTAACTTTTTAACTCAGAACAGCTGTTTTACATTCTGTTATGTAGCTTTCAGTTTATTACTACTTGAAATGAATGTTTTACTCATATCTACCGGTTGCTTTAAGTAATGGTTTCTGTTATAAAACATCAGCAATATTTTTTACTGAAGACTTTGTCTCAAGACTTTGTGTCACCACTGTTCAGACATGCGTGCATACTTACATGTGTGCATACTTACATACTACATTACTACCTGGAATTGCTCATCACGATATATTTCTGCTGTCTGGCCCCCATCCTATAAGCAGCAGGCTAATTGGTGACCTGTTCGCTTTAGCTGTTACCAGCCATTCAGATCATCAGTTGTCCTAAACTCTGACGGTTCCCTGTAGGAGTGCTGATGTACCGCGGCTTCCCCCTGGACCTCTTCATGGCGCAGTGTTATGCCAACGCTGACGATCTGGGCAAAGGCCGCCAGATGCCTGTGCATTATGGCAGCAAAGACCACAACTTTGTCACCATCTCGTCACCTCTGGCCACCCAGATCCCCCAAGGTCAGCTCCTGAATCCGTTCGTTCTTCCTCCACTGCCTGTTTCCATGTCCTGAGGACGTCCAACTACTGACTCCTTGCACGGTTCTTACGTGTCTCCCCCCCTTGTTTTTTAGCGGCGGGGGCAGCCTACGCTGTGAAGAGAGAGAACTCCAACCGTGTCGTCATCTGTTACTTTGGAGAGGGGGCGGCCAGTGAGGGAGACGCCCACGCTGGCTTCAACTTCTCCGCCACCTTGGAGTGCCCCATCATCTTCTTCTGCCGCAACAATGGCTACGCCATCTCCACCCCCACCAATGAGCAGTACCGGGGCGACGGCATTGGTGAGCCACGCTGCCCCTTCCTTTCATCCTAGACTGAGCGTCTTGTGCGTCGTACGCCACTATTCCACTGCCAACAAGAACTGAGCCGAACCCAAACCGTACCCAAGACGTTACCACGCTGACACGGCCCCGCTTGCAGGGCTGAAAGCATGACCAAATCGAGATAATCGCCACCCTCTGACTGGTTGAAATGCACGGAGATACCAGTGTTCAGCACTTGGATTATCTGAAGTAAGAAAGGGTATACTCTATATATTATTAGTAGTATCACACATTGCAATGAACTGGTGCATTCCCGAAAACTCAGAACTTGAAAATTTCCAACGTCCTACTTAAAAATGTACTACAGCTGAATGGAATGGGCTCGTAATGCAAATTTACGCAAGCGAATGCTGATTCCGATAGCGTTTCATACTAACACAACATGGCAATTCTCACAGATGTGCTAGAATATTGGGAAATTAGCACATAGTAAATTATGATGTACCCTGTGTGAACAGTAAATAAGCGTCTCTTCAGTTTTTACGTCACTGACTCTCCAAACCCAGTGACTCTTTTACCGGGCCGATCCTTCTGCAGTGGAAAACCGAAGCGAGCTGGAACCGCGCTGTAACTAGCTCTCTTCCCACTACGGCTCGTGTTCGACTCGGTTTCTGTATGCCAGTGGAATAGCACCAGTAGATGAGCTGTGGCCTTCGATTTGTATCGCTGTAGCTGCCCGGGGCCCAGGATATGGCATGATGTCCATCCGTGTCGATGGCAATGACGTGTTTGCCGTGTACAATGCCACGAAGGAGGCTCGCCGCAGGGCCGTCGCAGAGAACCAGCCCTTCCTCATCGAAGCCATGACTTACAGGTACCTGCCTACCTCATGCATGGATTCATATACAGCAAAAGATGCATTAAACGCATTTTTTTGAGAAAGGATTGTAGCTGCTGTAAATAAACTTTGTATTTGTGCAGCGGTTTTTAGATGAATATTAAAAGCATCATAAAAAATCATTAAATCAAGCAGACAAGTTAAGCTCAATTTGGTCTTCACATCCAAAATCATGACTGGTCAAAATGAACAGATGGATGAATAGTAAATACCTTGTCTTTAAACTTTAAGGGATGCCCAAATGAAGCTTCATGAACAACTTGCTGTATTTTTGACCCCACTAGATGGTGCTTTCTTTTCAAAAGAGGGTAAATACAAGTGGTTTATGAAACTTCATTTAGCTATCATGATTTTTTGACTTCACTAAATGGTACTCTTGGTTTACTTTAGGGAATGTTTTCAGTCCTTTTTTTGAACAGAGAGCACCATATGCTGGGGTTAGAATATACAGCAAGTGGTTCATGAAGCTTCATTCGGCCATCACTACCATTAAGCTCTCAGCTTTAACTGAGTACCCCCCCCTCCCCGTTCACTGGCAGGATCGGTCATCACAGCACCAGTGATGACAGCTCAGCCTACCGATCGGTGGATGAGGTCAACTACTGGGACAAGCAGGACCACCCCATTTCACGGCTGCGCCACTACATGATGGCACACGGCTGGTGGGGCGAGGAGGAGGAGAAGGCCTGGAGGAAGCAGTCGCGCAAGCATGTCATGGAGGCCTTCGAGAGGGCCGAGAAGCGACACAAGCCGCGCCTGGACCTCCTCTTCTCCGACGTGTACCAGGAGATGATCCCCAAGCTAGAGAAGCAGAAGGAGGCCATGTGGAATCACCTGAAGCATTACAAAGAGCAGTACCCTCTAGACCTCTACGATAAGTAACTCTGCCTCATGGGTGATGTGAGGCCAGATGGGGGTCACATGGATGAAGGGAAGAGTATAGAAATGATACATGTTACAAGAATGTTACAAGAAATCAAGGTTACCTATAGCACTATTTATAAACATATGGAATATTTTTATATTCATGATGTATTGGTTTGTGTATGCACAGGGAGTGTTGAAAATATTCTGATCTGGTAAATTGAAGGCTTCTGTCACCCACTGCTTAATAATGCCTAGTTGCTTCCTCTTAGCATTTAGTTTGGTGAGCTGGTAGCTAAACTAGGATCTGTAGCAGTCACCGGTTGATCAATACGTACAAATGTATTTATATTCTGTGGTTTGGTTTTGATCCTCATTTGAAATGTCATCCGATTTTAATGTGACATTAGATAGCGCACAACACCTATGATCGGGGAAAGTAAAATAAAAAATTAAAAATATATATTTAATAATAAAAACATTTTACTGATAGAGTACTATTGTTCTATATGCACATTCCTAATGGTAGCATACGATTTTTGAGCATGCTGTTACAGTAATGTGAAATTCAGCTGGAAACTGTGAATTTACCCAGGAAGTGTATGTTACTAGTAACTGTTGTTTTATAGATGATATTACATAAATTATTGCTGTTACTTTTATTGTTGTTGATTAAAAAGAAAGTAGTTTAGAATGTTTAACTATGTTGATTTTTTTTGGTGGGTGTGTTAATTTTGTTAATTTGATGAGTGTAAAACATTTCTAAATCTTGATTTAATAATCACTGCACATAATTTTTATTTATTGCACTGTTGTTCCTGTTAATTGTTTTTGGATTAAAAACAGAGTTATTAACAAAGTTATTGAAATTCTATATCTTTTTTCTGTTTTTGCAACGTTTTACGGGAGGTTGTTAATCTTAACTTAAGGTTTGATTGTAAAATGCAATAAACAAGTAATGAGCAATTTTTTTAGTCTGCGTGAGGGAAGAAAAATGAAGCCGGGCAGGAGAAGCGAACCGGCGCGACATTGCAGTTAAAAAGATCGATTACGTCATGGGAGGCAACCCGTGTCAAGAGGGCAGATTTGAGCCCAACCCCCGTGCAGTGACAGCTATTCAGATACATACGCCAACGAGCAAAGACGTTTGGCAAAGTCTTCATTGCCGACAGTCTTATCTTTCCTTTCTGGAGTGAAGACAAAGAGCAGCAAAAAAGTAAGTAAACACAAATTGCCTCTACTGCGCCAAGGTGATTCGTTTTATTTTTTGTATAATTATTTGTGTATCTTATGACACACTTTGAGTCTTATACTGTGAGTTTTTCGTTTACTCGTTTAAAAACATTATTTGATGGAGTTTCTTAACCATGCACTGCGAATTCTAGAATCACCCTTTTGCACCTACCGTCCAAACGCCTTAATCACGTCAGTGCAGGTAACTGCAACTATAGGTAAATAAAGATTAAAAGATATACAAATTAACTTAATAAATATAAACACTTGTTAATATTTTAACGTTTCAGCCTATACTGCGGTGAAATATTTGTGTTAATTATCGCTTATTATGATGATTAAAAGTTTTCAAGTCTTCAGGTAAATGCATTCAGTGTAAAGTATTTGATTGCGTATAACGCATGTTTCCATATTATCTGAGAATCTTGTACTACCAGTCTGATAGGATTGCGATGTGCGCCGTTAACAATAACCTAATTAACACAATTATATGACACATACCATGGTATATATTGCAAAAGCACCAAAAACATGTACCGTGATGTTTTCTTAAAGAATGTCTTGGTTTTCTAATCGCCAACCAAGCTTCACATTAGTTATTAACCGACGTATGTACACTGTAAGAAAAACAAGTTCCCAATTACTTGTCACTGGGGCTGTACTCTCAAGAATCTCTCAACTGTACCCTAGCTGTAGGTAGATATACCTTATAGTCTAATTTAGGGTACAGGAGTGGACCATTGGAGGTACATTAATGTTGTTTGTACTTTGGGGCACAAAACTGTACCAGGGCTTTTTTTCTAACAGTGTATTCAGCAATTTCCGGTAAGAAATTTTAGAAGAAGATTTTAAAATGAACTTGAGGAAGCACTTCTTCACACAGCGTGTAGTTGGAGTATGGAATAGTCTTCCTGCTAGTGTAGCGCAAGCTAAAACCCTGGATTCCTTTAAATCAGAGCTAGATAAGATTTGAACGACTCTGAGCTATTAGTTAGGTTCTCCCCAAACGAGCTTGATGGGCCGAATGGCTTCTCCTCGTCTGTGAATTTCTTATGTTCTTACGTAAGTTACTATGGGTGTTTTTCTGGTTTGACATAATGCATTGACCAACCTGGGTCATATCCAAGTGGCCCAAGTTGTGTGTGTGTGTGTGTGTGTGTGTGTGTGTGTGTGTGTGGCAATTTTTTTTCATGGTTGTCACAGCGGAATTTTATGCTGTAGGTAGGCCCCCCCCCAAAAAAAAGATCCTCATTAATAATATATTTAAAGTGTAAAGTGTCAGTTCCACAGGGAAGCTTAATATCCACAGGGAAGGTTACTATAACGGCACACGACTCTCTCATCTCGCTGGCATTCGGATCACCAAAGTCACATGGCTCTTACCCATGGTCATTAAGAATGAAACGATGGCATATAGGAATCATAAGCACAAAAAAAATCAGCACAGTGATAGTTACATGACTGCAGCCACCTAGCCCTGTCCCCTGTTATCGACTACCTGTGGCAGTATCTCTCAACCCAGTTGTCTCCCAGTCCCAGATAGTCCCAAGACAGCTCTAAACACACATATGACAGGCATTCGGTATAGTGCTGTCCCAAACAATTGTTCTTTAAATGATTAATCTAGCGATTATTTTTTCGACTATTCGACTAATCTAACAACTAATTTTTCAATTGATCTGATGATAAATTTATTGATAAGCAATTATTTTCCAGTTAGTCATTTAATACAATTCACCCCCTCCCCCCCACACACAAATCTGAAATTCTCATTAACATTTCAATTTATTAAAACATTTCTTAAAC
>JAODKC010000041.1:8266550-8280401 GCA_026777985.1 Mormyrops attenuatus | reverse complement strand
GGGGGGTCACTTTGGACCTCCAGTAGTTTTTCTCTTATGTTTTCTGGCATTTTTTTCATATAAATTTAAATAATGATGAATTTCCACACACTCTTGTTAAGTGCCTTGGAGCTTGGAGCAACGGTGTGCTGAAAGATGGTAAATTCAATTTCATACAATTTTATTTTGTATAGTGCACTTTTACATTAAATTGTCTCAAAGCAATTAATATTGTCAGAGCCCAAAGCCCCCAGAGAACAAGCCAGAGGCAACAGTGGCAAGGAAAAACTCCCTAGAAGGAAGAAATATTGGGAGGAACCAGACTCAAAGGGGGAGCCCATCCTCCAGGGGGTGGCAGAGGAAGCCCTAAAGCTAACCAGACCCAAAGGGGGAGCCCATCCTCCAGGGGGCGGCAGAGGAAGTGAAATGTGCAAGATGGCAGAATCCTAATTTACACTGTCCAAAAATGAAGATGTGAGTCTGGGTGCGGGGGGCAGGCAGGTGATGACACACTGGTGCTGGTGCTGCTTCTGATGGAAGGATGAACAGTGGCACAGCAGCAGGGAAGGAAGGAGAGACGTCACAGGCAGACGGGATGGCAGGCCAGAAGGACGTCACAGGCAGAGGGGAGGGCAGGCCGGAAGGACGTCACAGGCAGAGGGGAGGGCAGGCCGGAAGGACGTCACAGGCAGAGGGGAGGGCAGGCCAGAGGGACGTCACAGGCAGAGGGGAGGGCAGGCCGGAAGGACGTCACAGGCAGAGGGGAGGGCAGGCCAGAAGGACGTCACAGGCAGACGGGATGGCAGGCCGGAAGGACGTCACAGGCAGAGGGGAGGGCAGGCCAGAGGCACGTCACAGGTAGTAGAGAACCAGTTATGTATATACAAAAAGAAAGTGAATTGGTAGTGCCAGCATAGATTATTATGTTCATCTGGGTTTTTGTTTATTGTATATTGGTGTGTTTATTTTTATATATTACACAACAATATACATAATCTGATGTGCTAATGCACCATCGCAGCAGTTGTGAGCAGCTGTGGGTTTGACCTTGTCTAGGGCAACTTTACCTAAAATATGAGGAAAGAAATTGCAAAAAATACTTTTTGATGTGACTAAACCTGTTTGCATGAACTAGTAGGCCTATCAAAAAAAACCCTGGCTACACCACTGTCAAGCACTTTTCCCACCACAGCTGTAGGTGGAAACCCACAGGCCTCAGGGATGTCCCTGTAATTGCTTTCATGATGTCTTTGTGTGTACTTTTTGAACAATAATAGTTTGGTATGTAGCTTCCAATTTTTGTGAATTGCCACGTGCCACTTAAACAGACGTCATCACAATCTCAGAACCACAGTACTAACAGTAACATACCAGCGGGCACCAAGGTGTCACCACCCCCTTACAGAATTGATACCCTTTGTTGAATTACATAGAGAGCAAAAAGGTGTGTCATCTTTTCATTGATGCACAGTAAATCACCCACATGCAAGTGAAAACGAAATTCCAAAAAGCAATGACATTTAATTAAAATGGAATCGCCTTATTTTTGGGGGAAAAGACGACTGTTAAATTTAAAAAAAAAAAAGTCAAATTTAGATTTTGCTAAAGTTCCTCACGTATTGCACAGTCAAGTGGCCAAGGTGCTGGGCCCTACAGTTTCTGAAATTTCAAGCGACAATGCAAAAGGGTATGTCTGATGAAGACCCAACACATCTTACAACTGAAAGAACAGCATTCCCAGAAGAGAAAATGGATGGTGCAAAATACTGAGAGGTGCTTGAAGAAAGCTTGCCATCCTTTGCCAGGTAGTTGAAGGTGAGAAGACACTAGGGATGCACCAATCCAACTTTTTCAGTTCCGATACCGATACCAATATCTGGGCTTTGGGTATCAGACGATCCTGAGTACCGATCCGATGATTAATTAATAAGACGCATGTCACACTTTGGAGAGGAGATGGAGATTATATTTAAGGAGACATCATGCTTAAATACTTGACTTTAAAACCTCATTTTGGAAGACAATGTAAAAAATACACACACAAATATGTATAAGCTGAATTATTTACTATTAACATAATACTAACAACCTGGTAACAGTAAAAGTAACAGAAATTCCAATTCCAATATAAGTAATGCTTTAAGTATAGTTTTAGGTGCAGTAATCTTCAGGAATTAAAACTGCTGTATACAACTATGCAAGTGTATTAAATGAAAACACCGCATTTTGAGGCTCGCACCTCGCGTCCAGTGTGCAGTTAAACTAAAAGCGATAATGGGCACGTTAGAGCTCCAGATATCAGTAGTGAAGCTAATTGCTGGTACATGTATCATTTTTTATACGTGTTCGCATACTTTTTTGTACAGCTCAGGTGGAGCGGTCTATATTTCCGTGATGGCAAACTGTACCGTGGTTCAAAGTGTTCAATCAGGCGGCGGAATCCCTCATTTTCTACAACTGCGAGGGGTTGCAATCAATTCGAGTACCTTTTCTGTTATTTTCGTCGATTTTACACTATTGCCATGGAGTTTCGCACGTCACGTGCTGCCTGTAGAGTAAACTGCTTCGAACAATGCCGCTTTTGTTTTGTTCAACTCCTCACCCTCTTTGGCACAGGGATCTCCAACTCCAGTCCTGGGGAGCTACTGTCCAGAAGGTTTTGTATCCTACCTGGCTTCTGATGAGTCACACCATTCCTCAGGTAAATACCAGGAACAGGTGTGGCTCATCAGAAGCCAGGTAGAATAGATAACCTACTGGATAGTAGCTCTCCAGGACCGGAGTTGGAGACCACTGCTTTGGCATGCCGCTTCTGGAGGGGCTTTATTAAGTTGGCCATGTTGGCAAAACATTGGCTTTGTTGATATTGCAAACAGCCGTGGAACTTGGCGTAGCAAGCGTGAAATACCTCCACACCGATGACATTTTGCTGTTAGCTCCCTCCATACTGTCAGCTGTTCTTGTAGCTTTTCTTAACAAAACGTGCTGCTTTAACTGCGCGCCGTTGATGCCTAACGGAGTTTGCGCGCACTTGACATAGCTTCCGCACGCGCACGAATACAATTTTTTTCAAATAGAACGGCCAAATGCTACCGATATCCGATCCACCTATTTAAGTCATTATTGGACTGATATCCGATATAGGTATCGGATCAGTGCATCCTTAGAAGACAGCTCACCCTTTAGCATTACAATAACCCAAACAAACTGTAGTAGACTAAAGGATCAACAGCATTAAAAAGCTTAATCAGAGCCACGACCTCAATCTGATCAAAAATCTTTGGATTGACTAAAAATGTCCAGTCCATTTGGTTGCAACATTGGTAGGGACCAAATCAGCCCCAAACTCCCCACCCTTAAACATACCTGGTAATCCCACATCTCCATACCCAAATCTACACCCCTGAGTCCAACGATGATCACCACGCAATTGTACTAAGCTGGAAGAACCATGTAAAGAATAAAAGGCAAACAGTTCTCCATCGGGATGGATGTAATTAAAGCAAAAGTTACATCCACTGAAGTGTGTTGTCTTAAAGAATAACGGTGTATTCTTTCGAGCTATTAGTTAGGTTCTCCCCAAACGAGCTTGATGGGCCGAATGGCCTCCTCTCGTTTGTAAATTTCTTATGTTCTTTCAGAAACGTCATGTTCTTTTTTCACTTGGATACTGCAAGATTTGATTTGGGAAGCACTGAAGAACAGAAATGGTTTAAAAGCTCTATTTGACGTTTCCTGTTACAATTGCAATATTCATCTTTCCCACAAATAAACAGGTAATATCTTTACTGTAGTGCAAGATGACAAAGATTTAAATGTTTTTGTGTGCCATTATTACACACAGAGGCATTCCCACTGCATCATTATTAAATAGCATTTACTGTTCCATGACAATTTTATTCCAGGGCCAATAACATTTTGTGTTTTTCTAATGCCATACAAACCAACTTCTATTTTACAAAGCACAATCTGGTACAATTCAATGTGGATCTGAGACGGACATGAAGCATCGGCCAAAATACGATTTGACGCGACTGGCTTTATAATATACCTCAGATACCAACGAGAAAAGCACTAACAGTCCCACTAGTGTATTCCAGAATATTGTAAATACTACTTAATTGCTTGGGGGCATATTTTCGGTAACGATGGCTGTCGTCAACCTAAAAAAATACTTGTGTATAAACTGTGCCGACTTCTGCAAAAGATATTTATATTTTTCATAAAATATTTTCAAATTACTTTTTTTTTGTGATCTAAAAAATGTACAGTTCTGTTATTGCCAGTGGTCAAATTGACCCCACCATTCACTTGAACAGGATTTCTCTGAAATTAGGGCCTGCGTTTGTGTTCATGATCCACAAAAACACCGCTTGTAGAATCAGGCAGAATCAAACATGTAGAAACTGCTGACTTGTCCTAAAGAGATCCAAACTTATAATAAAGCATAGCAATTTTCAAATTATATTTTGTTCGAAGGTACACCTTTTTTTTTTTAAGAGCACTAAAATAATGTCATTTGAAAATGTTGATATTTTTCATAAAATTTCATTTCTTTGGCACAGTTTATTTGCATGAGATAAATCATTTTAGGCCAACAGCAGCATTTTTTAGGGAAAGGGTTGGGATGGTCGTTAGTAATGACAAAGGTCTGAAGTATACTGGTTATTGCAGGGAAAAATGAGACGTTAAATTTGGGGGCGATATTCACAAAAAAAAAACTGAACATTTTTGGGTGACACCTCAATACATTTCAACTGAACTGTTGAGAGAATTTTCCTCTCATTTTAAAACCAGCGTGGGTCACCCTGACCCCAAAGAATACAATTTATAGATGCCATCATGAAAAGTACATGATTAAAAGAGACTTCTGTCACAGCCAGCCCTTTTCAGCTGGTCATCTACCTGTAGGCATGAGGTTAGATAGACGTATACCATTCAAGGAAAGGCTACGTACTGGGACATTTCAACTGGCGCTTCATCTTCTTGCTCACAGTACTTTGGAGTCACCATGTTCCTGACTACCTACAAGTGAATATACATAAAAAACCCTTCTTATAACACAGTTAGACGACATAACTGTAAAGTAGGGGTGGGCAGTACACCAGTATCAGTTATTCATTGACTCAGATTTTTTTAGGTTAGCTACTAAAGGTTTGTTTCATATAATTTTTGTTTTCCTTGTTTTTCAGTTGTTTTATCGGATTATCATAAAATTGCTAAACAATCTGTAATGATCCGAATGCTTAGCATGGCTGAAATTTCAACATTTATAAACTCATTACAAACATGACTGACATGAAAAGTCAGCTTTTTTTTTTTTTTTTTTTAAGGTGACTGTGCGGAACGTGTGCTACGCTGAAAAACCACAGGTTTTAAGCAGTATTCTCAGTTGCTGTTTGATATTGCGAGAACGAGAAAAGTTAATTTTGACTCTTTTGGCTGCTGGCACACTATATAATCAGACCCCCGCCCCAAAATGGGACACTTTTTCTAATTTCATGGTGTGTCAACATCGCTAACTTTATGACAAAGTAAAAATATACCAATGTGTTAGTTTTATATTTTATGTATGATGCAGACCATTCCACATTTGAGAACAGAGTGGACGTCGTTGAGATAACTCTGGTTTTATTTTGAAAATGCTTTTTTCCCCATTTAGCATTCTACTTTCATGCTGTTATTTATTCTTAAAATTCTTTTTGTTGCTGTTACCATTTAGAGTTTAAAGTTTAACTGTTTAATAATCATAAAATAACAATGAATTATACTTAAAGTATCTTGGTATATGAACCTGGGCTTCATAATCGTAACGACCCAGAAAGGAGTTTGCAATTTGTTATTGCTGAGCACAGTTGTGGCGAGAAGAAAAGCAAAGAGGCATGGAGAGATGTGAAATACTAGCATGTGTGAAGAGAACAATACGGAAAAGAAAAGCTATAGAAAAAGCAGAAAAATACAAAAGATGGAAGACAGGTGGGGTTGTAGCAGCGTGTAGGGAAGGACTGTGAGACAGAAAAAGGAAGGCAAGCGGCTAACGTAGGTCACTCTCTTCGTTCTGTATGGTCTTTTTGATTCTGAGAAGCATGGTGGTAAGCCACTGATCCAGCCGGGAGATGGAATCGAATTCTTTTACCTATAAGCAGAAAATACACAAGAGTCAGAGAATATATATTCTTGCTAGATAAATTGAATTAGTGTTTGATGTGAAACAGACAACAAAAATGAACAGGTCAGAACACCAAAGCTTTCTACAGTATGCTACTCTATAGGCTGCATTCTCGCATAATGCAGACACATGCTTTTAGCACTTTATTCAAAACAATCCCGTTAAACAAATACGCCTCACCAATAGATATGGTGCAAAATATCAGTAATATATTAACAAAATGGACTGAAAGTTTAGAATACATTGCTGATAAAATAATAATGAAATGAGCTGCATAGTCAAAACAAGCATATACACTAAAGTGTACGCATGTATTGTTACAAACCAAATGGGAGTCAGTGCCATAAACACCACACAATTACACCATTAAGCACAGAATGGTTACCCATTAGGTATGCGTCCTAGTGAGGCAACTCCTCCAGTTTTTGTGCCATGGTGTAATTGCACAGAACAAATGAATCATGGGTTGAACCAAAGTTTGGAATTTGGTTGTACGAGTTGTACACAACTTGCACATTGATGCTGTGTTGCCGTTTCCTGTTTCTCATCTACTCATTTTCAGCAGGAGCCTCAATGGCAAAATGTGCCCTGGCTTGGAAATCCGGCTGCACGAAAAAAACTCTGCATTTACTCTCCTCTTAGTCTTGTGTGCGGAGAAATTTAATGAAGTCAGTACCGTGGGACAAAACTGCCTCACAATGTTGGCAAACTGCGTTAAGGAACTTGACACAGAAGACTGATAAATGTGCCCCAAATCACTAGTCGCCTTCCAGAAAGATCCTGCTGCCAGGATGGATAAAGTGCTTGTCACTTTCATGAGGACAGGCAAGAGATTTGAGTAGCTGTTACAGCTGGACAGTCATTCAGCCAGGAGGTGAACATCACTACGAGGGTGGAGTATTCTTGGTCGTGGTGAACATCACTACCACGGTGGAGTATTCTTGGTCGTGTCTTTGCACCCTTCTCCATCTGTCCCAATCTTGCCAGAATGCAACTACATGCAGTGCAAGCATTGTGGCTTAAGACGGCTAGGACAAGCAACTTCCACTACTACAAAAAGTTTTGGTTCGATACATGTTAGGAGGTAACACTTTACTTAAAGTAGTCATCATAGTGCATTTTAGATACCTTCATAATGCACAATAATGCACTCAAAGCATTACAAACATGTCTATAACTAAATATAAAAAGGCATAACACATTATAGCCCTGTTTATTATGCACTATGAATGCCCTATAAAGCTCTTCTATAATCCACTAAATATACACCTTCATAATGCATTATAATTGTTTTTCCGCCGCACCAGGTACCGAAATTACGGTACTTCAAGGTGCTGGTTTTCCACTGGCGTAAAAACTGGTACCGGTGCCAAATGACATCACAGCGCGCGGCCCTTCAGTAAAATACACTCAGTGACAAAAGTAATCGTACACGTAATTTGGTACACGTGCAGACCAGCGATGGGTTGTAAATGATTCGATTTGCAAGGAGCTGGCACGTCAAGTCAACACACAGAGGTTGCCTCGTAGATGTATTAGACAGCATTACCAGCACTTGACAGAGTTTGATAAGAGTCGCATTGTGGGCTTGGCAAGAGGTTGGGTGATCGTATCGTGCAATTGCCCGGTATGTGGGGCATGAAGATATCACAGTCGCTCGATGGGCATGTGAGGGCACCCACACACGTCATGAAGCTTCCGGTCGCCCAAGACAGACCACACCAAGGGAGGATCGTTGTATTGTGCGCCAAGCATTACAGAACCCCATGACATCTGTGCCTGCCATCCAGCCACAGGTATTGGACTCACTAAAACACCCTGTATTGTCCCGCACCGTGTCTCGGCGATTGGCATCAGTCAGACTACAGGTTCACCGTCCCATGCCTAGGTGTAGGCTTAATGGTAAAGCGAAAGTACCGCACCAATAGTAGCCTCACATTACTGGGTGAGTCTGTCAAACCTGAATGTCTTCTTTTAAGATGCATCTGCATTGCAGTTGTGCTGTGGTGATATTTAAGTTCTGCTTTGCAACACTGACAGACGACTGCATTTTCATTCACTTTTAATGTGAAGTACCTCCACACAATCAAAACACTTTCTTTATTTGGACCCTCATCTTTTATGTGCTGTCTGCCTTCCGCCATATTGCCAAATAAATCAAGAAGGAAAATTTTAAGTGGTGCTTTTTAATAACTGAGTAATCCAGTTTAAATCAAGTAATTGTGACAGCTATAATTTGGATCACAAAATCAAAATATATAAATATCAGAAATGAATAATATTTGTTAGCGTATCTGCACACTATATCATTAATGGTAGAAGTCTTGACTTGGGTCCACTGCACATCTTTCTTGGCTCCCCATCTCAGTCACGTTAGCCATGTTTGTGACAGCGGAATCTCGCTTTTCTCACAGTAACTTAAAATTTTCATTGCCATTAAAATTTAGCATTTTTAATAATGAGTCTCAGGGCATACAGTAGTAACTTTGTACATATGGGGGCATACATTTAGAGGATTTGTATATTATAACATGTATTTACAGGAAATGACTAAATAATTTGACATGCAAAGTGGTGATAAACTTATCATATCATGCAAGCTAGCAGAATACTATGGTTTGAGGATAGGGGTGCCGAATATTCACGAACTGTCACATTCACAATTGATTGAACAACAAGACCCTTATATCTTCCTATTCTTAGCTTACTCAAATAATGCTGCTGCAATACTAAATGCAGATAGTTTGCAATGTTAATTGAAATGTACTGATACAAATATCTCATTTAATACTTGGTAGTTGATAAAGGAGAAAAAAAAAAATAATGGATTGGTATTTGCAGAAACTCAATTTTAATAACTGGTATCGGGATCGGACCAGGACAAATGGTATCATACCATCTCTAGTTGTAATGTTATTTGTGAACTCCATCTGATCTGTAGGACACAGCTATCAAGAAAAACCAAGACATCTCTTCTGGGAACACCTCAATGTTTGTCTTGCAAATTAACTTCATCCCCTAGCACTGTTCATTGTTGACTTATTGTGCTGTGATGCAGGTTTCCAGATGCCCTTCTGTGTTGTGCACATTGTGATCAGTTCCTTGGACTCCCTCTAGGGTGTATTTATGTAGCCTTAGGTTTTGTCTGATGTTCATATAGCTCCTTTCCCCCACACATCTGTTTCCGGGCAAACAACGGGCACTTAGCCCAGCAGCACTACAGTGGCACAACCAGAGCAGTATGTTTGTTTTATATTATCTGCTTCACCTGTACACTGCTTTGCACAAAAGCATTACCCGATAAATCTAAATACAAAACAATACTATTCTGCCATTCTATGATGCACTCTAGTGGCTATAAAAGGAAGTGCAAGCACTTATTGAAGGGCAACAACAATTTTGCAGGCAACCAACAGATAAAAACTACTTTCTGCAAAGCCCGACCAATGACAAAAATCACTGAAAAGTGATTTACAATCTATGTCACGTATTAGCACTGAATAATGAAGTACTTGCAATTCAACACGTGCGTTTTCTGTTTAACTGGGCGGATTATATAGTCAGTAAAAATGAGACAAATCAGTCTTTAGCATCTGATGAATTCCTCTGCAAAAGCTTCTTATGGCGGATTTTGTCAAAGTTTTAGACAGGATAACAAAGAGGACGTACAAGTATAACGTGTACTTACTGTACTGTGTACTAGGCACATCAAAACATGCAAGATCTTACAAGAGGATCTATTTGGAAGACTTTAAAGAAGGAGATAATGAGTAAAGGTTGCTATAAAAAGCAAAAGAATGTAAACGGGGGGGGAAAAAAACTCACAGAGTCAGTGTAGGCGTCAACATTCTGTTCTTCATAAGCATCAAGGAGTTTCTGCCATAAAAAAAAAAAAAAGGAGTGTCACAGGTTAGATCTTCATAAAACCTGGCACAAAAAATGAGGGGGAAGAGAGAAGGACAAACAGATGCTCACCTTCACCAGCTTACACTCTCGGGAGTCTGAGAAGGCTGGGAACATCTCCTCATATTTCTGCAGAGCCAGCTGAGAGGAGTGGAAATAGTACTGAAGTTAGCGATGCACGCATTCATTATTTATGTCTCCCAGCAACACGTGATTTGTTAGCCACAGTGTGCCACAGAGAATTATACTAAAGACAAAATTGCATAAATATCACATAAGCTCTCAACTTACATCATAAACAACACCGGCCCCATTTCTGGTTACTAACTCATTATAGATTTCAACGCAGGCAAAAATGCTCTCTTGAAATGTTACATCAATGTATAGCATCCTTCCACCCATACATACATTAGTGTACTGGACAATATGCTGTGCCATATTTTGTGGGTAAATCAGAAAAAACATCACATCGTCCCAGCAGGATGCAAAGGCGGACCTTAGCGTTCAGCATGTCCACGCAAAAGTGACAGAGTGCCGCCTTGAAGAAATGGTCTTTCGCACTGTACTTCAGCAGGGTGCTGTCCATCGCATAGGTTCCAATCTGGGTACACAAAAAGAATGGGAATGATGCTGCAAGAAAAAAAAAAAAACCTTCTAATTGGCCATTATAAGCCTAAGAGTATGGAATGGATGCTCACCTGTTCGTAGATTTCAATAGCTTTCTGGTACTGCTCCAGCTGAGCGGCATAGGTAGCTACTTTGAGAAGACATTTGTTGGCCGAGCTTGGGAGACACGGACACGAAAGCATAAGCACACTTACACACGTACACAAACATCGGAGAAGATGGCGGTGTATTTTACAGCAGGTCTCCCATGTTACCTGGTTGACTCTTCACCTTTGTAGTAGTCGGCCGCCTGCTCGTAATGAGCGATTGCCTATGAAGATAAACAAAATCAAATGTGCAACACTGAACGCTGCAATGCTCCTTAACGGTTATGCATTGTTCGGTCACACTGAAGCTTAAAAGTTAGCCATATCTTTGATAAAACACACACACACACACACACACACACACACACACACACATCACTGTGTAAAAATTTTGGGCCACCAAGCAAAATGCTTAAAGCCAGTAATCTGGGTAGTAAGAGTACATTCACTCAAAAAACTATTAGAATTGAAACATTTTTTATTATGTGATGGGATATTCACTGGCCAGATATAGAATGCTAGCATTCCAGTCAACACATGCATGGGTATATTGGCTGGTTACTGAAAATGCTGGAGTGACTTTAGGAGAGGTTTTCAAATGGCTAAGCTCACACTTTCATAAACAAAAAACAATAAATAAAAATTACAATTTTACCAAAACAGAAATTTTCCTTAGCAGCCCAAGACTTCTGCACAGAACAGTATATACATAAACATATATTACACAATTAAAATAAACAATAATTCTAATTTCTTGTGAGGAAAAAGATAGTACACACCTCATTAACCACCACACTGGATGTGAAAATTAAAATCTGAAGCACCAAATCAGGCCCAGTAATTAGGTCATTATTAGACAGTATCTTTGAGAGTTACACCTTACATAAACAACTGGTCTTGTTTGGTCAAACTAAAATTTTACAAATGGAGAAAGTTTCAGACCAGTGTCAATCTGTCCAGGCCAGGCCATTCTACCAAAATTCACCAAAAGAGCAGAGCACAAAGTTCATCTAGAAATCTCAAAGATCATCAAGGGATCTATAGACAGCTCTTGTCACAATACATGTAAACATGCACGAGTCAATCAAGAGAGACCACAAATTCTGCCTACATGGAAGGTGAAACATCATCAATGCAAGACGGAAGTTTGCCATTAAACACCAAAATAAGGGACAACGTTTTTGGAACAAGGTGCTCTGAACAGACGAGTCAGATGCAGTTGTCTGGGCACAATTCCAGCAGGCGAAAAAAACAACACAAAAACAAAACAAAACATGGGGGGGTACTTACTTTTTCACTCTACATTATGTGTGTGTGTATAGAAACTGAGGCACTTTCCATGCGTTTTACTGACCTTATCGATGTCCACTAACTCAGTCTCATAGATTTCGGCTATGGAAATATGATGTTTCGCTGCAATGGTGAACCGCCCCTGTTGTATCGTAGGAAGAAACAAAACAATACGGTTGGTGACAGAATGTCAGATACATGCACAGTAAGCACGCATTCAGGCAACCGACATTAACGGCCAGATCGTAAGATAGACATCACCCCACCTGCACAAAGAGGTGAAACACGGTATGAACAAGACAGCATGTCACTGAATTATGACCAGAAAACTGAAACTGAGCAATTGATTTGGAGTCAATCTATGTAAAGGAAAACGGAAATGCTGCCACAAAGTCAATGAAGACACCGCTAAATGAAAAACAAACACAAAAACGCAAGCAGGATAGTTCCCTCTAAGGTCAAATATAGAAACAGAAACAACGGGACACTAACAAGAACGTATAAATACACAGGGCAGACTAAAAGTTACTGACCATGTCTGTGTAAATTTCAATTGCCCGGTTCAGACAGTTGATAGCCTCTGTTAAAAAGAAAAAAAATACATATATAAAATCAATTTACAGCTAACACAAATATCCACACAACTTCCTTAACTGCTCTTCCAGTCCAGGGTCAGGATGAGCCTGTCTATCTTAGGAAGGATGGGAAAAGGCAGGTTCCACCCTGCAAAGGACGGTAGTTCAATGCAAGACACACAAGCAATCCGGCAGCAACAAATGCCACACAATATAGGTCAGAAAAAATATACAAGTAAAACAAAGAACTAGAATGTATGACATGATAAAAACACAACAGTCCCAATTAAATCTGTACAGCTGACTGCACATTCTAATACTGTCATTTGTAAACTAACGTGTACATCTGAATAATGCAGCTCTATTTGCACGGAGAGACTAAGCAGACCGTTTGGCTTTACCTTGTGGGTCAGCTTTTTTAAATGCGTTGCCAGCATCGACAAAGTTGGTGGCTGCGTCGTGTTTGCTCTGCATCTGCAGGTGAAGCCGTGCAGCCTGGGAGAAGGCATTGCCGGCCCCTGGAGCAAACAGCACAGCAAAAGCTGAGACGCCATATCTCCAAAATACGTACTGATAAAAGACCTGAACAACCCCACCCCACCCCCAACCACAGAGAGGCTGACAGAATCTGAAAGCACACCCAATCCACAACAATTTCCCCAAACACTAAAGGACTTGCACAATACAAGCATTTCCCTCCCACTAATAATAATATAAGCTCTCTTTTTACCACTCCAGTTTTTCGCCATCTTGAACATGTTTGCAGCCCTGGCGTACATGTCACAGGCCTCCTCCACCTTCGATGAGCCCCTGCACAAACATTAATAGACAAATGTGGAGTTTAGACTTACGAACCACAGTAACTGGCATTCTCAACATTTTAAATAAGTGTCCATGCGTGCCTCTCCAAAAAGAAGTTAAAGTTTAAATACCTTAAACACAGTTTGATTTATCTATCATCATTTTTTTTTTTTATTATTTAAAAAAGGCAGCCAAACATTTCCGGGTGTCTGTCTGTCAAAACATTCGGACCCGAAAGGACACAGTTTCAAGTTTTACGTTGTGCTCTCATACCACAACATTATTTTGCCTACCCTCGTCATATATATATAAACCCGTTGTTCGTTAACTTTCACGAGATCTATAAACATTTATAAACGTTTAAGAAGTTACTGCTCGACCCAATTAGTTTGTTTATATATATATATATATACACATATAT
>JAODKC010000041.1:8256186-8266450 GCA_026777985.1 Mormyrops attenuatus | reverse complement strand
TATATATATATATAAACTGACTGGTGGCAAGGCTCCTTACAATTACCCACTGCAATAGTTCACAGTCACTAATATAATTAACAATATGCTACCTAAAAAGTTACATTATGATGTAAAGTCATGCCAGCATTAATAAGACCGTCACAGAGCAGGGCCCTCCTCCTCTGGGCTGGGGAACAGCCGGTATCGCGGCAGCCTAACGACGGGCTTTGCTGCTCGCTGGCCAAGCATCTGCAGTCAGTTAAAGGCAGAATTGAGGGCGAGGCGCCTCTTTAATCCCAATTCAAAGATGGATTTTAACTTCGGGACGGGTTTTCCCCTCCTAGCCTTCCGCCAAAACAAGCTGCGTCAATAAAGTATCCGAGGCCAGGCGAGGCGAACCGCGGCGGGCAGCGCTCTCACCCGAACAGCGTCCCGAAAAACGACTGCGAGGACTTCAGCTTCTTCTCCGCTTCGGCCATGAGGGCCAGCGCCTCCTTCTCCTTTCCCGAGTTATCCATGGCGTTTGGCCGGTTGCAGCGCACTGTGGCCGAGAAGCATCGACGTCCCCCGGGATCTGAGGTCCGGGGCTTTGACACATCAGCCCGCGAGCGGAACGACGTAGCGCCCAGGTCACGCGAGTGCAGGAGTAAGGGACATGCGCGAAAGACACCACCCTCTACAGCCCGACAACACTGCTGCCCTGACCCGCTACCTGTACCAGACGTCAAATAAACCAGGCTTTATATATCTACTGCGTGCATAAATTATGCTCCACGACATTAATGACATTTCATTTCTTTATCGCGGACGGTTTATGTGGAGTGCAAATTGTGTCGATATTAGTCAGCCATTTCATTTCTGTTGGAATGCAGTTAAATGTTTTTAGTAGGATTTAATATGTTTGCCTCCGTCGAAGTCGTTTGATATAATACAGATCTTTGGGATAGTTTAGGTAGCATAGGTGAATTTGCCTCGCAACACAGCAGTCTTACTACCCCCCGACTTCTTCGTGTTTTAATTACGTGTCACACTTCTGAGCATAGCCCTGGACCCGACCTAATCATTTCCAGTTGAAAGGTCATTGCATGCGGCGATGTAGATAGAGCTTTATTGTTTGGTTTGTTTCAAATACGCTAGTTTTTGCATCCCCTTGCATTACTTTTCATTATTTAATTCACTCGAAGATGATGACTTTCGATGGATCTTTTGATCGCCATGAGAAAGAAAAATCTCCGAACTGACCTAGCCAGTATGCTAGCGCGGACTATTTAGAGAAACAAATATAGATGAAGTATATTGCAGTTAGTACGAGAACCGTGTCAAGGAAGGCGAGTAAATACAATTTATGGTAGTAAGGTGAATATTGCACAGTGATAGTACATAAAACAATTGACTTATTAAGGTAGGTAACCACCCAGTTTGTCATGCATTTTCCCCTAGGGCCGTGTGTGCAGTTTTTTTCTTAACTTGTGTTTCTGTCAATGAACCCTGTGAAATAAAAGGTTGCACACATACAGAACTGGTGCTCAGAATCATAAAGCCCAAAAGATAAATACATAAATACCTTGGAAGGAAATCAGGTACAAACGGTTCACCGGAAAGACCCGCGGTTGAGTCTGACCCAAATAACTATTAGCGTATTTGTACATCATACTATTTCTACTAATAATAATATAAATAGTTATATATTACTGCAAGTTATGAAACACAACCTGATTCTTTTATTGCTAAATTATTATTCCGCTATATCAGATTCTTTATTGCAATATTCTTTAACAAATCACTGTGTAATGATGGTAAAAGAAGTCTCTGTCTATTTTAATAAATGAGAGAAACGAAAAATTAAAAATCCATTTTGAATCGTGGATCTTGGCTGATAAACTCATTCAGTTTTAAATGCATCTGTTCATTCTCCAGCTGGTGGTGTCCCCTCCTCCTCCATCACCCATGAATTTCCCAGCATACTCGCTGTCCAGCAGTCACGGCCCAGGCTTGAAGAGGCGGGGTGACAGGGCAACAGGGGGAGTGGGACGTCCAGTTTATTGCGCCGCAGTTGATCGGCGCAAGTCCAAAGTATGGAATTATTACACACAGCTGAGTGAGACTCATGTGGAGTGCAATGTCTGCAAGAAGCAGTTGTCGTTCCACAACAGCACCACTACGATGAGGGAACACCTCGTCCGTAAACACAGTATCCGAGATAACGGCCCTGTGCCCACTAACACGATGGTAGCCTCTGTCTCGGGGACACTCCTGCCACCAGTGCCACAGTCAAATTTCCCCACCAACAACACTATAACGCCCAGCACAGGCTCTACATGTGTGCTCCAGCCGGTGGTTTCGCTGGTGGTGAAGGAGGAGATCCAGGATGCTGACGTTTTGCCTGAGTCTGGGGATGCCAAACGGGCACGGACCACATGTGTCGCCAACGGCGCCGGAGGCTGTGCCTCAAACATCTCTAGCCAAGATCAAGATGCGGCTCAGCCCTCGCACTCTGGATTTGTGCAGCCCGAGAACAGCGGTACCGGCCACAGTTTTGCGAACAGCGACAGCAGCGCCAGTGCTTGCAGCAGCAAGCGAGCCGGTCTCTTGACCGAGCTCATCCTGGAGATGGTTTTCCGAGACCTGCAGCCACTCTCCGTTGTGGAGGAGAGAGGTTTCCGGCTGCTTTTAGGTTGCTTAGAGCCGCACTATCATGTGCCTTCGCCAACTCAGCTCGGTAGCCTGCTTTGGCACCGCTACCATGTCCTTAAACAGCACCTGAAGCACCATTTGCAGGCCAGCTTAGCGCCTCGTTGCCTGGCGCTGTGTACCGAACGCTGGCGCTCGGTGGCGGGCTGTGGGGTGGGAGGTGGAGGGCAGCTATACTCTACTGTAAGTGCGCATTTTGTTGACAAGGACTGGCGTTTAGCCCGCTGTGTGCTAGAGACCCGTCCGATGCCAGAGTTTGAGGAAGAGGCTGCCACACGAGGAGATGCCCAGCTCATGGACACGCTAAGGGAAGTGTTGTCTGAATTCCGCCTCCCGGAAAGCTTTGTCTTCTGCGTGGTCCATGACACACCTTGGGCCTCTGAAGTGGGCCAGCCAGGACTTGCCCAAGGCACTCGGAAACAGCAGGACAAACAGTCGGAGACTGCACATAATTTCATTCGTCCCAGTCAAGCTGGCGCTCAGAATCTGCCCATGGGCTGGGTTGCACTCCACTGTGCGGGAGAATCTCTTAAGCTGTGCGTTCAGGAGGGTCTCAGAGAGGAGCCGGTGAGGCAGGCACTGGGAGCGGCCCGCAGGATCATCTCGCACTTCCAGCATGACGTGCACGCCGCTGCTGCTTTGAGCCATAAAGCAGAGGCTGCGAACAAGGCTGGAGCACAGCTGCTGCTGGATGATCCAGGACGATGGGCCACAGCCATTGACATGTGTGAGAGCCTTTTGGAGCTGAAGTGGGTGGTGAGCTCAGTTCTGGAGGAGCAAAAAGCCGCCCCCAATTTGGCCGACCACCAATGGCGTCTCCTACAGGAGCTGGTGCCTGTGCTGAAGACAGTACGCATTGCTGCCTCTTTCCTCAGCGAAGACACAAATGGCCCCATTTCGGCCCTCATGCCCTGCCTCCATGGCGTGTCCCGTCTCCTAGGCCAGCGTATGTCGGAGAGTAGCTGCGCTGTGGCCCAGTGCGTCATGGAAAAGGTTCGTTTGGGAATGGAGCAACGCTGGAGGCTCAGGGAAGAGGACGTCCTCTTGGACAGCCCGGCAGTCCTTTCCTCTTTCCTAGACCCCAGGTTCAAAGAGCTACGGTTTCTTAGCCCACACGCGCGTAGCAAACTGCATGACAAAGTCAAAGACCTGTTATCTGCTCAGGCATATGTAGACGATGGGGAAAGGAGCAACGATAGAGTGGGAGTAGAAGATGACGAGGAGGAGATTACAGCAGGGTCGAGAACGGACCTGGCATTGGGATTGGGGGACACTCTGTCCACAGCCTCCGTGGCCCCTTTGGATTCTCCGGTGTCCTGCGGTTCTGCCGAAGAAAGTGACGTCATTTTGCTGAAGCAACAAGACAGCGTGACCCCAGCTACCCTTAATGCCCCAACACAGCCTGGCGACTGTAGGCTGGATAGGGGACCTAACAGAGTGAGCAGCGGGACGGGCCTGACGAGTCAGCCGAAAGGTGATGCGGCAGTGGCCTCGCGCGAGCGTGCTTCCCCAGTACCCCAGAGCATGTACGACATCTTGCTGGGCGAAGACCCCACTGAGAGGATGCCGGAGATTCACCAGCAGCTGGAGAACTACATTGCAGAGCCTCTGTGCAAGCGTAGCCTGTCGCCGTTACACTGGTGGCGCGCTAAGGAGCACCGTTTCCCCGCCGTAGCCAGACTGGCGCGGAAGTATCTTGCCATTCCCGCTACGGCTGTACCAGCGGACAGGGCTTTCGCCCCCATGGAAGCCTCAGTTTTTCAGCGGAGGGCTACACTGGGTCCACAGCATCTGGATCACGTTCTCTTTCTGCATCAGAACAGTGACTACGTGGAGAACTTGAAGGGAGGTCAGCAAGATAACGTCAGTAACAGCAGTGTTCATAGTCACAGTACGCAGCAGACCCGAGAAAGTTTGTATCAGTCATTAGTATCTTATGACAACAAGGCCTGGGTGGGTGGAGATGACCTGTGATTCCTCTGTGTACCAGGCTTTTTTCACAAGTCGTGGGATGAAGGTTATTGGCAGACGTCAAGAATTTTCAGGATTATAAGAGAACTGGCAGATAACAGAAGCACAGTTAAATCTAGTGATTTTTCTAGCCTGTTTTCATTTCCTCTTTACCGGTACACTTACCTCCCTAATTAATTTCAGATTTCCTAGACTCTAGGTTTACGCTTGTGTAGTAACTATACGCATTGTAGCCTTGTCTGGTGAAACTTTACTAAGCTGAGCAGCATTATTGTAAAACTAGTTTGCTGCGCTTAATGGGCAGAAAATCCACTACTTGGGTACTTGAATTATGAAGGATCTGCTCCCTCTAAAACCTCTCCGGAATATTCTATGGAATCTAATGAACCGCATTATAAAATTTACATAAGCATTTTACCATTTTAAAGAAACATTTAAAGTTCTTTGAGAAGGGTAGTAATATGTAAATAATGAAATGTGCGTAAATAAAGTTTAAATTAAATATAGAAACTTCTATATGTATTTGTGTGAATATTGGATACTATGACACTTGTGTTGTATTTTACCAAGGTTTCCCCCATAAATGTTGTTAATGCAAATGATTAATAGGTAAATGTTTTAAAAAACAGTTTTTGCATGTTCAGCAACCACTCCCCGCCTGTAACACACTTTTGTTTATTAAATGCTTTTATTCAAAGGGCGATATTGAGAAAGCAGGGTCAGTCAGTCCCTGAGGCTAACAGGGGTTAAGGCCGAGCCGAATAGTGAAACCACTCATCTGACCATAGGATTCAAACCAATGACCTTCTGATTATGATAACAGAGTCCTCGTAACCCTTAGAGCCAAACACCAACTTACGGCATCTGATGAGACTGGAGCCAATCCCTTATTATAATTTAGATGTTTACATTTATTTTTTATTTTTATGCTATTTTCAATTTTCATTTGAAATCCGGTGTAGTTTTAGTTTTAGAAATTTTATTTCCAGGGACAGACTGAAAGCTGTAGAGTTATTTTATGTGTCTGATCTTCAGAGAATATTAAATAGATAAATATAGAGCATATCATGTATTAATGTTCTTAAAGTGGTAAAACATGTTCCAGGTGTTAATGGTCATCTGATCCAATATACTGGATTACATTTCCTGAAATTACTTCCATCAAGGAGGAAAGATTAAAAAACCATTACTTAAATATTTAAAAAAACAGTAATGGAAAGTATTTGATATTTGTCTTTATTTTATTTGTTACTTTTGGAAGCTGTATTTTTATAGTTTTTGTTTAGTTGTAGTTTTAAACTTTATATTTACATCTTATTTCAGTTAACGAAAATGTGTCCTTATAGTTTTAGTTGGTAATAACCCTGGTCCCAGGGGGCATCCTGAACAGGGTCCTCCGCTTTCACCAGGCTCTCATTCATTTATTTGTGTTTTCTATTGACAATGAGCTTACATGCTTCTAATTAACTACAAACTTTGGTATTGTTGTAAATTCCAGGTTCGACTAGCCATCATGCCTAAAATGTTGTAGGGAAAATATTATTAGCAATATGCTATGTAACATCCATCAGACTGAAACATAAGAAGAATGTGTTTTTACGTTATTAATGTTTTTACGTTAATATTGTTGTATAAAGCATCCCTCTTGCGTAGAACAATGTCGTGTCCCTTTGTTAATATTCACATTACAGACAGACATTCTTGCTGTTATTTATTTGTTTTCAGAGAACAATGAATAATGATAACAGGTTTACACAATAATCAACATGTTTAAAATAGCAAACAGCACTGAACAGATGTTCTCCTTCAGGAATTTAAAACTTCCTTTAGACGAGAGGTATCCAGGTGAAGCCTACAAAGACCGCAGTTCAAATTGTTACAGAAATATCAAATGGTATTATGTTAAAAAATATTTATGGATATGCATATTATAAAAATGTTTATTTCTTAAATCTAAATCGCAACTTAAATGACATTTTAATTTGTTATTTGTTATACATTTATCACTAAGGTAATGGGAAATCTTAAGAGCAGTAATTTTAAAAAAGGCCAAAAACACAATGTTTTCATAACATGAACAAACTACAACACTGAACAACATTGTTATATTAGACAATAAGAATGGCAAACAATGGGGAGGCATTATAGTCAGACCCTGACTTTTTCTTTACATTTTACCGGAATTGTGGCCAGATTCTGGTTTGTGCTCACAAAGGTGCAGTTCTTCATAGTAACATGGGTATGAAGGAATTACCATGTTGATTTGGTCAGACTTTTTCATCTTCAAATGTGGGCCAGAATAGATATGGATTATACCATGCACCAAATTCTGTTTTAATTCATGAGTCACTTACCCTGCTTCTACATAGTTTCAAATATTATTTTAATATTCAGATCCTTTGCATTGTTTACCAGTGTGAGGGAGATAAGAGACTGTGCTAATCTTTGCAAACAGTTACATTTTGATGGTGTGCCAGGCCTTAATTTGCCTTAGCTATGAAAATGAAAGGGGCTTCTGCTTTCCAGACCTGACCACAGCCCAGCCTCTCCTGAATAGCGACTAGGCAAACTATCGCTACCTGGAAACTCCCTTCCTTGGTTACGATGAATCTTCATGTGGGCGCTGCGACTTTTAACCTTCTCAAAGCCCCTAAGAGCAAAGACGTAGAAGATGTGTAGAAAACAAACACAAAACTGTGTGAAAAATCTTACGAGCGAGGCTGCACTTTCCCTGCGGAGCCTACGAGACTGATGTACTCACCGGCCACACACCTCACAGACGTACTCCAACTCACTACGACTGGCTGGCAAAACCTGAGCTCTTGCCGGTCGTGTCAATTGTTTTTGGAGGGCTCCAGGTTTAACGGAATACTCCACTTGGCCTCCAGGCAATTCCGTTGTCTGTCACAGAAATGTAGTGGATTCTTGGATGAATCACACTTCATTACTAACCCCACTTATTATGGAATTTCCTTCAGCATGATTCATGTTTATATAAATGGGCCTTCTTACTAAACTACTGGGAAGAACTCAAAAGCAATTCAGAGTGGATTTCAGCACAAATCTATACACCGATCAGCTGCAGCAAACCTGCCTGCCTAATAGCATGTCGTGCTGCCAAAACAGCTCTGACCCGTTGAGACCTCTGAAGGTCCCCTGTGGTATCTGCCTTAAACCATAGTAGCAGATCCTTTAAGTCTTGTAACTTATGAGGTGGGGCCTCCATGGATTACACTTGTTTGTCCCACAGACGCTTGATCGGAATGAGATCTGGGGAGTTTGGAGACCAAGTCTACACCTTCAACTCATTTTCATGTTCCTGAAACCATTCCTGAGCAATTTTTTGCAGTGTGGCAGGGTGCATTATCCTGCGGAAAGAGACCGCTGCCAGTGGAGAATACCGTTGCCATGAAGGCAAGGGTGTACTTCATCGTCAACAACGGTGGTATGGTAGGTCATATGTGTTAAAGTAACATCAACATGAATGATAGGACCCATGTCTTCCCAGCATAACATTGCCTTCTTCCCACAGTGGATTCTGGTGCCATCTCTTCCCCAGGGTTTCATGCACATGCACCCGGCCGTCCACATGATGTAACAGAAAATGTGACTCATCAGACCAGACCACCTTCTTCCATTGCTCCATGGTCCAGTTCTGATGCTCACCTGCCCATTGTAGGTACTTTCAGCAGTGGACAGGGGTCAGCATGGGCACTCTGACTGGTCTGACTGGTCTGCGACTATGCAGCCCCGTACGCAGCGAGGTGAAATGCACTGTGTGTTCTGACCCCTTTCTATCATAGATAGCATTAACTTTTTCAGCAAAAGCCTTTGCTCCCCATGTGAATCAGTGAGCCTTAGACAACATTTGGCAGATTCTCACCAGGTTATCACCGGGAACACCCCGCCGGGACCTGCCGTTTTGGAGATGTTCTGACCCAGTCATCTAGCCATCCCAATTTTTAAAATCACTCAGATCCTTACACTTGCCCATTTTTCCTGCTTCCAACACATCAGCTTCAACAACTGACTGTTCTCTTGCCTAATATATAATGGCTCCCTTAACATGTGTCATTTTAACGAGATGATCTATGTTATTCACTTCGCCTGTCAGCGGTTTTAATGTTATATCTGATGGTTGTATATATACATATTGGGTTTTACTTACAGGTTCTGTAAGTCGATCTTTCCTTGCTGCCCCTTGGATTCGCTGCTTGAATTTTTGTATTTTCTTCACGGCATAATAATACTCCACACACTGGGCCGCAGATTTGGTCTGCAACTGGGAAAGACTCTGTATATTAACCCTTTGTGTTCCTCAGATGCTCATTCATGGCAGCTTACTGCACATTTATGTCAATGACTCATGCTTCTATGATTTGACAGCTCTCACCATGTTTTTAATGAGTTGGAAGTTCTTGCCGTGGGTCACCAGAGCTTTCCAGAACAGTCTTTTTTCCTGAGGACTCCAATAATCTGACCCTGATAAACAGTCACCTTGTTAGCTTCTCTCAGAATCCGAACAGTCAGACTCTATGTGCTTTTATGTTTGGTACATTTATCTTGAAATGGAGAGTATTCATTCATTCATTTCTGAAATATCGGTTTCTGGTGAGCTTATAGAGCGACACGATTATTACCTGAATAGTGGTAATTTCGTAAGGGATTTGAAGAAGAAAGGTAGTCGTCCTTGATTAAAAGTAACTCCAGGGCAGCCTAAAATAAATTATGTGAGTAAATGACTATAGTGAAATAGATAACTTAATTAACAGTAATTACATCCTTGTATTGAAAGAAAATGGATGGATAAATGGATTAACAGTTAATGAAACTATTTACATACCAGGACATCACCCTGTGCCTCATGTAAGCAATGCAGAGCCAGTTCTGTGTTGGTGCCCCCTCCTGGTAACACACTGGAACATGACAAGTCCAGCAGGGCTGTCACTGAAAAATAAAGTCTTACTCAATGATTCATTGTGATTCATTTAAACCTCAATAAAGCAGAAATTTAATATACTTACAGCTATTTCTGTACATGTGATTATAGGTCGACCCCAAATCATTATGTTCAACAGCCCGAATGAATTATTGTGAGTATATCCTAGATTTCTTTATAATTCAATTCAACTCAATTCAATTCATTTTTATATTGCGCCTTTCACAAAAGAGTTCGCCCCAAGGCGCTTTACATGGGTGTGTTGTGATAAGTGCGACGTCATAAAGAGAGAACGATACAAAAACAGTGAAATGGAAAGACAAAAATAAACGAAAGCTAGAAGACAACGGAGTAGAGGAACCAAAACCTGTCAAGCAAGAAAAAAAACCTCTGGGGGTCCAAGGTCAGCTGGCTGCCCAACCCCCCAGGGCATAAAGCAGGTAATCATTCATTCATTCATTCATTCATTCATTCCCATGGGATATTCTCTGTCCTCAGGAGCTGGGGGTTAAGGGTCTTACCTAAGGGCCCACAGATATGACAACACTGCTGGAGCCAGGTCTGAACCAGCAACCTTCTGATTACAGGCAAAGCGGCTTAGCCCATAAGTAGTGTAAGTGGCTGGCATTCAACCTAGCATTTTCTGAGTCTCTGCACACACCTCTTTTCTCTGTCTCTGTA
>JAODKC010000041.1:8238359-8250402 GCA_026777985.1 Mormyrops attenuatus | reverse complement strand
CTGATCAGAAGCTGGTAGCAAACTTACGAATCCTATCTCCTCTCGAAACCCATCGACACCGAAATACGGGTCGTCGTCGACTTACGACCGCCGTCGGTTCCGACTGACGGGTCGTAAGTCGGCCTTTTATTTTATATGCAAAAATGATCATATGTATAGTGCATATTAAAATGATCTTTAAGTCATACTGTTTGGTGTTTTTAAACCTTTTTATCATCGTTTTCTTAGGTCATTCCTGCCGGTACTTGGACACTGTCATACACTTGCGCTGCCAGAGGCGGCGCAGTCGTGGAGCAGTATCCGACTGTGGCCGCCCTTTCAGGCCCCTTCCGGTCCACGCATGCGCGGGACCGTTCGCCACTCGCGAGCCTCTGAACCCCGCATGCGCAAAATAAAATAGAATAACCGCAGATTACCGTGACTAGGGAGTCAAAATTGCGGTGTGGGAGACGTACAGAGTGAAAAGGGGCCAAAAATGCCTTGTCCAGACCTATTCTGTCGTGGGTTTTTTACCCAACGGCCTTCTACATTGAATAATAACCGCGTCATATGAATCCGAAGTGACAAAACAACGTCCATCGCCGGTTGTAGATGTGCTTGCTGGACCCTTATTTCCCCCGTTATTCTGCCAAATCGTGTACACCTGTAATGCCGAGATATTTCACGTTATTCAGATGGGGAAAGTGATGGTATGGGGGCTGCTTCTCTGTGCCCTTGTGGATTCAGGTCTCAGTTGTTTCCAGTGCTTCGTAGATGCTGATGAGACTAGTCGACTATGCAGAGGTTACATTCTTTCTGGATATGACATAGTAAATTTGGACCATTGTTTCAAAGCCGTCCAGCGAATCTTCGACAACAGTACGAAAGTCATTCAGGCCGCGTATGTTGGTGAGATTCGGCCCTTTTAATTCATTTGCATTTTTATTTATTCGATAGCTTTTCCATTTAAAACCAAGCTATACGTGAGTGCATTTTAAACTATACAAAACTAATCATTATAAGTGGCATAGTTTATTTATTAGATTACATTCCATAATTTAAAATAAATAAATCGAATGAGTATTAAGGGGTAAGATTAGCCAGTGTGTTTATAGTTTTTTTTTGTGATGGTGATCATTTTCTTCAGCTGGAGGCTATGAGGAGGAGCTGAGGAACATCATGCTGGCGCAGATCACGCCTCTCATCGAGGAGTTTGAGACGACCAATCACTATGGTACCTAGAAACACCTACTGTCTGATTCATGGGTCATTTTACTTTCTGGGGTGTTGGGGAGAATTGGAGAGAGATGTTAGAGTGGATAGTTTTAGTGCTGGGGTGGGCAGTCATCCAGAAAGGGCCACCGTGAGCAGCTTTTTGCTGCTTTGATTACTAGGTAGAGGACTGGCTGGCTGAAGAGTCCTCACACCTGGGTTTGAAGAGCTGACATAAAGGTTATCCCAAAATCCTGCAAACACACCGGCCCTTTGCGGATAGGATTGCCCACCCCCTGGTTTAGTAGAAGGGTGTAGATGCCCTAAGGATCTGATACAGCCATGAATAGCATCAAGAGCCTTGACTCTTCTCTGTTTCCCGTGTGTTTGTCAGACTTTGTCTATGAGGACAGGTTACAGAAGGCTGCAGATGATTTTATCGCAGAGGCCTCCAGACTGCCTAGAGGTGATTGCGGCTCATTTTCATCTTTCCTTCATTATATGTGTAACTCTCTTGACATTGTATAAACTCCAACGCCTCAAATGATCCTGCAAGATTTCACTTTCAGTGGATGATCTCTGGCTTGTTTTAAATGACATCATTCATATTGAGAGTTCAAATCCATGCTTTACTGAATGGGCGTCATTGGGTCCACATCAGTCGTATATTTTTATTTAAGCAAACAATTTCTATCCACAGCATCTTTACAGTGGGGGCTATTTCTTGGCGGGCTAAGCCTCTGCCTGTGATCAGAAAGTCGCCGGTTCAAGCCCACTGTGCTGCCCTTTGTCAGTATTATTATTATTATTATTTATTGTCTTTCTGATTATCTTACAGCTTTTGAATGTGTTCCCCCATGTGGTGAGTTTAACTTCCTTCTATAACCATCATTACCTCCTCTCACAGTATTTTCTCAACGTCTAACACAATTTTCATGACTTCAAAAAGATAACACCCACTGGTTTTACTCCAATTTTAGGTTTCCAGGAATCTGCCGCTACTTACGATTGTGTCACCTGTTTGTATAAAATCTGTGATTTTGCTCTGGACTGCCCAGGTGAGTTACGAAGGCAACTAAATCAAATACCTACTCGAAAACCCCTCCATTAATCGCCACCTTATCGTAGTGGAGGGATTGGTGTATCTCTGTGATCCTAGCACCTGTGTCGTTGGGGACTGTTGGCCCTGGTAGGGTCTCCTAAGGCAAATTGATCCAAGGTGAGCGTTATACCCCCGTGATGAATAATATTATCCAGCATGTTACCCTGCCCAGACTGGGGAGACCAGGGCTTCGCTCTGAAGCCAGGCTACCGGTGGGGGGGGGGCAAGTGCCTGGTGGTCAGGTCTCTACTGATGGGGCCCAGCTGGGCATAGCCCAGAGCACCGCCCTGCACCTGCCACCACCTGCAGGGGGAGCCGTGGAGGTCAGATACAATGTTGAGGGCATGGATTCCGGATAAACAGTAGAGAACAAATGAATGAATGACTTTTTTGTATACATCTGCAAGATGTCCATTTTAAATAACTTCTACAGAGTAGTACATGATGACTTTAACGTGCATTTAGACACTGTTTACTCAATGACAGGCACACAAAATTCACAAGTGTATCAAAGATGTAAAATACCTTTAACACTGAAAATCCCAAGGTGATCTTAATGACCTTGAAATCTACAGTGATTCTTACCTCCCACACATCTATTCTGTTGTGGCAAAATCACTGCATCATTCTCCAGCTCTCAGTGGCCATTATTAAGTGTTTGAGTTGCAATGAATGTAGAAAGCCTTTGTTAGTGATGGTACTCCTGAAGAAAACATTGGATCAGGCAGGCTCCATGTAATATCCGTGCTGTGTGACTGTTGTGGCAGGGTCAAACATCACAGGTGTTGAACAAAACGGGACGGAGATCCTCTGTGATGTTCCCTTCCCCTTACCAGCTGACATAGAGGTTGTCTGGCGGTTTGCTGAAGAGGTGTGAGGCTGCTTTTAGGACCTATTTCTCCAGGAGAAGGGGCAAGAGAAGAGCAGTTAAGCTAAAATGAGAATTTATACTTATGCAAATATTTATTAATTATTGGTAAAGAAGAAAAGTTATATTATTCAATACCAAATCTAATACCGTGCCCATGATGACCAAAATCCTCAGTCACTCCTAATAGCAGAAGTCAAGCAGTTCCTTGTGTTGGATTCCCATAAAGGCCAAAACAGAGCTGGTGGATCGCTTCAAGGAGCTGACCATCGGGGTGGATCTTCTATATACCATCCCTTCTCTCCTCCTTGACCACGAGGGCACCTACCAGTGTGAGATCTTTTCTAATCAGCATTCCATTATCAGAAACTACTATTACCTTACAGGTAAGACTTGAGAGCTATTCAACTAGCAATAAATATGTAACATTATTTTGACTAGTGCTGTCATAATACTACAATTTCAATCTTGATACTGATACCCAATTACAAAAAATTGCTATTTTTTTTTAAATGAAGATTAGAACAGTACAAACAATATCAAGAACAGCACTATTTTTAAGTCATCTGACGTAGTTCCAAAAAATAGGATTTTTTTAGGATAACCTTCAGATCAGCTATTCAAACCAAGGTGTGAGGGACTCTTCAGCCAATCAGTGGTCTAATTAGTAATCTAATTAGGGAGTTAGAGCGAAAACCTGCACACACCGTGGCCCTTTCTGGATAAGATTGCCCACCCCTGATATATGTTCTCTGGGAAATGTTTTCCACTTTCATTCAGCCCACAATAAATGTCTGTCTTTCTCTTACAGTGATCCCTCAGCCCCCGGCAGGTCAAATCGAGCTGCACCACGTATTTGAGAAGATTCTACTTCTGAGAGAGGAACAGTGGCCTGTGACCCAGCCCCATAATGGGCTGGCGACCCCACCACGCCTGTTGTCCGGCCCTGTCCTCACTGCATGCCTGGCTGTGATGCAGCTCCTGGCCTTCCTGTGTCTGTGGTAATGATGCGATCAAAACACAGTCACATGTAGATCTCCCCAAATCTCCCTCTCCCTCCCTCCCCCACTTTGGTCAGATGCTGTGCGTGAGTGTTTACATTCATCAAATGTGCAGACAGGCAGACAGTGAGGACTGAAGCTGAACAGGGTTCGTTTCCCTTTGCAAACCGTGCCCAGTCCTCATTTTAGACCAACACTCCGGTCAATTACCTTCCTCTAACATGTATGACAACATGCTCTAACATGCTATGGGAAGAGGGAAAAATGAATGGTGCTTTAATTTCACGTGATATAGAAAATAACATAAAATGGTAAAAACATAGATAAACACTCTAAAATACTATATTATATAATTTTTACATTTTATATTTGAGAATTTTTATATGCAGATGAGTAGACATGCAGACTGACATGTTGCAGATTACATCCATGTCATTTAACTTTTAACTTTTTTTGTTACAGGTATCTTTACTGGTTGTTGGCTAGGAGAAGAATGACCAATTCAAGCAACCAAGAACCTGATGGCCCACCAATAGAAATATTTTTGGTCAAGTAATTGCCTGTAAATATTGCAATAAATTAAATTTTTGAAAATCACAGTATTCCATGATGGAAATGTGAGATTCACCATTAGAGGGCGCCAAGCTTATGGGTAATTGTGAAATGTCTATCAGAAGGGAGGGCCAAGCCCTAGAGTTTGAGAGCTTTCGGGAATTATTTTCTACATTTTTAATTACCAACTAAACCAAACAATGTTGTTGTTTTTTTACCATTATTTCCCAAAAAATCATTTGTTTAGAGCAACGTTAGAGCTCCTTAAAATGAAAATACACTATAATCCAACAGAAAACCTTTTTTTTTATTTCAAATATGAAAATTTCATAACGTCTTAATGTGCTCAAAATAATTTATCTTCTTCTCTGAGGTAAGCACATTCAAGTAGTATATGTTTGGAGAATCTTGCTCTTGCCGCTGTATAGCATGATTTATTATTGTTTTGGTATTGTTATTGAGTATTAGCCATTTGCAAATTGATGATAACTTGCACCCCTAGTTCAGCAGTGGCTATCAAACCTAAATGATTTATTGAGCACTTAAAATACTGGGGGGAGTTTAAAAAATAAATAAATACATTCCAAAAGTATGGGATAAAATTGGTGCGCATAGGTGAAACAAAAATCCATCCGTACATTTTCTGTACCCGATAGTCCAATTAAAGGTTGCTGGGGGGGTCCCGAGCCTATCCCGGAATATTACGTAATGTTAAATGGGAATTTCATCAAAAATGTTGGCAATTTCATACAAATTTTAATGATATTCTAGGTATGTTGCACGAATATGGAATTTTTACTATGCCGGAGTAGGAAATTATATCATTCAGTATCAAGTTAACGAAGAGTTTAATTTATATACTTAGTAAAGTGGGACAACATGAACCTTGTGATTCAGACAGTGTTATTCTATGTAATTCATATAGTAAAAATAGTGATTGAATATCCAAAAAACCAAGCGATTCACTCATATAATTTGACTTTTTAAAGATGACTGCCAGTAGTGCTTCCTAAGGGAATAACATTATCGATATACGGCACATGCTGCGATGGCCTGGCGTCTCATCTTGTACCCTGTACTTCCTGTGATACTTTTCAATAGGGGACGAGTGGCAGCTCTAGCAACAACTGTCATAAAAATCATAAATAATAAAACAGCTGAGGTCGACCCTTAAGGTGAAAAAATGTTTATAAACAGGAATGAAGTAACACGTAACCTCCTTGTGATTTGTGAATCCTTTATTCAGCTGCTTGTACTCACATTACGCATAGTCTGTAGAAAGCATGCAAATCGTATTTCGCTGTTTGGACGAGTATATGAAAACGTTGTATATTATCGAACATTATTATTTATCAAGCACCGTATTATTTCGCGCAACTCATGAATGTAGTGAGGATAAAGACCGAATGATTAAGGTGTCGAAGGGTTAGGGTCAGGATGTTAAATGTGTCAAAATGATGCTTTCTGGTCTGTTCCTAAAGAAGCTGGTCTTTAGTTCGTGGCTTCTTGTTAAAGACACATTTAACATCATTAAACACATTAAAATCGAATAAGACTGAAACACGACTGAATACTGTACCGAATCATAAGCCAGGATTTTGTTGGAATGATTCGACTCAGTCAGGGTTAACTATAACACCATACAACAACGTAACACCGGGGCGACAACTGTAACTCGGACGCATGTACAACAACATCTCCATCCATGAGCTAAACAAAATTAAAGCCCCGTAAAAAATAAACAAAATAACCGCACTGATTCAAAAACAGCCAATGATAAAGTATAAACAACTTTCAAGCCACGCCCACTTATTAATAATTTGCCGACAAACGACAGCGCTTTAAATAAGCCGTCAAAGAGAGGTGTGGCTTCAGTCAAAAACGCCCACTTCTTTGTGACGTTTAATAGCTGTAACCAATAAACGACGGCATTTCTTTACCTTGAAAACAACTGTTTTGTTACAGACTGAGGTAGGACCCAGGAAGCGGTTGCACGCTTTTACGCCTGAGTGACAGAATATTTCAATGTAATTATAGGCATTACCTGATAGCGAACTGGCATACATGGTGTGGTGTTTATAACGGAATGTGAAAACTGCTACAATCACTACATCTTTATCTTTCCCCCTTAACAGTGTTCCCTCTATGTCTTTAACTCCCTGCCCTCGGTAGGTCAAATTATTTATGCAGATTAGACCGTGATTCGTAGAAAGAAATATTTATATAAATAATTCGAATACATCGTCATATTTTTAAAAATATGCATACGATTTCGCATTTTTAATAAACTTAGAAGTTTAAAATGATTACGAGCAAGATATTTATTATCTTTTATACTAATGAGAAATCATCCCAGACTTTTTTCAGGTTTCTGAAAACCTTAATGATATTTTCATTTTCTCTTATAAATGCAAATATTAACGACAAACATTTCGGGCATCATTATTACTAACTGATTTAGGTGGGGGAAAAAAATCCACATTTATTAGCAGTACTATTTTGATATTACAAGCACCAATACCAATGCCATATTTTCTTCATTGTTAGTTTTTATGGTATATATAGAAATAAATAAATCTCTTTCTTTTTTGGCCAGGCCTGGTGTGTTCTGAAAATTATAAAAAGTGTATACTTTCGATTGGATAATGTAAACATTATTTTCAGCATACACACTTGACGGTATGCTTATTGAACAGGCAAACGCAATGGACCTCCCGATCTTGAATGTTGCTCTGTCGGGTCCTGTAAGGAAGCCCGTGCGGGCCTCAGCCGGAGACCCCGCGCTGCCTGCACCTCTATCGTCTCGGGTGAGTTTGTTACAATGTAGTAATTTCTCTATAAATCTGTATTACTCCAATAAAGCTGCAACATTCGTTTACACCAAGCGGACTGTAAAGCCCACAATTAGCGCCTTCAAAATGACATAATCCTTCACGTTCACATTGACGGATTATTTTAAAAACGCATTCCAAAACATACCCTGGTCCAAGAGTACTCTAACATTAGCTAGCTAGCTGACTCAATATTTTTACGCATTTTTTTTACGAATGCAACATATGTGCATATGTGGTTATCTGTGCTATCAACTTATTGTCATATAAATAATTATGTCAATGTGTCTGTCAAATTGCCTGCATTCATATCTGAACATGATTACATGGCCAATTGGACAGCTACTGCGTTTGAGCCTGCTTTTATATATTTATATAGAGATACGCTGTGTTTATGTATTATCGCTGCATATGTGGATGCTCACCACTGGCACAACCAATGAAACTTGTACATTTCTATTCTAAAGTAAACGATGTTGTTCATCGAAAACATAACGGGCTGCAAAGCTACGTACGGCTAACAAGCAGTAGATATACACATAACAGCCGAGTTATTCCTTGCTGATGGTCTTTATCCATGTTTACTTCACCCGATCGCAAAAAACGAAGACTTCATAATGTTTATTGCCTAGCAGGCAAACGATTCCTCTTGTGTTATGTTGAGATTGAGAGTGCGCGTTTTATTGATAGCAACTCTTTAAGTTTCGTCTCCGCCTACTTTGCCTGTAATCTCTTGATTTTGAACCAGTGTTCATTTAAAATTGGATCCCAGTATTTGAGAGAATTGATTTTTCGAGGTTAGCTTTGTGATGGTTCTTGATGCATTGTATAAAGAACTGGAAGTATTTAGTTTCGGTAGGTTTTGTTAATTATGGGACTGTCACTTTAAGGTTGCATGTCAGTGTTTTTGAAAATGTACAGTGTCTGAACCTTGTTTGATTTGCATACACAGTGTTGTGTGTTGTGGTCTGTCTGTCAGAAATGCGTGTTTAATAGCCTTTTTTGCATCTCCAGTTTCAGTTTTCTATACTGCCGCTTGGAATGGTGAACTTTTGGTGTGAGAATTGCCGGTATTTTTTTCTACATACCCCCCTGCTGACTCAAAAGAGAGCATATTTTTTGTTAGACGCGCCAAATTTAGATAGTCAGCTTATAGTGAAATGCCTGATTATTTGACTCAGGTGTGTTACGGCATTGCTAGAAGTGTAATGCTCTGTCCCAGATCCAGATGAAACGATGCAGTGCTCAGACAGCCTTCATATAACTTAAGGAGTGGAAGAGAGAATTGCACATCCTGTGACTTTTGGCTTTGTGGTTATCCACTACTGAATTATGGCAGGATTGTAAATCCCACCCTGTTCCCAGAGAACAGTCCTGGTTTTCCAGCAATTGTCCTTTTCATTAATGGGCTTCAACAAAATAATAATGTATGTCTTCCTTGTGCTAACACCTTTGAACTATAGGAAGGAAACTGAATGTAGTTCGGTGTGCTGGCTTTACTGCCAACACCAGTAGAAATAGATTACGGTTAATTATTGATGTAAAGTGTTCGCAAGCCATAAACTATTTAATAATCCAAGTACATGGGTCATTATCTTTCACACGTTAAAACTGGGGAGGGGGGGGAGCTGTGTTGTGAGACTTCCTAAAAATGAATTGCATTCATTTTCACAACAGATCAGAATTCAATCTCTAGCCTAATCAATAGTTCAATCTAAAACAAGAATAATCTAGGTGCTCCCAAATAAATCTTTAGAATTTCTCATTTTATATGCATATACATTTTATATAACCCTAGTTATCAGAATTATTACCTTAGTGACATTTGGGAATATATGTCTTTTGTTTCCAGTACTTTTAGATGCATTTTTTGCTATTAATGCAATTAAATAAAGTAAGATTGAGAGACCCAAGAAAGTCTGATATGGCTACATTTGGTTTATCAAACATAATCTATAGTTAGTCTTCATCACATTTTATTCGACTACATTAGGTTGCCTGAATGATTTCTGAATGGAGTGATCATGTGAAGCTGTTTATTTTTAAATTACCTCAAAAAAAACAACTATGCATGCGAAATCAGTATTTATTGAATACAGTGCAGAATATCTGAAATGCTCATTGGATTTTTTTTTTTCTCAGGATCCTAAACCTGTATGATATATCCGTAAACATGGATTTGATGCAAGTGATTTAGCTTAACCTGCGTTACCATAGAAATGATATTTTAAAGCTTAATGAAGATTCTCTTTTGAGCATTGTGTGATATGTTCTATTATGTCCTTGATTTCATATATTGCAAATCTGTATTTGCTTATGAATTCCACAGCACATTGATGTTGCACTGGCTTGTTTTCACATAGAGTAGTAAAATATGAAATATAGGTCTACCTGCTTCTAGGGTGGCAGGGCATCTCAGGGCTGGGGTTGTGAAGGCCTGAGTGTCGCGCCCGGATCTGTGTGCGTGCTGTTTACATGCTCTCCCTGTGTTTCTGGTGATTTCTTCAGCTAATGGCTACTTCAGATTTCTGCCACTGTCCCAAACCATACGGTTTGGTTATTTGGCAATGTATGTGTGAATGAGTGTGTGCTGTGCACTGGGCCGGCATTCTGTTCATGGTGCCCCCTACCTGGATGAGATGATACGTATTGGGTAAGAAATTATGGACACTGGATGGACATATTTGTTTTTGGATATGCAAACTTAAAATATAATGCACGGCTCTTCAAATAAACTCACTTCCAGTTCCAGGCCGTGTTTTCAGTTCTCCCAGGTAGTTAGTTTAATAATTACTGATTCTGATTGGCCAGAAGCTTCACACCTGGCTCACAGTTAAAGGAAGGCTTTTTCTTGGTAATAATTAGCAGTGTATTATTAAGTAAATAAAGTTCTGCGGTGTTTGCTTTTGTCATGTTCGATTGTTTTATAGGTTCTTGCATATTGCTATCGGGGGTGGGGGGGGCATTTTCAATACACTAATACACTAGGCTACATATTAATTTTCAGTGGGAGTTTTGCAGGTATATTTCTACTTTGTTTTTAAATATCTAAAAGTGAAATTGGCCCTTAAGCTGTTATATAATCCAAATCACTGTGTCTTGTCAAGTGTTACGCTTTTCAGAAATAATCGATTTCAAAGAAGGTTAAGTTTAAAATGATATATCAGAACAGATTTTTGTTGTAGGAGGCTATTGTTTCAGCAGTAGTAATCATGCTGTGTGGATGATTAATTGGATAACCAAACTGTAATACAGTATTTTGTGATCCTTCTGTTCACTTGTCAAATGCCTGACTGTTGAATTGATCTCTGTTATTGCAGTCATTTGTCTGAGAGATTTTCGGGGAAAGGCTTGGCAGACAAGCGTTTAGCGTTGTCTTTTTGGCCACTCTTCTTTTTTTCTACTTGTTGTGTCATGCAGCTGCAGCTTGTTTTGTAACATGTTCTATTACTTTTCAGTTGACATGGATGATGAAGATGGCAGGTGCTTGTTAGATGTAATTTGGTGAGCTTTCATTCTCTTTTTATATTTTATCATCATGGAGAAATGTATAGTACCTGGGGTCTTATGAGGACTGCAAGTTGCTTGGAAACGTTACAGGATCAGCGATGTCTGCATTTGGTCGATTTCCTGCTAGAATTGTTAGCTGAATTCTTAGCTGTGTAGAAAAGTATGCTATCTCTGAGGCATTATTGTAAAGCCTCACAAAATCATCAGTGCGTCATGCTGAGCGTGCATCGTCTGTTTATTCTCTACAGTGACCCGCAGGCGCTCAACGATTTCCTTCATGGACCAGAAACGCTTGTAAGTGTGAACTAAAGTGATATGTCCCTGTGAGAGAAATACAACTTGCCTTCTTCACGAACCGTGCAACTTCCCCTAATCTCATCTCATTGCCAAATCCTCCCTCTGTATTCTGCATTATAAACACTTTCCCACCCCAAAGTTGCAATGACCAACCCCTGAGACAATACCAAGCTATGAATATGGTGCCATTTACCTTAAATACTAGCATACGCGCTCCTGCAGCATATGGTGCCAAACAAACATACAGCACCAACATACATGGCTGTAGAGCAGCAAGCCTTTCACCGCTTCCAATTTCTCTTTCAAACATTTTCTCTTGCCCACCCTTCCTTATTATTCAATAAAAAATGACTGCATCTTTTGATTTCAGTCTTGATTTTTGCTTCTTAAAAATAGAATTTGATAAATGCTAATTGAGTTTCCTGTCTCCTTTTCCCCTCCTCCTCATTGTCTCTCCCTTCTCTTATTCCTTCTCCTTATTTTAAATTCCTGCCTCCCTGTCACCCCCCCCCCCCCGCCGATGATCATGACCCCACCTCTGTCCTCCTTTCTCCCTCTCTGCTCTGGCGCCCTCGTGTGGCTGTGGCTCTGGGCTGTGGCTCTGCGGTTCGCCCCCGGGGCCGCGCCGGGGGGGGGGGGGGGGGGGGGGGGGGGGGGGGGGGGGTGGGGGGGGGGCGCGGGCCGGGGGGGG
>JAODKC010000041.1:8199488-8238309 GCA_026777985.1 Mormyrops attenuatus | reverse complement strand
ATTCATCCATCAGCCCCTTCTATGCACCAACCCCGCCAAAATTTTCATGCCAAGCCACCACAGTGCATTCGATCACACGAGACTCCAGTTCCCTTCTTATTTTTTTCCAGTCCTTCCCTTTTATTTAGCACTTCACGCACCACTTTTTTGCTCACCTCCTAAACTACTGGTTGTTTAGTGAAACCACTATCATTTTAATGTATTGTTTGTATAGTCCTTGGTAGCCAGTAGGGTCGATTGTGTTTGCTGTTTTTATTTGTGGTTTTGTGATGACCGTCATCATGCTGTTCTGTAAAGTCCTGTCCGTCTTATAGGCATAAGCGTGGGCTAACTCTCCATTGTCGCTTCCTTTCTGCCCCTCGTCCCCATCCGCCTCTCGTCCCCATTTACGTTATTTCTCTTCTGTCTTAGGGCCATGTGCCAGAGATCCAGCAGACCAATCAGCTGTCAACAAGCGTGCCAGCAGAGGTTCCCAGCGGCAGCGTGGACCTGGACTTCCTGGAGGACGATGACATCCTCGGCGGCTCACCAACTGGCGGTGGCCACAATGGCGGCATGGGGACCAATAATGAACCGTGTGACATCTTACAGCAAAGCCTGGCAGAGGCCAACATCACGGAGCAGAGCCTACAGGAGGCAGAGGAATTGGACCTGGGCTCATTCGTGTTACCAGGGCTGGCACAGGTGGTGCAAACTCTTCCCGATCCTAGCCTCTCTGGAGCCGGGGGGGGCGCAGTGGGGGTGGGCATAGGAGTTGGGGTCGGAGGTTCGAGTCAGATCTTCCCTTCCTCCACTGCAACACCTCCTAATGCTACACAGGACATGATCGGGCCGGTTCTGGCTCACTCTGGCTTGCAGCTCCAGCCTCAGGGGATGAACAAGACCATGAGTGTGCAGCCTTTTATGCAGCAAGTGACCCTCCAGCCGCTCTCAAGCCTCCAGACTCTGCCCAATGGGAGTCAGTCTGGACACTTGGGAATCGGACAGATTCAAGTGGTAGGACAACCCACTGTCATGACCATTAACCAATCGGGTCAGCCAATCCTGGCCAAAACGCTAGGGAGCTACCAGCTGCAGCAGCCTGGGCCGGAGGCTGGGGTCGCGTGCACACAGGCGGGCCTAGGAGGACCGGTCCTGGGCTCAGCCGGAGGCGGGGGTCTTCTGATCCAAGGAAGCAAGGCCACTTTGGGTTCCCCAGCACTCAATGGGGCTGGCATTGGCGTGAGCAGTCCCAGCAGCAGTAGCAACAACAGCGGACCTACTTTGACTAACGCTGGCGGGCTGGTCGGCTTTAGTGGTGCTACTCTTGGTGCGGGAGTTACAGCCCAGCAGAAACCTTTGACTCAAGGTGCTGTCATGCAGAACGTAGTTATCCAGCGCACCCCAACACCCATCCAACCCAAGCCTCCCCTGGGGGGGGTCATCCAGCCCAGACTCTACAAACCACAACAGCAACAACAGCAGCAGCAGCTTTCGATCGCTAGTTCTTTGCCGAATGACTCTAGCAAAGTGGTCGGGGTGCAGCAGGCGCAGGTGCCGGTCTCCGCGGCCCAGAATGTGGCTTTCCTTGCCGGGAAACCCAGCGCCAATGTGGTCCTCAGTGGGCCGACACCCCAGGGGACTTCCTTCCCCCAGGCTCTATTCAAGCAGCAAGCACCGCAGGCGACGGGAAAACCGCTCAGCGTGCACCTGCTGAACCAGCCAGGCAGCATCGTCATTCCCTCCCAGGCCGTCCTGCAAGGTCAGAAGCAGCAGTTCCTCCTTCCCCAGCTGCAGACGGGAGGGCAGATCTTGGCTCAGCACCCTGGCGGACACATCATCACTAGCCAGGGCCCCGGCGGGCAGCTGATCGCTAATCAGATCCTCACCACTAATCAGAACCTCAACCTGGGCCAGGTCTTGACGTCACAAGGGCATTCTGGCACAGCCCATATCCTCTCGGGACACATCCAGCTACAGCACGGTCAGATGGGTCCCCCCGCTCTCATCCATATGCCCGTCTCTCTGGCTCAGACTCAATCGCAGGCCCAGCAGGCCGCTGGCCACGCTGCGGTTATACAAGGGATGCCCATCCAAAATTCCCTAGCCATGCTGAGCCAGGTGGAAGGCCTGAACCCTGCTGTCAGCTTGCAACCCTCTCAACAGCAGATAGTTGGTGGCATCCCAAGCAACAGCAGCGGGGCAGTGGCGACCGCCCAGTGCCAACCCACTGAGAGCGTCGCTGTCCTTGGCAGCACGACGGATCAGGCGGCCCACCCTGTGCCACCTGCCTCCCTCCTTACTGTCCCAGCCACTCCCTCAGTCCCTATCCCTTCTTCCACACTGTCAGCCTCGCCGTCATCTTCCTCCACCTCATCCAACGCCTCGACTCTTGCCCCCGTGGTCCCCCAGGCCCAGCACAGCCCTGGGAAGCTGCTCCTCACCCAGCCGGCCTCGGGTGTGTTCGTGAACCACGAGCCTCTGCAGATGTTTCTGCATCAGGTCAGTGCCACCTGCCGTTTGTTCTCTTCGATGTAAACACTTGGTGATAGCTAACGAACGACCCGACCCGACAGCTGACCTCACTGAAACCGTTTTTGCTCTTCCTACGTCGAAACGCTAATCTTGCCCATGTCAGGAGCAGCAGCACAAAACAGAGACTGCCTCGCCCGCGTCGGGCTCGGTACCCGCTTCTGTCATCGCCAGCAGCAGCGCTGCTCCTCCCACTTCAGGTCATGAGAGCCTATCAGCTGAGACATGGCTAGGACAAAGCTCTGCCCCTTCCCTCAGTCCCACCAACAAGACAGCGGTGGTTTATCAGGTAGACACGCCCACTCCCTCAGCCCCCACTTGCTGCCGCTGCTTCACCACCACGAAATTACCCCTTGCTCTCCCAAAATTGTTTTGCTCTGCTTTTGTCTGTGGTCAGAGAATTACCCTCTGTTTTGTCCATATGATGCTGTGGTATCCCCGTAAAGTCAACGTTCCAACTACTTCTCCTGCTACAAAGTTCCTTGCTGCAATTTATTTTTCCTAGAGTGATGCCATCGTAAGGGTTTCCCTGTTTTTTTTTTTCTTCTGCCTTTTCATCATTTGCAATTTCTGTTTTCTTGCCGTCCTTATGCATATCTGCCCTCTTCCTCAGGTGTCTCACAGTCACGCCTGGTGCTGCTTTCAGCTTTATCATTTGCATGCATGTTTACATTTCAAGCAATAACTTGCTTTTGCTTGCACATCTTTTTTGTTTGCTGTAGAAGCTGCTGATTGTCTAAACACCTGGTTTTTTGTTGGGCTCCCCGTGCTCCGTTATGAGACGTGCACGTGTGCGGTAGTCCGTGTCATCGCTTGCCATTTTTCCTGATTTCGGGCAGAAGTTATGTAGTGCCTTCAGATTCTGGTGGTGGTAAGTGCTTGTCTTTTTTGCATTCCGCAGCGTTTTAGGAAATTTGCATAGTCTGTAGGTCTCGGCCTGGTAGCGACAGAATGCATGATCATATGGTTGCCAGTCTTCCTCTTTCGACCACAGATCACTTCCTTATACCATCTTCTGTTTTTTTTTGTTTTTCTTTTTTAATAGTGCTATCACTGATGGGTCTGTCGTTGATTATGCCCCAGTTTCAACCCAAGCTCTCCAGTCACCCTTGACCACAGCAGCAAACTGTGCGTTTCCAGAATGCACAGGCCTGCATTTTGTTCTCACTGTGCATGATGACAGACCTGCCTTCTGGGCCCTGTGACGCACAGTGCATTAGGGACTGACATGGAATCCCTCTATCATGCTTCCCAGTAATTTGTTCTCCCCATTTTGCACTATTTCCCTTTTGCTGTATTTGGAGCGAATCTTGGCTGCACAATGCCAAGTTCAATCAATATTGTCTGAACTACGCTTTCTCTCAATGTACTCTTTCTACTGGATCCACAGTCTATGGGTATTGTTCTTATGTGTTTAATCTAAGGCTTTCTGATGAGCACCGAATCTCACAGAGAGGTGGAGGTCTGTCTTTTTTGTGGGCTCTCTCTTTTCCTTCCCGTCCCCGAACCCTCCGCCACACTGGTATTGTTGCTGCTTTCGCTTCTTACTGCATCCAGCATACTGGTTGATTTGAGTAGTTTTACTGGTCTGCAGCATCGAATTGTAGTTATTTTTTTTAATTTTATTTTGATTGTGCAGTTAACTCCAATTACATTAATTGTAAAGGATAAAATCACCAGAAGACATTTGTCAGAATAAAAATTTGGAAAAAGTGTAAATAATCATGTTTACCATATGCATGTAGAAAACATTACAGAAATATTAATACCTATTTTGCAGTTGTTTAAGCCTTTATAACTGTGTTCATGTCATGTATAAATATCTGCTCTTTGTGGCTTAAAAAAAAGTTAATTGCTTAGTAAATGTTTAGTGCATTTAAAAAAAAAAAAAATTACATTTATAATTGTAACAGTCTGGGTAAATATATGTTGGTGTAGCTTACGGATTTTTGACCCCTGTCGCCATTGATCCCTTTTCACAGATCCCGTCAACGGGACACCAACCACAGGCGAAAGTCCTGGGGGCTTCTCCTCTTCAGCCCCTGCTCGCGAGCGCAGCGCCACCTTCAGGCAGGCAATCGGACACCCCGTCACCAGCACAGGCCCCTCCCCTCATTCTGAGTCAGCAGATTCTGTCCCAACTCAACCAGCCTCAGACTCGCCCACCCTCCCGCTCTTGCACACCATCCTCCCTGCCCCCCCTCTTCATCATCCACAACCAGATTTCCGGATCCCCTCAACACGCGTCACACGCCCCGCTGCAGCCGCAGGTCCAGGCGCAGCTTGCGGGCCAGAGTCAGCCCCTGTCACACCCTGTTCCCTTCCCGTCAGAGGTGCCCCCGCCCTCGGGTTCCCCCAAGCCAGCCCCGGCGCAGGCTGTGCAGTTCCAGTTGGCGGCTGCGCCGGGCCTGGAGACGAAGCAGCTGACCGAGCTGCAGAGCTTGACTGCGGAGCAGCAGCAGACGCTGCAGCTGGTGGGCGCTCAGCTACAGGCCCTGTCTGCCGTGGCCCAACCATCACCTCAGCAGAAGCAGCTGCTCGACAGACTCCATCAGGTAAGATCTTCCCTTCCGTTTGCCGTTAGTTAGCGTAGGGACGGGCGATCTGACAGTTTTATATCGCAATCTTTCTTGAAGACGTCCACAGGCTACTTTTCATACGAAATGTGATCATGTCTTCCCGTAATATTTCCAAGCTTAACGTGGATCCATGTTCACAAGCCAACAGAATGACTTCCTACTAGGCGGTTGTGTTGATTGGCCAAATTATATCACATGCCTCTATCACAGGGTCTTTTATCCGTGACGTTTTTGAAAAACAATTAATTGTGAGCTGTCGGCTTGGCAAATGAGGAAAAGGACTAGAAAAGGACTCATCAGTCCTGAGTACCTGGAAAATCTGTGTTATTTAGTGATTGTTATCTGTTGGCTGGTTATTACAACTTTGTTTAATTTAAAATAAAGTTTAACTTCGTTTTCAAAAAGGTCATTAAAACCTATGTCTTTAATGAAATATTGTTTTTAAACAGTGCTAATAGACTTGCTAGAGTCTGGATAATCTTGACAGTGCAATTCAGATCGTGGATCGCGGTTGTGTGTTAAAAAGATCGCGGTATGATTTTTTTGGGAAGATCGCCCACCGCTCAGTTAGCGCGGCGTGGATGCCTCAGCATAAAAGTGCACGTTTGACTCCCAGCTGTGCCTACAGCTCCAGCAGAGTATAATTCTCAAGCAGCAGCCCCAAGCCCAGCTCCTAGCCTCCGGTCAGTTCGGCCCCCAGCAGGACATGCCAGCCGCCCAGATCAGCACCTCTTCTGGGGTCGGGAACCTGACCCAGATAGGCCCTCTGCTGCAGTCTGCGCCTGTGCTGGTCAAGACTTCAGCTACAGGTAAGGCTTTCTGCTCCAATTTCAAGAGATGCATGGATTCCTTGAGGTCTGTTAATCCCTCTCCCGGCACCTTCTCATGGTCCATCCCTGTCCAGTGTCCAGCGAACTCAAGATGTTCTCAGGGGCTCCAGGAGTGACTGAGGCCACAGTCAAACAAGTGATTACTCCTCCGGGCAGCCATAACCAGCTGGTACAGGTGAGGACGAGCCCCAAAGCGGTGTAACGGTTTTGGACGAGAAAGTAGGCCGCTTCCCAACAGTAAGGGTCAACTGCACATTGCTGGTTTTTCCGCACATCCCCTTGACCCTTGTCCGGATTGTTTCTTCTTAGCCAAAATCAGGCCTCATCAGCGCGTTTGGAGGGCTTTCTGGAAAGACAGGGCTCCAGACACAGGCTGTGTGCTCCGGAGTCTCCCAGCTGTCCTCACCGCAGGTTCCCACTTCCATCAAAACACAGGCGAGGAAACGTCCAGTACTGTAATGCGGAGCAGTTCACAGTGTGTGTTTGAATTAAAGATATTTCAAATGACAAACATTGAATGATACAGTGTATTTCTGCTGTTAGACTTCAGCTGTGAAGCTGCCTTTTGCAGTGCAGCCCAGCAAGGAGGCCAGGTTGGTAACCACCGTTTCTGGCATTTGTGTGTGTGTTTGGGGGGGGGGGGTTCAGCTATACATTACATTGTGGGGACCAAATGTACACACACAGTGTGAGGAAAAACCAGTTATTTTGAAGGGGGCATTCAATTTTATAAAAATGTGTGACTGCAATCAAAATCCTAACAAAAGTATTGTATTTTGTTAATTATGGTTAATTATGGTTGTTTTAGTTGGGATGAGGGTTTTGTCCATAGAAATGAATGGATGGTCCCCACAAAGATATGAGTACAGGTGTGTGTGTAATGGTTTATGTGAAATTATCTGCCTTGGAAATCTAATGCTAAGTGTGGCTGGAATCCATGGTAGTGGCTGCTTGTGGATACAGATCTTTTTAAAACTGTACCAGTTTGATGGTGAAATGGAGATTTGTAAACAGTCATTTCTGTTTCTTGGGAAACCTCGATGTACATGAAAAAATGACACTACTCTTGGGCGTGGCCTAAAGCTTTGTGCCCAGTAATCCAAAGAAAAATATTGCACTCAAATGCCATTTTTTCAACCTGCGTATTTTAATTGTGAAATGATTGGAAATGCGAGATATTCCTATAAAAAATAATAATGCTAGCAAGTTAACTGCCTCGTGTCGTACTGAATTCCCGCTTTAACTGACTGCCAAATTTGCTGAAAAGCTACAAAAATGAGAAAACGCTCTCAGATCCACTTCTATAACTCCTCAGGCGAATTCCTGTTTGTTTGTTTGCTTTAAACATGGAGCTCTTCCTGAACAAAGATGCCACAAAGCTCTTAACAAAGATCTGAGGACAAGAACAACTGAGCTGGGCAGTGAATAAGCAGCAGTACAACATTTACTGGGAGAAAAGAGCTTTTAAAAAAAAAACATTCGAGAGGCAGAATAAAAACTCATGGTAGATCTCAGCAGGAGAAATAGCTCTTTGCTGTCTAACGCACCTGGAATGCTAACGTTCTATTCAGAAAGAGGTGTGGATGGGAGCAGTTAGATAAATAAGGTCGCTGATCTTCATGAACCAAGCGGCGGGTACTATAATACACCAACAGCCACAGCTAAAGCTCTCATAAATTGTTTCAGATTAGGAATGCAAAAAAACTTGCATGGTACAGGGCACAAGTGTCCACATCCATATGGGGAGTCTGGATCAATGAGCATTGTTGAATCAGCTAATTTGAAATGAAAAACACCTTAGAGAGTGTTCAGGAGATGTGTTTGGAGTTCAGTAAACGACATTAGCTCTTCATATCGGGACCAGTCTGCCTAGTATGTCAGCGTCAGGTGCTTCCAGATGCACACTCAACATCAGCCGACTTGCTCTTCATTAGCGGTTACAGAAAATCGGTGCAAACGTTACTGCTTTGAATGTCTGCATATGCCCTAAATGCTAAGTATATACCAACTCATATTGTGTGTGTTTATCTGACAGATATAGATGATGTTATAATTTAAGCATCACAAATATGGGAATGGTCAATACCTCAAAACGCGGTGACATGACTTGCTGGAATCAATAGCTTTCTTATTTTGTTTGTGTTGTATACAGCTTTGAGAGGTTAGTTGAATGTTGACGCTCTACATTTCCATGTTAGTGTTGTAGACGCTAAAAGGTCAGGGAAGTTTTAACAGGTTCTTTGCAAATATGCAGTTAAAGGAACGTTACTTAATTGGAAATTTTCATGCAGTGGGAGTGCATGTTAAATTTGAAGAAGCCTAATTGTTCTTTCTGCAGTTCTTACGTCTTCAAATGCTCTGTCTTTACAGAATGCTGGAGCAGTTAAGGAAGCAGCAAGGTTCCGTGTTACACCCCGATTACAGCTCACCCTTCAAGTCTCTTGGGGATGCCTTACACAGACTAATTCCCTACCATCTTTATCAGGGCACCCCCTGTTCCCCTCAGGATAACAAAAAAGGTATCTCCCCATATCAGTATTTTTGCTCATTTATTTTATTTTTTATTTTAATTTTTTGGAGTGCTGGCATGAATTCAGTAATTCGGTAACTTTCTCTTGGTGTACATAGTGGATGAGGAGTTTGAGGCCGTGGCGACTCAGCTGCTGAAGCGGACACAAGCCATGGTGGACAAGTACCGTCTCTTGCTGTTTGAGGAATCTAAGGTACAGCTGATCCCCGTGAACTCGTATGGCTCTCGTTTTCTCTTTGTTAGTCCTTTAGGGTGTCGTGCTATAATTTTTCCTCTCTAATGCGCAGAGGCTGGCTCCCTCCGCTGAAATGGTAATGATGGACAGGATGTTTATCATGGAGGAGAAGACTGCTCTCAGCCAAGAGCGGCTGCTGGCCAAGGAGAGGCCGGGTAACTTTGTTGCTGATATGTTAACATTGTGTCGCCGTGACCCTCTTAACCCCCTGGCCCCCACGAATGCCCATCAGTTTCCATCGATATTTTTGCAAAAATTTTTTGCTTATTCTGTTTACTTCATTTAAATCTTGTCTGAGAGCTTTGATGATCGTCCAAGGAATTTAGTGCATCTCTATCCTTTGCACCAGTCGGTACACCTTGGCTACTTGACGCTTGTCAGAGTGATCTGTTTTCTGTGGCTCAAATATTTAATCTGAACGGCATCCTTATCAAGGAAATCCATGTCTGACTCCAGAACCTCAAAAAATACTTTTGGTACATTTCTTGATGAGCTGCACATCTTATACGTGGTTCTAAGATGGTTTTTCCTATGAATAATTGAAGGCAGAACTTTCTGCATTTGGCAGTTTATGTGTTGATGTGAAGATGAGTAATGTGCTAAAATTTGAAGCGGTGAAAACAACAGAAGGGATCTTGGAGTGCATGGAGGATTTATTTTATGATGCTCTTTGTCTATGGCAGATGAATATGCAGCCCTTCAGAGTGCAGCTGTCGCCCAGCGCCCCGCACCTACGGATCCCAACACCACGGGGGCTTCCAAGCCAGTGGCGGGGGCTCTGAATGTGGCACCCACTCCTACCCTATCTCACGTCACGCCCACCAAGCTGGTGATCAAACACGGCGGAGGCGGCGCGTCCGTGTCTTGGTCGACAAGCTCGACGCCGGCCAGCTGCCAGAGCGCGGCCAACGCTCCCCCGTCCGGCCACGCTGACGACGAGGACGCCCTCCCCCAGCGCAGCAAAAAGCCTCCTATCAAGACATACGAGGCGCGCCGTCGGATCGGCTTGAAGCTGAAGATCAAGCAGGAGGCGGGGCTCAGCAAGGTGGTCCACAACACCGCGCTGGACCCCATCCATTCGCAGCCACGGCTTCATCACGCTTCGAACCCACAATCCCCTCCACATCACCAACAGTCCAAGTCTGCTGTCGCCACGGCAACCTTGAACAGGACTCCTACCTGTGGCTCGGACTCCTCTGCTCTTGGCGTACCCGCCACGGCCGCGGCCGGCACTCAGCACGTAGCAGCTCCCTCCGCCACAAACTCACCCTCTTGCTCATCATCTTCCTCGTCGACACAAGTGAATGGGACACTGGAGCATCATGGGAAATCTGCAAGCCTAGCGGCTGCCTCCTCCACCCCTCCCCCCACGTCCTGCCGGCTCCCTTTACGGAAAACCTACCGTGCAAACGTCAGCCCCCCAGTGCGTCCCGGTGTAGCGGGGGGAGAGGCCGGCGGCTCGGCCCATCGCCACCACTGCCCCCCCCACCCCGCCGATCCTCCCGTGCATCAGCAGGGCTCACGTTCACCTCATACTCGGACCGTCGTAGCCAGTGTTAAAGTGGAGAACCGGGGCGGCAAGTTCCAAAGATCTCCCAATACGAAGGCGGGGGGGGAGTGCGTAGTGGGTGACGGGGGAGGCATGGGGAGCGTTAATGCTCAGGGGAAGGTGACACCCCCGGGTTTCATAGAGGAGCTGGCCGAGGTGGAGGTGGTTTTTAATCGCAGCATCAAAAATCAACACCGCTTGCGGGGTCCGCAAGGTCTGCGCCACTCAGGAGGGGAGGAAGAGGAGGGGGATGGTGACAGAGGAAGGGGTGTCAGGAGCAGGGAGCGGCCCATCCCGGGCAATCGCCTTGGATCCCCTTCTCCCACCGGCTCCCAAGGCTCCTGGGATTCCTTTGTACCGTCGAAGCGGCACAAGTCGGATTCGCCAGACATGGACAACGCCAGCTTCTCCAGTGGCAGCCCCCCACCTGACGACTCTCTTAATGAGCACCTGCAGAGTGCCATAGACAGCATATTAAACTTGCAGCAAGGTCCTCCCCCCACATGCACCGGTAGTAGCAGTAATGGTAGTGCCAGCGTAAACGCAGGGAGGGGTCAGGGGTCGAATCAACCCCACCCTTCAGGTAGCTCCTACCGAGCTGTGGGGTCGTCGGCATCCCCGTCCGTCTTCCAGGGCATGCAGGGGGACAGCAGCGGGACCTTCTCCTCCAGGGGGCAGAATGGCAAGTTGGTGTCACGGACATACAGTAGATAACGGTGCCCGACGCAGCAGGAAATGGGAAGACACGAGAGGCTTGAGGAGGGCAGTGGGGGTCATGCACAGTACATCTTTATGCTCTGTCCAGCAGTTTCTTTCATCAGTTGTAAGCATTAATAAGGTTTTGAGAAATTCTGCCTTAAGGTAGGCCTAATTTGAACATAACTCTCTGGTTTCCACGGAGTGAAGTTTTAAAAAAAAAAAGGACAAAATATTATTTTCAAAATGTAAAAGGAAACTGATTATAGTTTCTACCCCATGTCTTTGTGCTATAGTCTGCCAAACAGCAGTGGTGTCACTTTATTGTATCTCAAATGGTATAAAACCCTCCTTGCTGAGGATGATGCATCCTGGCTCAACTACAGTGTCGCGGAAAAGCATCGTTATCGCTATCGCATAGCTATCGCTGAAACTGGGAAATTGCACATTTGCCGCCACAACTCCAAAAACTCGCTTACCGACCAACTCCAATTCAGCAGTGCTCCCGCTGGCACCCTCGAGTTCGGTTCGGTGTAAAACCCCCCACCGTCCCCCCCCCCCCCCAAATCCAAATATTATGGAATGGTGCATAAATATTTATTGCAGAATTAAACCACCAATGGTGAATTTAAGTTTTTGCAGTGTACATCATGTAGTTAACAGAGATATGCAGGTCATAGAAAATGCGTACTAATTTGAATTCTGTGTTTAGCTGAGTAAATGTATTTTTTTTGTATTTATTTTGCACACACTCTTAATGGGTTCTTGTCTGTTTAGTGCCTCTTGTGGCTCCCTTTAGACTGAAGGAATGAAGTGTTGCCCTAATTCCAGTGTCCTACTTCCCATTTTCCTATTGTTTGCCCACTATCATTCCTCTTGCTTTTCACCATTCTGAGGTTCTGTTTTCTGTCCTTGTCCCTTCTGCGGCTTCCTCTGCCCTAATTTCACGTTACATTTTTTTTTTATCCAGTCATGATCGCAGTATGTTTAGAATGTGGAACGTTGTCTGAAGGCGCTTCCATCACACTGATCATCGCACACAGCACTCAGAAAAGGCTTGTTTTTCCTCTTTGTATTTTTTTTGTGGGTATGAGAACCCTGAGCATTTTATTTACCAGTTGGTCTGGTCTGTCATGGTGCGCCTCTCTGCTGCAGTGTCGTATCTTTACCTTTGTGCCTGCGCCTTTTCTGAAGCTGCGCAGCCAAGAAGCAAAACCTACATTCTCATGCTCCTTTTCGCCATCTGGTGTCCATTACACTCTGTCAGGCCTTTTGTAAGGAATGATGCAATCATCGCAGGGAGGCCATCTTGGCTGTAGTTTTCCAGTCCAGTTGGGTTTTTTTTGGCATAAGAGGGTAAATTTTGTCTTAACTAAGTTACTCTCTAATCTTGCCAATGCACAGTTGGGTACTGACTTGATTTTCTGTATTCTGTGAATGTTACACCTGTGTAGTTTATGCCTATGACCACAAGAGGGCACAAGAATGGTAAAACTGCAGTAGCTGTTTAATTTGGTTTTAATGAGCCGTCACATGAGTCCCGTTTCAGTTTTTATTTTTTGCTGAATATATACGTAGCGCACTCCTGAAGAAAAACTGATGAATGGAACCTGTGAATTGGCCACCAGCACTAATGGAGTTCAGAGGAAGAGTGCAAGTGCTGTAGGCCAACTGTCAGGAAGATGAGTGATATAATACCGGAAAATGCATGTGTAGGCAGGGCCCCCGTATGGACTGAGTACTCGTTACTTGGATTGGGCGTATTTCACGTTCCTTTTGTTTACTATGTGCTGCTCCTTCGCAGATTAGCCACTCGCTATCGAACAAAATTCTGCTGTGGGACCTGCTGGACAGATCATACGTAATGTGCATTTATGACATTTAAAACTTGGGTGGGAAAAAAGTCACAACGAACACTGAACCGTCACCCTTTTTTTTTTTTTTTTTACTGTATTTGCAGCTACCCTTCACCTCTCCCAGTTTTCTAGCTTGAACATGATCACCCCCTTTTGGACAATTATGAAGAAGCATAAACAACAAATAAAAAATACTAAAGTACATTTAAAAATTTAAGAGAATTTGAAATATAGTACTACAGATTAATTTTGTACTGTATTTATTGTGTATAATGACAAACTTTTTTAAAAAAGAACTGTACATTTAGTAAACTGTAAATTAAACCTTGCTTTTTAAAAACATATGTTTGTTTAAATGGTCATATTGTTATGCAGTAAAAGTGTGTTTGATCACAGGATGCTTTTAAGGGAATACTTTGCAAATGACTGAAAATTATCTCCTGTGAAAATCCATTTTGAAGATTTACTCTCACATGCATCCAAAAAACACCACTGGATTGGCCACCGTGTACATCGGACATTACTTAGCAGTCCATTGGTGGGTTCTCTGTTTAATCATCCAGCATGTAACTTGGTTCACCGTCACTAGGGGGCGCTTGCCAGCTTGTTGTAGCAAATATAAATAGGTGGCATGAGTCACAAGAGCTGGCTAGGGTGGGAAGGAACCTTTTTTTCCTTTCTTCCCCCTAAACATGGCTTGTGGCAACAGATTCCTCTGCTCTATGGCAGACACCCTTTTTGAAGTATAAAACGATGACTTCCATTGTGTTAGTGTTCTAAGACTGCCTGCAAGGTGTTATCCATTCTATTCAGCTGCATTGTTGCACTGTAAACACAGCCAATCGCCTGGACTCCATGCCCTTCGATGCATCGCTCCCCAGCCCCCCCCACCTCCCCCTCCCGCTGTCCCGCCTCACACCACCCCAATCACAGACGCACTTTTTCCAAGGCATTCCCGAGTGCTGTGTTTAAATAGAGGATTCTGAAAAGGTCTGCGTTTCCTTTCAGTGCCTAGCAGGGGTGCACTCTCTGCTCCGATTCAGTTTAGAAAATTTGCTTCCAAAGAATCACTAGTTTGTTCTTTTAAAGGTATTTTAACAGAAGAAAATATTCCAGGTGAGCGTGTGCTGCTCCTTGTCGCACTACTTGGCACCACACTTATGCTGTCAGGTAAGAATGTCACGCTTATTCTTCACAATCCTATGAAGAGTCTGCATCAACTGTAGTACCTGTAAAATAATTGTTTTATTTTTTAAGGCATTCTGTGGACAGTCTTCAAAACCACAAGTTAAAAGTTTTCTGTTTATTATCCTTCCTCAGTCGGCATTGTGATCCTTTTCTTGGGCAACTCAGCAGTGTCCGTAGAATTTACTTTTAATTGTATTTTGTGGAAAAAGAAAGAAAATTCGCAGCTTCTAACATCAAAGGATGACAGGAAATCGTTTTTTTTTTTTTTTTTGCGCACTTGGTATTAACGTGTCCTGTTCCCATGCAGAAACTACAAAGAACATGTTTTTTTGTTTGTTTATTTAGAACTTAAGTGTCTGTTAGATGAACTTTACTGATGAAGTTCACTGCAGTGTCCGGTCTCTGAAATCAAGTTCAAACTAGCCTGCTAATCCGTGAGTCATCGCTTTTACCTTTTAAGGTATGAACTTTTGGATGTTCAGCTTTTTCAAAAAAAAAAAAAAAAAACTATATATAGCTAGTATTTCTTAAGCTGGTGCTGTTTAACTTTTTTGTTTTTGCAGAAGCTTCACAGCTCAGTGTTTTTTCCACTGGGTTCTCTGCAAAAGGCTGCCTGTTAGTTCCCTAGTCTCCCTCCTCCTCCATCCTTTTCCTTCCTTTCACTGTGGTTATTTTCTCAGTTTTAGTCCTGTTTTCCCTGCTCCTGGCCTTTCCATTTTGATTTATTTTGTTTTTACGTAAGAACGTATTTTTCCATATCTGTTCTTCTTCCCCTCTTTATAACTCTAATAGCTTTGAGTGCAGCTGGATATTTGACCAAAGCACGTCACGTTAAGTATCTCGTTGGCGCCAAACCAAGTCTCCTCCAGGGCTTTGAGCCGGTACCCTGTCAGTGGTCCCGTTAACCACACCCTGACTGCAGCTCTTTCAAGTTAAAAGTCATGCAAAGCAGGCATGCACATATTCCAGTGGCTATAGCTAACCACACCCTGACTGCAGCTCTTTCAAGTTAAAAGTCATGCAAACCACACCTCGCCCCCTGTGCTGCGGCCGTTCCTAGATCTGTGATTGGGCCGGCTGTATGACCACTGTGCAGTTTTGTGTGATGGCTGCGTTCTCAGTGTGTATCGATTGTGCGTATGCAGTCACGACAAGAGTTTGCTCATTTCAAGTGTGTTTCCTTCAGTGGGTTGTTCCCTCATAATCTCTTCACTGGGAATAGTTTTTTCCGAAACGTCCCAAAGACATTAACATCAGCAAACGATTTTAGGGGACCAGATGTTTGTGTGGTGGAGTCTTTAATAAAGACTCCCGGTCCAGCATGGGTTCTTCCAATAGCCAGAGATCTACGAAGGTTTATCTACAGGCATGAAGAATGTATTTATTTAAAGATGAAATGTTTGATTTATTTCCAGATGTCATCAAAGACACATTATTGGAGATTACAGCTGAATTAAAGAGGCGACGATAAACATTGGCAATCACATTCTTGAAGCTTTTGCAGCCAGACAAAGAAACCCTGGGAATCCAAAGATAACTGCTATAGTTTTAGAAAGCCAAGGTGGTTTTCAATACCTTAATATTGACACTGCATACGCGAATACCTCAGTAAGTAGGTAATTGTCAACAGGCCCCTTTGTACCTTTCATATCACCTCAAACCCCTGACCATCATGTCCCGCTGGGCGCGTAAAAACAAAAATGACAAAACGACAGTAGTGGTGCGGACCGTGACGGAAGGGCTCAGGTCTCTCTATCGTAAGAAGCTCCTGCCCATCGAGAAACATTACGGCTTCCATGACTTCCACTCCCCGAGTCTCGAGGATGCCGACTTTGACAACAAGCCCATGGTGCTGGTAGTGGGCCAGTACTCGACAGGCAAGACCACCTTGATCAGGTAATTATTAACCTTGCGCATGGGCCGTTTGTGTGGCAAGCAAAGCCTTTTGTTGGTGCTCCGTATTCTTTGGATTGTTGATGTACTTCTATCAAACCATCACATTCCCTATACATTTTTGTGCATTTTTCTGTCGCTTATGGAGTTAATGATTCTGTCGGGTAATAAATTTTGATTTACAATTCTGCAGATTTATCATCATTGATTTCTTCGATAATACATATTATGTTATAGACGTGTAATACCTAGATTTGCACGTGACAAATAAAGAACTTTGAACTTTGATTAAAATAAATTTAAACATGCATATGTAAAATACCTGAAATTAAAAAAAAAATCTGAATAGTTGTGGATGTACTGCAGTGATATCTGGTCATCTGTAAACATAACAGAACTGTGGTCTGCTTTATCTCCATTATTCCACTGTAGATACCAGCTTGATTATAAACTGAGATAATGTGGTTTCCAGGTACCTACTGGAGCAGGACTACCCAGGCAGCCGTGTGGGCCCAGAGCCAACCACCGACTGCTTCACTGCCATCATGCACGGAGATGTGGAAGGCCTCATTCCAGGGAACGCCCTGATCGTCGACCCCAACAAGCCCTTCCGGAAGCTCAATCCGTTTGGCAACACTTTCCTCAACCGGTAAGAGAAAACAGTGCAAGTAGGCCGATGCAGGGAAACGTGACAGAGAGACTGAGGTTGAACTGGAATCTGTCTGTGGGGCAGTGGAACGAGGGGGATTGCAGAGAAATGTCATTAATCTTCTGCACTGAGGAATGCAAAGCCTGTGTTTTCCTGTGCTCTGGATAGGGAGGGGCTTACCTTGTGGAGGGACTGAGAAAGGTTTCCCAACCCGGTCCTTGGGGATCCCCAGACAGTCCTCGTTTTTGCTCCCTCCCAGCTTCTGGTAGGGAGGAAGCAAAAATGTAAGCTGTCTGGCAGGGAACTGGGAGCTGTGAGGGAGCAAAAATTTGTTCTGTCTGGTAGCGAATTGGGAGGGAGGAAAAATGTGGACTGGCTGAGGGTTGTGAGGACTGGACTGGGAAACACTGTTCTGGAGAGCAAAAAATGCTTTGGCATTTGAAGGAAAATCGTGTTAAATTACTCTTGAATGATAAGAACTGCCGTGGATTGAGTTAATAGCGCTAAATGGGCCAAAGGGTGATACTGCAGCAGTGAATCAGACTGTTTATCGTCAAGCCGCCAGCTCCCACTGCTGGGCGCTTTGTTTGCTAAACTTCTGCTCCTTATTGGCTTTTAAGAATTTCTGGGAAACTGCCTCTCCCTTTGCAGCCTGTATAATTCAGCGTATTATTCTGTCGAGTGGCATATTTTACATGAAATAAGGCTCTACGGTGCATCTGCTCAGAAACGGCACATTTACTTGGCTTCTTAGCTCTTTAGTGTTATGATCTTGAATTCTACGTGAAAGCGGCTGCTAGCAAAGGCAGATTAGACCGGGAAGTTGTCTTGGTTAGATGTTGAGCGTTCAGTATTGTTTCGTTTTGGCAGTGATGGTGAGTGTGTTTTTCCTTCAGGAAGTTGTACATGAAAGGGCCTCTTGCACACAATGGACTAAAGCTGGTGAAATAGATACCTGTGAGACTTTCTTATTGTGTTGTTATTGAAGGATCAGTTGATGATTCATTATACTTAAGATGCATTCATGAAGATGTCCAATTTTTGTTCGTTTTTAAATATATTTTAAATATATTAAATATATTATATGGTTAATTGGTGCTATATGTGGTGATGGCCGTGTTCCCTGAAGCATAATAAGGCCATTGAATGTATGTGGTATTGTATTTAAAGTGCCAAATCCAAGTAATTTTAAGAATTGCTGCAGTGCAGTGGTCATCACTGTAACTTTAATAATTGCTCCAGTGCAGTGGTTGTCATTGAAGCTTTAAAAATTGCTCCAGTGCAGTGGAGGATTTTCGTTGTAAAAGTAGTTCCTACTGCTCCAATATCAAGCTCTATCCAGAGATACCAAGAACCGTTTAGACACATACTGTATTATTTGCAGCTATTTTTAAACATTTGGTTAAGAAATAACAGTACAATCGACCCTTCTACACTGCGTCTTTCCCTGGTGCGGTTTCAGTATATTGCTCCTGACTGTCACAATGTAGAAGGATCGACTGTAATTATATTATTTTACTGCTCTTTTACTGATATGAAGAATCCTTTTCACGTCTCCCTCTCTCTTAGGTTTCAATGTGCTCAGATGCCAAGTCAAGTCCTTGAAAGCATCAGTATCATCGATACACCTGGGATTCTGTCTGGGGCCAAGCAGAGAGTAAACAGAGGTGAGCGTGTGGGACCATGTGGGAGCGTGTGGGACCATGTGGGAGCGTGTGGGCTGGGCAGAAGGAAACATGCTCAAAGTTTAACTGAAACGTGCTACTGTCCCTTGCACACTCTGACCTCTCTCCTCTCCTGCAAATGCAGGTATAAAGCACATGTAAGTAGATGGAGAAAAACAGCATCCAGAATGAGAGGCTACAGTGAATCATAAGGAAAAGCTCTTAAGGTGGACAGCTTAGAAGCTTTTTAAAAGGGCTTCTAAAAATCTGGGATCAGAGAGAGAAATCATTTGTGTACATCTATGATTTAGCAAAGGGATCTAATTATGTTTCAGGTAATGAAGTAACCAGTGAGGACCAGGCTCTCAATTATGTTCAGAACGCGATGCTCTCCACCTATTTCGAAATATGTGACATGTCAGGAAGACGATGATGGTCAGTGTGTGTGACTGTTATGAAGAAGGAAGGGATGGTGAATTACAGAAGGCATTGGAGAGGAAGGATATATGGACTGGGTGTGGATGGAAAATCAGTCAAGGCAGAGGAAGAAAAATGTAAACATCTCAAACCAAGCCAATGTCCAGAAGGCAGAGGGACATTCAACTGTCAGGACGATTCGTTTATGACTTATTTTGCCCTTCTGTCAGTTTGACAAATTGTACAAAAGTCAACAATGAGACTTAGAGATGCTGGCAGAATTTATTTTTGTCACAATATAATCACAATCACAAAAACACTAAAATTGAAATGCATAACTTTACAAGTATGCAACTGTGTTTTAAATAATACTATGAAAACAAAGATTCCCAAGAAACCACGAAGTAAAAACTTTGAGCCGTATCCTACTGTCACCCCATATAACTCTCCTGAAATCCAAGTTTTATAAATTTGCCAAGTAATCTACATGGAGTATATTCTATCGTGCTAATATTAAATATCTCCAATTCAGTGATTTCAGACAAAATCTGTTCTAATTTGTTGGTGTGATACACAGGATCCATTTATGGAAATGGAAGACGAAATTAAAGCATTTATCTATTAATTTACACAGCCAGTACATTTTGTCATTCTGAAATATCAGTGACTAGAGGTTGCTGGCTGGTTTGATTCATTGGTCTTGGGAGCTTCAAAATATATTTAATTTCATAGTGACATGCACTGCAAAATACATTTACAGTGTAAGGCTCATGTTTAAGTGGAATAAATATTTCTGCATGTTTCAGATCAAAATGCAATGTAGACCTAATTGCCTGGTATGGCTATTATTGGGCACAGTACATAGCTGAGGAATGGCAAGGGAGGCATTTCAGCATTTTAATGTGAGTATGGGAAAGCGCAGCATACTGTACCTGTAGACAGCAGCTGGTAATTAGCTACATTTGGTTTTTAATCCCCTGACGCTATAAATCAGGGCTGCCCAACTCTACTCCTGGGGGGACCGGAGCCCTGTGTGGCTTAGCTCTTTCCCTGTTCCACCACAAATGATTCAGCTTAAGAGCTGTGTGGTAATTAGCACAAGGAGTTGAATCAGGTGTGTTAAATGAGGGGAAACCCAAAAATGTGCAGGGCTCTGGCCCCCCAGGACTGGAGTTGGGCAGCCCTGCTATAAATCATAACATTTCCTTTGAGCTCGATCTGAATGACTGGCAGTGCATCCTCCATATTTTAATTTAGTACAAGTTAAAACAAGTGAACAGATGCAGATATACTGACTGCAAATGCCAGCCTGCTGTGTGAGTCTTTAGTTTTTCATGCGTGTTTGCAAACTCCCAGGCAGTGGAAAATGTAATGCAGGATGAATCACCCATTGTCTACTTTTTAACTATTAGACGACTGCTGGTGTGGCCTGTTTGGCTTAGGAAACGTATTTTCTGGTAAAGGTTAGACAGTAATTCACTGACATTTTAATACTAATATTTAAGTTTTGGCACTGATAGTCTTGCAGCCAGGGTTTGGGTAGTTACTGACAAAAGTAATCCATTACAGGCAGAGGTGGAAAGTTCAGGTCCAGAAAGTACAAATCCAGGCCAAGGTTTTGTTTCAACCAACCAGCTGAATACTCTGTGACTGACTGTGACTCTTTATGCTCTGGTTGGTTGAAACAAAACCTTGGTCTGGATTTGTACTTTCTGGACCTGAACTCTCCACCTCTGGTAATGGATTACGTTTGTGAGTAGCCTCCCCAACACTCCAGGTCTTTCTGACCTGGAGGGGCATATTTTTAAGATGGATGCTTCTAACCACAGAGCACAGTGCTGATGAGCCTTGCAGCGGTGATTATCCATACACCATGGCCGAATTAAAGCCCAGTTGAAGCTTATTGGTATGCTCAGTCGTGAATATTCTGGAACAGTGCCTTGAACAATGTGTTCTTCATCAGTCAGGCGTCAGTTTGGATTAAGTCCATGTCCCTTCTTCAGAATTCCTGACACTAGGAGCAGTGCTGCACATTACTGACCGTGTGTGGTATTTCGCAATCGTCATGCTGCCTCGAAGCAGTGTGAAAATTTTGTAGCATAATAAATACATTATTGGAACACAAGAAGAATAAGTTAATTTCCAATGTCTAATGTAACCCTTTGCTGTCCTAACATTGTTTTGTGTATTTAATTAAATATGAAGCAGCTGAAAGTATGATGTTATGGTGATGTTAGAGACCAAACTACTGTATGTGGAAGCAATTAAAAACTCTGAGATGGCACCTCTATTAATCTAAAATGCATTTTAAGTAGTGTTATAGGCACAAAGATGCATTTTTTATGAAAAATCAGTCACATATGTTGTAATTTTATTTTTAAGCCACTTAGGTGCAAATTGAATGTAACTTATGCATTTCTGTAATTTGTCCTGTAAATCTAAGTGGGAGGTGTCGGCTCAGTGGGATTTGATGCTCTGTGTGTGACTGGAAGTGATGTCACCGTTGGGCCCTTGAATAAGACCCCTAACCCCTGGTTGCTCCAGACTCTGTCTGACTCAATCACTTTGGATACAAGCATCTGTTAAATAAATGTAGTGTTGATATTTGTATTTCATAAGCAATATTTAAAAAGAGGTTTAACAAGCACCATACCATAGAATTGTATAAGATGAGGAAAGCTAGCCGTATTATCCTGCGCATTGCTATGTCTGCGCCTCGCCGCCAGCGACGTCCTCTGCCCCTCGCCGCCAGCGACGCTATCTGTGCTTCACCCCCAGGATATGACTTCCCAGCAGTGCTGCGCTGGTTTGCAGAACGCGTGGATCGCATCATCCTTCTCTTCGATGCCCACAAGCTGGAGATATCCGATGAGTTTTCAGAGGCCATCGAGGCATTGCGCGGCAATGAGGATAAGCTGAGAGTCGTCCTGAACAAGGCCGACATGGTGGGCACCCAGCAGCTGATGCGGGTGTACGGCGCCCTCATGTGGTCACTGGGCAAGGTGTTTGGGACCCCTGAGGTGCTGCGGGTTTATATCGGTTCTTTCTGGTCAGAGCCATTGATGATACCAGACAACCGGAGGCTGTTTGAACTGGAGGAGGAGGATCTCTTTGCAGATATTCAGAGCTTACCTCGAAACTCTGCTCTGCGCAAACTCAATGACTTGGTGAAGAGGGCCCGTCTGGTCAGGGTGAGTATTCTACATATTTATTAATAGATATACTTAAATAAAGCTTTTCGGTATTTAGTCAACTTGAGTGCTTGGCCCTAAAGAAGAAGAAGAAAAAAACAACTATCCATGCTCATATTTATCGGTGATTATACTAGTTATCTTGTACCTCTCAGTAAAATGAAACATGAATAAGATATATTGCTGACAGAACAATGGAAAAAAGTCTTCATATATGGGATTGCATGAATTAATATTATAAGATAATACAGATAATGAACCAAATTTCTGTGTATTTAGGAAACAAATGCATAAGAATTCTAGTGTCTTGTAAAAGTGTCTCTCTACCCGGTCTTCTGGAAACCCCAGAGGATCCATGGCCTTGTTCCCTCCCAGCTCCTGGCAAAAACACGGACTGTTTGGGGGGTCCTGAGCACTGGGCTGAGAGACGCTGCCTTATAAGATTACAAGCAGATTGGGTTCCTTGAAAAAATACTCAGTTACCTCTCAAATTCCTCCCCCCCCCCATGCCAGGTTCATGCCCACATAATCGGCCACCTGAAGCAGGAGATGCCCTCCGTTTTTGGGAAGGACAATAAGAAGAAGAACTTGATCCACCAGCTGCCTGTCATCTTCTCGAAAATCCAGCTGCAGTATAACATTTCCTCAGGAGATTTTCCGGATTGTGCCAAGATGCAAGTAAGCATCTGCTTTCGGTCACGGGAGATGTTTTACGTGATGTGATGAGGAATTCACATTACACTCAACTTTTTACGGCTGAAGTTTAAATATATTAGTGGTTTTTGAAATTTATGTTAGTATTCCATTCCTTAATCCAGTGTTTCCTAAGCCAGTCCTCGGGGAACCCTGGACAGTCCACGTTTTTGCTCCCTCCCAGCCAATCAGGAACACTGAATACCTGGTACAGGTGCGCTGGGAGCTGAGAGGAAGCAAAAACGTGGACTGTCCGTGGACTGGGTTGGGAAACACTGCCTTAATCAACTGGTAAATTGAATTTCCCTTAACTTTAGTATTTAGTATTGATGGATCATTTCCATTTTACTATATTCTCGGTCATTGGCATGAATTTCCAAGCCCCTGAGTATTAAAGCCCCTGATTTAAAAAATTTTTGCGCCTTGAGCAGGTTCCTGTCTTGTAGCGATGCTTCTAAAACTGATCTGATTCTTCTGCAGGACAAACTTTTGGTGCATGATTTCACAAAATTCAAGTCTCTAAAGCCCAATTTAATGGCTGCCTTGGATGAGCTGCTGTCTACAGATATTGCCAAGCTGATGCCCCTGTTGCATCAGGAGGAACTAGACGTGGGCACCCAAGCTGGGGTTCAGGGTGGGGTCTTTTTGGGTTCCCGTGGAGGGCCTTTCCAGGAGGGGGATCTTTTTGCCGAAATGGATGAGGATGGTGAAGAGAGTGGGGCGGAGGAAGAGGACTGGGTGGTGATGAAAGACAAGCCCAAGTATGATGAGATCTTCTACAACCTCTCACCCATAGAAGGAAAGCTGAGTGGGAGCAAGGCCAAGGACTGGATGGTGAGCACCCGCCTGCCCAACTCCGTGCTCGGTCGCATCTGGAAGCTGTCGGACGTGGACCGGGACGGCATGCTGGATGCTGATGAGTTCGCCCTGGCCAGCCATCTCATTGAGGTCAAACTAGAGGGGCATGGGCTGCCCCAGGAACTGCCTGCTCGCCTGGTGCCCCCATCCAAACGGCGGCACAGAGGTTCAGATGCATAGGTAGCATCTGACGTCATTGTTCCTTAGTTTTTCTCCCCCTTTCGCCTGTCCTGTCACGCTCCCTTTTCCTTCATATCCTCACAAACCGCCCAGAAGCCTGCAGTGTGTGTAACCTTTATACCTGTTATACAAGTATGGGTTCACCATTGACTAAAATATTTTGCTTTGCATTCTCAAAGAATTTTGCTGATCTTGCAAACATCTTACAAGTAAGTCGACCAAAATGTGTGTCCCGTGATGCTTCTAATGTACGGTTATACTTCCACACATGTTTGTTTAACTCCTGTAATCATCCCAAAACATATCTGGACTCTTACTCTGCAATAAACTTTACTTATACAGTTTATTTCTGTAGTGTGGGCTAAACATATTGGTTATTAACGAAATTAGGAAAAAGGTGTAACCCTTTACTGACGTTTGGCAGTTCTACAGTCCCACAATCCGCACCATGTCTGGTTTTGTCTAACCATTTCTTGTAATATGATGCTTGCTTTTTTAATGATATAGGACATCTTATACTGCTTTAGAATTACTCAAGGATGTCTATACTTAATTACTATGTGTTATTGATGCCATCAACATGTTTTTCGAGAAAATTCCAGCAAACAAATGACTGTGATGACTGGCTATAAGTCTCATCAATATTCAATAAAATATGAATAACACTCCAAAAGGATGTGGAGAGTTAACTTCCGTTTCAGGGACGGAGATTAAATGTACCTGAAAATTTGTACATTTTAATTCATGCAATTTTTAGCTACTGACTGTTTCAAATCATAGATATAAAACTAATAGAATGTGTGTTGAACTTGAATACACTCCATTCTTATCCAAAACCGTTTGCAGCTCTACTCATTTCATACAGTCTGATGTCTTGCCTCGCCAGGGCCTGTCCCTAATTATCTATTTATAAAACTATAACATGCCAATGCTTAATTTAGTTATACTACTCAGAAACAGTGAGAATCTTGGAGGCTCTAGGTGAATATTTATTTTAATGTAGAGCAGTGATTTTCAGCCCGGACCTTGGACCCCGCAGACAGGCAACATCTTTGCTCTCTCCCAGTTCCCAACGCATCTCTTCCAGCTATTTACTGCTCTCACTTGGTGATGGATGGATGGATGGATGGATGGATGGATACATTTGTTTGTACTTTTTCTTTGTGCGCATCCTTAGTTTCTTTCCAGGAATGTTCATATAGATAAGTAGCATTTAGGAAACTTCTTGATAAGAACATGTTGTTCTCCCTTGCCCCCTCCTAAGCTGAGGTTTTAGGGTAGAAATCAATCCATGTTCCAAATGCTCTAACACAAAGTCACAGGGGGAGCCTGGAGTCTGTCCCAGCACAGGGAACCAGCCAGGGGAACACCCTAGACAGGATGTATTTTGCGTCAGAAAAATATTTCATGGCTATCAAGTGACATATGAAAAATGAATGAACTGAGGAAGCTTCACCTGTTCACACACGGCCAGTACAAAAGCTGAGGATAAGTGTATGATGAATACATTTAAAACTATGTACAGAGCGTTTATGATAGGATGGATAAGACAAGATACGTGGCAAGCTTTTGAAGACAGAAAGGCAGACAAAAAGACGCATGGGAGCCAAATAGGACTGCATGATCTTAACAAGCAGCACTACGGAGAAGCCAATAGGGCTTTCAAAAGAGAGACAAGAGCAGACAAGCAGGTGTACATGGAAAACATTGCCAACCAGCAAAGGAGATCAGGGAAAAGTCAATTAGATAGTGAGAATGATCTGTAGTAAACCTCATGCAAGATACAACACCCCTATTACGGACAAGCAAGGCCGACTACTCGCAATGGAGAAAGAGCGCGTTGGACTGAGCAGCTCCAAGAAGTCTTGAACAGATCAGCACCAACAAGCGGAGCAGACACCTAGGAAGTAGAGACAGAAAGAAGGAACCATCATGATCTCTTAAGAACTGAGAAGCTCCTGGATGTGACAACCTGGATATAGATGTTCCATGTTAGCTAAGATCCTCCAACCACTCTTTACATCAATTTGGGAGGGAGAGAAAATACCAGGCTGGGAGCGTTAACCAGCTGCTACAGAATCACCCTTCTTTCAATCCCAAGTGAAATCCCAATGAAAATCATTATACAGCCCAACTCTGATACCATGGAGAAGCATCTGACAAAAGAATAGGCTGGGCTCTGTAAGAGGAGAGGGTGTGTTGGACAGGTCTTTGCTCTACATAACCTCACAGAGCTAAGCATGGAGTGGCAGAGACAGTTATACATCAGCTTTATTGATTTTGAGAATAGCCATGGCAGACTCTGATGAATACTGAGAGCCTACAATGCAACTCAGCAGGTCGCACTCACCATCAAGAGCTTCTCTGACAGCTTTACCTGCAAGGTGGGCAACGGTCAACAGAGCTTCCAGGTCAAGCCCAGTGTGAGCCGGAGATGCGTGATATCAGCATTTGGTTTCTTACCTGGTCATTGACCTGGTCATAATGTGATGCACGCAGATGACCAAACCAGCAGCATCACATTGACCTTGTTCTGTTTGCTGAAGGACCTCGACTAGGCGGATGACCTTGCCTTGCTCTCACACATACCAGCACATGTAGGAAAAGATGCCACCCCCCAAGAGGTGTGCAAAGTGGATCTGAAGATAGAGAGAGAGATATTTTATTTATCCAGAAGGAAATTTAGGTGTCCAGTAGCTTATACACAGTATACATACACATAGGCACACAGACCTATGACATTCACACACACATACAAACTGCAAACAATACAAAGGAAAATTTCAGGAGGGCAGAGTGCTGTACAGGCCTAAACACTTAAGTCCATCACACTCCTCCCCTTCCATGTGACGTTGAACAGCTGTATGGCCCTTGGGACAAAGGACCTTCTGAGCCTGTCTGTTCTGCATGACACACACAGCAGCCTATCACTGAGCATGCTCTTCTGTTTGGAGAAAGTGGCGTGCGGAGGGTGGCGGTCATTGTCCAATATTGAGAGCAGTCTGCTCAGGGTCCTCTTATCTGCAACAGATCAGCACGAAGAAATCAGATGACATGTCACTCAGCATAACCCTTCACCAAACAAAGTAGATGCCAAAGCCCTTAACCAAGAGTGAAGAGTTTGCCTACTTGGGGCAAGACCAAGCGGTGACACCAAGAGCAGGTCAAACATTTTTTGGCTTTTGGTCCCTTTAATGGCTGTTCTTAATTTGTGATTATTTTCAGTTTATTTCAATATTTATCTATTTAATTTACTCATTTTCATTTCCTTCTTACTCTGTACAGCACTTTGGTACAACTTGGGTTGATTTTAAGTGTGTTTTATTTTATTTTTATTTATCCTTTATTTTACCAGGAAGGTTCCACTGAGATACAATATCTCTTCTTCCAGGAAGTCCTGGCCAAAATGGCAGCAAGTAAGAAAAAAAAGACAAAAGTTTCATATACATACATACAGAGATGATTAATATGAACACAGACTAAAACATACAAATAAACTATAGATAGAATAAAATTAATTTATACGAAACAATGACAAAGCTCAGAGTTTGAGATTTTTAAACATGTTCTTTTGTTATCGTTTAAAAAATTAGATAACACGTGTTTAAACGTGTTATCTAAACAACTCGGGAGGTGCACAGTAACATCGCTCTTCTTGGAGTCGGTACCCAATAATAGGGTTTATTGTCATTTATAATAGTCCCAGTTGAATTAAAGCCATTGATTGGAAAACAAGCTGCCTCAATAATGTTGATGAAGCTTGCAAAAAAAAAGAGCACCTAAGTAATCGTACGAAGAAGTAATCGTACAAACGTGCTGCAAATTCTCTGGTCAGCTGAGACCCAAAAGAGCCAACAGAGTGATGCTCCCACCCAAGATCATCTGTACAGATATGGAAGAGGAAGGTGACATCTTCTCAGCAGGGACTAAGAAGCTTCTCAAAGCTGACAGAAAATAACAAAGAAAGTTTCATTCTCCTGCACACTTAAAATCATGGTGAAAATTAATATTTTAATAGAACAGTAATGCAAAGCCACAAGCTAAAGTTGTACTAGAATGGCAACAAAATTAAACAGAGTATGTCCTTGAGACGGCCCAGAAAAACTTCCTAACTTGAATACTTGCTATGAAATGAATGGAAAAATTTTGACATTTTTTTCCAATATTACAAAACATGTTCGGGTATGTATGTCTAAATTCCAGCTATTTTGCAAACAGATGAATGAAACCGGTTAACTAAGCCCTATAAGTGCATGCAATCTGGCACCCACAAGCACTGTGGTCTCTAGGTTACCAGCCTGAAAAACAATGAGTCACTTTCCCTGATGCGATTTTCCATTCTCCCCTGCTATCAGACTTTTACACTTGCACTAACTTGTTCTCTGCACCCCCTTTTTCTGAAATAAACGAATAGACTGGAAAACTCTTATTTATGTAGAACACCTGGGTGTTTTTGTCTTTATGTCAGCTAAATTAGTGGGAAAAAAATCTGATATTCTGAGTCATTTTAAGTCAACTGTCAAGAATTCGACAGGCTAGACTGAGAATTTGTATGTTTTTCTCAGATTGGGTGAATTAAATTTTTTGTTGTACATTTTGGTTGCACCTCCGTGACTTTTTAAATTCTCCACACCTATAGGTGTGACACTATCCAGTAGTTATAAATAAAAAAAATAATGCCTTTGGCCTGTCTTTCTGCTTAATTACTTCCAGCAAAATTCCAGTAGGAGTGTAACTAAATTATGCGGTATAAAGGGACAGTTGGCTCATGCTGGATACAAAACCAGTTGGTCTGCCAGTGGTGCAATCTCAGTAAATATTTAGCAGTGTGTACAAGGTTTATAAGTTAAATCCAGTTGCTCATGGTTGCACCCAAGGTAGACAACTCAAAGGAAATTCACAATAGCTCATGTGATTACACAGGATCCCTAACTTGCTCTTGCTCGTTTTCTTCCAACAAAGTCAGACATGTACATGTCAAAAAAGGCGTACGTCGCTGTAATAAAAAAGAATAAGTGTAGCCGAATTTATAACAACGAGTTAACAAGCAAATGAACAAACACAACCCGCCAGGCAAGACAGCTGATATAAATACGATATGCTACGAGAAAGATCACAGATACAGCTAAATAAACAGAACCATGGATGCATACGATCGAATTCTATTCATATGTATCATACATATAAACCCTTGAAACAATTACATAGTCACATATAAACAAAATGAAAGGTTAGGTTCTTCTAGCTGACACAACTTATAAAATAAACTGTATTCTGTTGCGCAAAATATATCTGCGCCACCTGGTGGAGATTTAATTTTATAGATTTTTTTTCGCCCCATTTAATAACTAAATAAAAAAAATATTTTTTTCAATGTAATGGATAAATTAAATATGGATCACACATAGAACGAGCAAAAATACATTGCAAACACCATAAATTCACAGAGATGCATACTGTAAATCAAACGACGTATGTATTATGGAATAGAAATTTAGTGAGGAAACCATTCGCTTTCTTTCTATGGGGGTGACTGCGCAGTTCCACTTTATATTATGCTTAACGATCTATCTTATTTTTAAATTCCCCGTTTCCATTTAAATACATTTATTTTAGTGCATTCGATACACCAAATGGCTACATATTTTTGGAGCTTTAACGATATTTATTGAGTGTTAATTAAAATACACCCCCCCACACGCACGCATTTTGCGTAAGACCGATCCGCCCGCCGGTGTTGTGTACTTCCGCACGCGGAGCGGTCGCCATAACTGTGTCAAGTAGTCGGCTGTTTATTTATCGTCTTTGCTGTAATAACAGGAAAGATCTATTTTCCCCTGCACCATGGTTGTAAAAGTGCACGTAATTTACTGGTACGTAACCGAAGTGATGTTTTAACTGTATTAACCTGAGCTTTACAAGACTGTGGTTTCGTTTTTTTCCTCTGAACTGCGCTATTGAACGTAAATTCCGGTGTATGTCTTTGCGTATATATCAAATTACGCCGTTTTCCTTTTTTGATTCACTAATAAGTCATTTTAACAAAACAAAATTCGTTTGCGTTTAACCGTGTCTCGGAAAGAATTTTTACGAATATATAGGGAACTGATGCGCCTTAAACGGCAATACATGCTTCATCTTATATAAGTCCTTATCTTCCATTATCCAAATATCTGTGCTACGGCGGATATCTTGTCTGCCGTGGGCAGTGCCTGATGTTTTAAGTGTAGTGATTCACGTTAAATTTTCAAGTGTAAAATGCCTTTTTAAAATCAAGCGATCGCAGTTTTGAAGCCGAATTTATTCTTGCTGATAAGCTTCCTTAAAATTCCTTTTCAGTGGTGGCTGAGGGTACAAGCCCAAGGTAAGTTTTTATTTACTTTTTCCTTAATACAATACATATTATAATTTTAATAATGATAATCGTAGGTACTGTTTATGTTAACCGGATTAACCATTTCCGCTTCCTAGTTCACCAAACTCAAGACTTTGCTTGAGGATGAATTCCAAAGTGATGTTGAGATTGTGAGTTGATTTATAATCTTGCAGATATTAAATCTTTCAAATGTTTAACGGGATTTTATAATGATTCTTTTAATTTTGCTATCCGTTCTGCACAGTGGGAGTGTAAATGTTACATTTAAAATATAGTATAAAAAAACATCAGTCCTGTGATATTTTGATATGTGCTTTTTTCTGTATAAATGTCTCTACTGTTGTACAAATGTTTATGCAGTTTATGACAGTGCTCTGTCATCCCCTGGAGTGTATGTCTGTCCTGATACCTGTGCGTCTACGCTTCCTTAGACTGGTGAGAGCACACCTTCAACAACAGGGTGGTTTGAGGTGCAGGTGAATGGGAAACTGGTTCACTCCAAGAAGGTAGCATGCTCCCTATGTTGGTCTATTAGATATTTATACAGGCAGTGTTACCTTTATGCATTTCACTTGCTACATCTCATGTATTCCTAGAAATTAAGTTGGTAGAGTAGAATCACAGTGACAGAATTTTAACTTGTTTACAGCAGTAATGAAACTGCTTTGCATAAAACTGGAAAGAACACTAACTAGTTGGTTACTTTGCTGTTCCCTTCTTTGTGTTTGACTTGCACACAGTCCAATGTAATAATAACAATCTAATTTCTTATTTAAAAAATCATAGTTGTATTTTTAATTAAATGTAGATAGAATGGGTAAGCCATGCCTGCCCAAGTTCTTCAAAAGGTACCGAAACATGAAATCTCCATGGCGATCCATGACCAACCAGTTTCACTTCATGCTCAAATGTGGAAACAAATCTTTTGAACTGTTTTGCACAAGTTAAACCAGCCTCGGATGACAGCTGGTGAATCACAGTGGAATCTTTGCCTGTCTAGGGTGGGGACGGTTTTCCGGACAGCGGTCAGAAGTTGGCGGTTGTGGTAAAAGCTATTGAAAAGGCTTTGAAGAAATGAGCCTGTGTCGCTCTTAGAGGTATGTGGCTCAGTCTTGATCTCTCGTACTAGTTTTCAAGTCAATTGGGGCTTTGTTGTCATACCATATACATTACTAGCTTGCAGTGAAATGAAAGAGTGTTTCCGAGGGTCATAGGGCGACGAGCAGAGATAGACAGGACAAGTGGTGATGATCAGGGTATGACATCGTTAACACATAATGCAAGCTAGATTTTACAGAATGTATGCGTTTCTGCAGTTATTTACTCTTTGATCTGCATGTTAATCTGTCCTCCAGCATTCATAATATAGTTCTAAAATCACAAAAGTTTTTTGATGGCAGAAACATTCAGATAATTTCTAGAACTGCTCGCTGGGGAATTCTTAAATGTCCCTTCCTTCCTTCCACAGTTCGGTGTCTTGGTGCGTCTTCCTTCCGGCTGTGGCGATTGATGATGGTGGTACCCGAAGTGTCGGTGACACGGGTGCGACTTGACAATCCTCGCGCTGCCCGGGAGGTGTCGCACAGAGCACCCGGACTCTCGGGTTTATCACGTCAGTTTCCTGAATGTAGTTTTCATTTTGGACAAATTAAAGAATAGCTACATGAAATCCCTATTAGACTTTCATCTTTTCATCATTTTGCCCTGTATGTTATCTTTAAGGCTTAATTTTCCCGGTCTTTAAAAACCTTTCTGTTCTTGTCAAAGTGGTTTTCCTGTGTTGACATTAACATCTCAACTGTTACAGTAACTGGCTGCTAATGTTAAATATTTGTTGCTTCTCAAATGTGCGATTAATAAAAACTGATGTGAAACTGTTGCTTCTCAGCTTTGTATATCTCAGAAATCAAGATTGTAAATTATTTGCTAGTTTAAGTTGCTAAATTCTGTTTGCACATGCTTAGGCCTTGCACAAAGCATATAAAAATGACACTTCAGTGTTTTGGATAGTGGTTCTTCCTCACATTCACCTTCTCTCTAAAAGGTTGAATGGTGTCCTGCTGGACCTGGCAAAATATGGATGAAGTAAATCTTCAGGATTCTTAGCAATGCCAAACCACTTCAGCTGTCCACGGCTTCTTTCCTCTAAGCGAAATACGTCTTGCATCTCCTCGCGATTTGACCTTGGTATCTAATTTGTCTCTCTCATCGGATTTATCTTTAGGTCTTGCATTGTAGTTCCTCATCTTAGAGAAGCTTTGTATGTCAATAACCTAAAGAGGGTGATTGTAAATGTGTGGTGCTCCTTCCATCCATCTTTAAAATCCACCCAGGCTCTTAAGGCAGTGAGAATCTTCTGTTTTTTTAATGTACTAAATGTAGATGACATGCCCTACCTTGGTCAAAGGCACATGCTTCATTAGCCTGAGCGGCAGAGGCTTGGCACGGCAGTCCATCTACATGGCATACTATCCCTGGGGCTTCAAAGAGGCAGCCAGAAAAGTCAAGAGCATCGCAGAGGCTGGTGAGAGTTTTGTGATTGGCTGAGGGTCAAGAGTGACCAATCCCACAAGCTGGGACTTAATTGGCCGGGGGTGTGCTTTCCAGTGACACGGATAACATGATTCGCCCAGGTGCTTCAGAAAGCAACCACAAAGTTATACCAGTTTGCATATACAGGTCATTGTCCTTTACAAACACGTTTCTGTACCAATTTGAGCAGATCTTGATTTTCCAGAATATTTCTTGCACAGCTAATACATGCATCTTTAAATTGTTTTTCAATGGTAGGTTATGAATGCGGCCCATGGAAATACTGTTGACTTGATAGAGTGACTAACTTTTCCTTTTTTTGATTTCCAAATCAAGTCAGATGAGGACTGTTTTCCTTTGACTAATGTGATTATTTGCATACTTATATATATTTTAATATGTGAATGCTGGTTTGTCCATCATCTGATTCTGAAACTCTGGGTATTAATATGAAGGTCCAACCACTGTTGCTGTAGTAGTTTATTCTGAGAAGGCTTTACATTAGATGTTGGCAAAGGTGTTGCTAGAGATTTTGGTCCCCATAAAAGCATATCATATTGATCCCCAACCAAGATCAATCCAATTATGCTAAAGTGTTCTAGAGCCCCTGTCGCTCTGGGGCCCTTGGAATTGTCCAGACTTTTCCGCCCTTTAACGGTGTATCTGGATGTCGCTGGTGGGATTTTCTGCCTATCACCTGGTATTGATTTTGGGTGATCAGGTTTTGGTGAGTTTGCATAGCCTACCGCTTCACAGCTGATGATTCTGACCTTCGCAGTCACTTCACGGCAGCTGACAAGGGCAGCTCTAGCGGGGTAGAAATTTGATGGACTGACTCTGAAAGTATGACCTCCTGTGATGGTGCTTAGCTGAAGGTCACTGACGCCTTCCGTCCAGCCACCCATTCTGATACCAGTGTTAGTTACTAGAGATTGCATGGCTGTGTGCTTATTAGCTGCATTCCATTTGAACTGGGAATTCGTAATTTCCAAGTTCCTTGTCTGAAATTTCAGCCAGAACACCCCCCTGAAGTCGGAATTCCGACTCGGAAAGTCAGAGGATCCTCTGCAGCCCCGACTTCAGAATTCAACAGAAGTGAAAGCTGTAGTTAAATATTATTTATTAGCACTTATGCATTATTTGTGTCTCATTAAATCGGTCGAACGCACAGTTCTGTCCAAACGCTATCTGTGGACTTGTGTGTTATGGTGTTTGTATGCGCCAAGTACTGCGTAATGTGGTGTTGTCGACCGGTATTGTAAATGGCACGCAGCGTAATTACATACCAGTGTCATTAATGGGTGTGGCTTAATTAACCGATCCCTTTCATAGGCTACTATGACATCCAATTTTCAACCGTAATTGGTCCTACCTTTTACAAATGATGTGCTTTTTAACAAGCTCTTCATTAATGTACTGTATGTATATATATATATTTACCCCCATTAATATTGGAACATTAAACTTCTTAAGGACTTTAGTGTTATTTTTAAATACACATAGTTTATAATTACAATAATAACCAACGAAATAAATGTAGTTTCATATTATTCTCCCGGGAGTGTACCGTTCTAAGATTGCAAACCGTTCTAAGATTGCACATTGCAAAGTGCCAGGTATCCTAGCAACTGGGAGAATTAATCTCTGGCAGTTTTTATACGGTTACTTTGCCTCCCCTCATACTGTATAGTAATGGGTTGGTTCATGATGCAAATATTATATTTTTAATGCTAGCAAATACTAAATTATTTTGTCGTATTACTCTTGTATTTTATCCAAAAACAGCGTTACATTCAAACTGACATTTGGAAAAAAGTGTGATATGTTCAGAATCTACTTTTAAAATATTTGGAATATCTACTTATTAAATTATTTTGACTATATATATATATATTTTTTTTTCCCCTCTCCTGCTTTCTTCCAAGGAAGAGGGCAGCTATGTTTTGGAAGGGTTTGGCACCATTGCAACACAAAAGTTTATCATTAGACTTTAGTAATTAATTGTCATTGTTGACACACCACAGTCCACAACAACGAAATGTATTCTCTGCATTTAACCCATATGTGACATCGTGACATAGCAGGGGGCGTTGGTGGTGTTCTATTTGTGGCTCATCCCTTCATTATCAGCCCTGGTACCCTGACATTTGGACATCACAATGAATGGTCCGCCAGAGAAAGCTGTCTGGTCAACTAAAGTGGAAATAGCATTACAGTTCCTGAAGAACTTACAGCAGAATTGATCCTGAGAGCCCCAGATTTCCACACTAGCTTCAGGGAGGCCTTGGCCCAGGACTTCAAGGATGAGGAGCTCAATGTGTTATGTGTGCATGTGTCTTATGTACAGTGCAAAAGAGAGGGGTACCCTGAATCTCCTGCCCATCAAGGGAATCAGCGGGAAGCTACATTCTTTAACAGCTAGATAATAACAAGTAAATTATAGCTCATTTTAAGACCATTGGCATGGATTTGACCGAATGAGACCTAGTAATGTGAGAAGTTAACCAAAAAAAAAGTGGTGATGATGTATAGACTGAATATTTTTATAGATGTATTATGAGATACACTTGTGACTGGAGAGAACTGTTAGGTAAAATGATGAGAACATAGCACTGATAATAACATGGTTTGATGTCTGGCACAGCGCCTTTGTATAACTGTGAAATGTCTTCTGTTTTTTAGAATTATATTCAAAGCAAAACTGCTAACTAATTTCCATTGTATAACAGACCGTATTTCTTTTTGTTATCATGTAACAAGTTCCAATTAATCCTGTCTAATATAAAGCAGAGATGTCTATGTACAGCTGAACACATCACTTTTTAAATGAGAACATGTATGTTTCCCAGAATATCGGATGTATATTTGGCAAAATTTTATGCTGAAATGATCAGTTCACCTCCATCCGTTTTTGTTCTTTCATCCTTGTCCAAGAAAAAAATCAGATCTACTTGCTGTCCCTTAGAATAAAGTACAAATAATATACTGTACACTCAAATAAATGCATTATAAGACATATAATATTCGAAATGTGTATACATACGTATACAAAGAGACATATTTAAAGGTCGCACAAAGGATAAGCTGAAAATCGATCTGGCTTTGAAGGTTCTCTCTAAGGTTCTCTCTTTATGTCTTTATGACTGTGCCTTTTGTTTATCTTTGTTAATCTACTTTTATTTGTAACTGCAGATATGTACTACTTATAAAGGTAATATTTTTCCAAAATTTGTTTATTTTTAATATTTATCTAATGATCTAATTTTTAATTTCAAAATATTCTACATGTTCTATTGTTCACAAAGTGTTTTATTAAAAATAGCTTTTTTTTGAGTGCTCTTCAAATTTTATGACCTGCCTTTGTGCTGCTTTGAGGCGTTGTACATCGTGGGTTTGTATCATCGATTAAACCCTCAGACTATATTTTAATGAACCGTTTGTATATTTATGAATAGAGGAGGGGTTTTACCTGTATGTCTGTGGCACTGTCGATGATGCCTATATGTGGAATCCAGATATTCAGCTGAGTTTGTACTTAAAGTGCATTGTGAGATGTTAATCCATCAATCAATCAATTAATTAATCAATCAATCAATCAACTAAATTTCTTTCTTGCTAAAAAAATGCCAAAAGAAACAGCTGGTTAAAGACGTAATGTAGGCGCGTGATCATCATTAGCTATCTAATGGCATCCCATGTTGGGGGGGAGCATTTGCATTAATCTGGGTGTCTGTGGAAGAAAGAAGGTGCTTGCAAACCGAAACGAGATAAAGTGGCAAAGAAACGGAAAAACTACATATAGATACTCCAACTGGCCATAAACTGGGTGAAATAAATATTTTCTTATTTTTCTTATTAGATGGGTGGAAATACACAAAACAAACTTCGATGAAAGTTCTACTGGAGAATTAAAACTCACAATTTGTCACATTTCTGCTTTTAAGGGCGCCCTCCAGTGTTAGTAGCTGGCACTCACAAAAAAATTAACAAAACATTTTATCTTAGCCTGAAGAAAGTGATGCACTCACCGTCCACACGATGGGACTGTTCACACTTTTTCGAACCGTGTCATTAATAAGAACGTGTTATATCACGAAATACACAATTTATCAGTGGTCTTAATATTTAATTTAACAGTGATTTTTTGACAAAAAAAAATAAACAAAACACAAGAGTAAGACTTATGTAAAACCCGAAACAACATTGCAGTATAACAGGTATTGAGTTTAATGTCGGGTTCATTCATGGATAATTCAGACATCGTTCCAATTTCCACAGCAATGAATGACTTGGGGCCAAATGAATCTCGAACGATAGATGATGTTTAACTTGTAAAGTTATAGCCTGGCTGTACTGAGTACCAGGGTCATCGGTGGGCCATATAGATGATATGCGTCCTATTGAAGCTTTGAATTATAGATCTTTGGCAAAAGATAGAAAATATAAGCTTCATATATTTTTGCCCCTGTAGTTATTTATGTACCACTTGTTTTAATGTACCATGCAGCCAGTAGGTGTCTTGTCATTATATATGAGGTTCCCAGACACCTCACAAATACACTATGAGGACAAAAGTATTGGGACGCGCCTCGTAATCATTGAATTCAGGTGTTTCATTCAGTCCCATTGCCACAGGTGTATAAAATCAAGCACCTAACCATGTATGTAATGAGGCTTGCAAACATGTGTGAAAGAATAGGTCAGTCTGAAGAGCTCAGTAAATTTGAGTGTGGTACTGTCACAGGATGCCACCTTTGCAATAAGTCAGTATGTGAAATTTCGTCCCTGCTAGATATTCAACAGCCATCTGTAAGTGCTCATATTGCAAAGATTTACCATTTAGGAACAACAGAAGCCACCAAGTGACAAACCACATAAAGTACCAGAGCGGGGTCACTGAGTGCTGCAAGTTCCCCACTGATCTATTGACTCGATAACTGCAGAGCTCCAAACTTCCTCTGGCATTAACCTCAGTACAAAAACTGTGCTGGGAGCTGCATGGGATGGGCTTCCATGGCTGAGCAGCTGCATGCAGGCCTCACATCACCAAATGCGATGCCAAGCGTAGGATGCAGTGCTGTAAAGCTCACTGCCACTGGACTCTGGAGCAGTTGGTACGTGTTCTGTGGAGATGCTTCTATCTCTGGCAGTGTGATGGACGAGTCTGGGTTTGGCAGATGCCAGGAGAACGTTACCTGCCTGACTGCATTATGCCAACTGTAAAGTTTGGTGGAGGAGGGATAATGGTATGGCGTTGTGTTTCAGGGGTTGGGCTAGGTCCCTTGGTTCCAGGGAAGGAAACCCTTAATGTTTCAGCATACCAAGACATTTTGGAAAATTCTATGCTTTCAACTTTGTGGGAACAGTTTGGAAAAGGTCCTTTTCTGTTCCAGCATGACTCTGCTCCAGTGCACAAAGCAAGGTCCATAAAGACATGGCTGGGTGGAACTTGACTGACCCACACAAAGCCCTGACCTCAACCCCACTGAACACCTTTGGAATGAAAGTATACCTCACTGACTGCCCAGGACATGTTCGCCTTTCAGGGACACCCCTCCTTCTGCTCCTTCCACCCTCTTTGCCTGTCGTGCTGTAGCCATGTCAGTCCTACCTCTTGGTTTTGTGCAGAGGACCCAGGGCCTGTTGTCATGTTCCTTTGCCCCCTGCACCTTGACTACATTTCTTTCGCTGCATGTTTTCTTTGACCTCCTTGACTTTTCTCTTGTATTTTCTCTTCTGCTGCATGGCTCTACCTGCCAGTGGCTTTTGGGCTGAAAGAATTTATTGTGATTTTAGGCTGGTGTCATTTTCTTGATGTTGTACATGAGCAACGTAGCTGGAAGGTTACACTGGCACAGGAAGCCCACTAGGGAGAGGCACTGGGCTTCAATCTGTATCAGGTGTCTGAAAATCAAAGTTTCAACTTATATATACCTAAATGTTTCCACCATGGTGTGATAAAATTGCCATTATACATCATGACCACTCCATTTTTCTTTCATGCTTTGGATTACGTACCGAGTGTTTATGCCGTTCTGTTGAATAAAAATGATTTATTACTGAGCCTATCTACAATTGTGCTTAAGCAACTAACCTTTTACCAAATGTCACTGATGCCATGTTATGTAATTTACATTCTGGTCTACGTCTGGGACTCAACGCTTTGTTTTGCGTACACGGCATTTTTCGGTTTGAGGGCAGCACTGATAATGACTGGTACAATCCCTTGGGGAATCCATGTGTAACATGCAACATCTATGCTAAAAGTTTTATAACTAATCCAATCTATTTAGAACACAATGTCTAAAGATGCTTGCAATATACACTCACCTAAAGGATTATTAGGAACACCTGTTCAATTTCTCATTAATGCAATTATCTAAGCAACCAATCA
>JAODKC010000041.1:8178712-8199388 GCA_026777985.1 Mormyrops attenuatus | reverse complement strand
ATCAGCTGCCACTGTTTGATGCTGCAGATTGCATAGCTGTGTGTTTAATTATACACCTGTATGTCAGCAGTGGGTGTGGTTTTATGCGGCCAATTCCTGCAATTACTACGGGTGTCCAAATACTTTAGTCCATATAGGTGCTGTGTTACACCATTATGCACCGCAAACACTTTTGCTGATGAGACACCACTCCTCCAGGGTGGTCTGCAAGCTTGACAGGTAAAAGTCTTCTGTAATATTAGCTTAGGCCACCGGCAGTGACAGTAATATTAGCTTAGGCCACAGACGGTGCTGATCCAGGGTCAGGCTGCATTTTTAGTTTGATTCCTTGCGCCCCTGCAACCCAAATGACCCTAATCCTTTACTTTCAAATTCTAGCAGTGCTAAGTAAGAAGTAGGTGCTTCTCCAGTGCAAACTTCCATTTGTTTCTGAATGATGATAATGTTGCGGTCCCCTCTGACACCACGGCTTATCCTAGCCGCCTTCCCTATTCTCTCACATCGTTGACTCTGTTCTTCTTGCTTATGTCTAAATTGAGCATAACTGCCATTTGCTTTTCTACCAAAATATGACAGTGACCTACAAAAAGAGAACTCTGTTGATCCCGGACTAGCTTAGCATAAACCCTGCACTGACCATGCGGCCCAAATTGCAAGGATTGTCCGTATGTATTGTTGTTTAAATAGTTTGAGCCTGTCAATTGGTAGCACCTTTCTTAGTAAATAATTTATGTATGCATGATTTCAAATGCATTCTGTCCAGGGTGAACCCTGTGCTTCAGGGATTTGTACAATGTATAATTTCAGAAGCATCTCATCCAGGATGTCCCTTGCCTCACGCCTTCTGCTTTCTGGGATAAACCTCAGACTCACAGTAGTCCTTCAATTGATAAACTGACATGTTTAAACTGACACAGCAACAAGCTGTCATACAGTAAGGATGATCATTTTGGTGCTGAATAATCAGCTGGTAATACTTTACTTGAGGGGCCACAGATAATGTAGTATTATGCTATTACCTTTGCATTAACTGCAAACCAAGTCTTCGTTACATAATAATTTCTTATTAATTCATCATTAATGAGTCGTGACATCTTTTTTTTATCAAGCTATGTTTAGTTTCAGTTACTACTGTATGCTTGTTACTGTATCTGTCAATTCTGTAAACCTTAATTTATTTGCATTCTAGGGTTCCTTTATCTTTCACCTGGTCACCTGTCCTTCCATCTTGCTCAGTATCTTACTTCACCCCTGTACTCATTCATCAACTCCACTTTGCTAATCATTCTCTTTTTGCCTCCATACTTGCTGCTCTTTGTCACCAGGACTGGTCAGTCTGCTCACCCTCTTGGAGGCGGTTGGCCGTAACCAGTTCCTACTAACAAAGAGGATAGAATCAAAATACTTTTATCTACCAAGTTTGTTTGCTACAGGTGGTGGCACGAAACACACAATTAAACATACAATCAAGACAGATGGAGACACTCCCAGGGCTCTTTCCTTGAACGGCTTCTCCAGCCTTCTCATTTTGTTTGCACCTGTGTCCATTTTTTGTCCCCTAGATTAGCTGTGGGATGTTGTGAAATGCAACAGCTTTTGATGCTGAGTCAGAGAACTCATGCAGCTGCTACAACCTTCTCCGACCCAATTTAGAGTTGAGATTGCCCTACACCACGCAGGTACTTTTCTGTAATGACTCACCTATTATGACCTATTTCTTCAAATATTCCCTTCAACTTTCACACTATCACATCCATCCATACATACATTCATACAAAAACTCTTACAGCGATGAACGTTCTAGAAAATATGCACGTGACATACGACTCAAATTAAATGTGTCAAATCACAACAATTAGGAACTCTATATATGTCTGTATTTTGGTAGAAATTTTTATTTTAGGATGGCTTAAACAAATTTTCTCATTTTAAACCGTTGTGGTTCTGGATGATTGCCAAGCTGCCCAAAAGCCAAGCACAGAGAAATGGTCTGCCTCCTTCCATTTCAGATTTATTTTCACTACAGTAATGAAATGCATAGCTGGGAGCAGTAAGCCGTTACGACTGTATTACAGCACAATACAATGGTGATGTAAATACTGGAAATACACTCCTATCAGATAACAAATGACATCAATTGTATTGCCCAGGCCGCTATCTAGTACAGGTACTGCGCTCCTCATATTGCACAGGATTACGTGCGATCAAGTAAAAAAATTATAAAAGTGCTGCAACATTTGAGTGTCAAAATTTTTGAAAACATCACTGCAGTCAGTAGCTAAATGTGTTTCATGCATAATTCAAAATACTGGCATTTGTTGCATGCAGGGTTATTTTGTTGTTATTCTTATTGTATTTGACTGCAGACATATCAGTTTATTCATATTTTCATATCAGAGCAAATTTCCTCTCATTCAGTCCATGGGATACGTTTTTGAGAATTTCTGTGAGGTCAATGAAGGTTTGGAAATATCACGAAAGTTCTTTGTTGATTACATGAAGACTGAGTTTTGATTGCCAATACTGTAACACAGGATGATGAAGCCTAATTTCTTCTGAGATGGCGCAGCCCAATCAGGCCCAATGTCCCCCTGACTCCCTCGGGATGAAGGAGAAGTTCTGCCAGGGGTGCGAATCGAAGATCTCCCAGACCGGGGCCTGCCAGATGCGCACCCTCGCTATACATTCAGGTCTATTAGGTCTCTCCGGCATCTTCCCCCGCCTCGGATCCAGCTGACCACCGGGTGGTGATCAGTTGACGGCTCATGTTCAACATGGAAATATCGGGCTAATTGTTGCTGTGAATTGATGCTGGTTACATAATCATACTTACATTGTCATAATCAACAGTTTGAGAACATTATGGTTCCCAAAATATCACACCAACACTGGAAACAGAGTAGTTGGTAAAACCCAGACTGTGTGTCGGCTTTGTTTTATTAAGCACAAATATGCTGCTGGAAACACACCAAGCATGCTAACTCGTTTAAGATGACATCATCCATGTTTGTGTACAACCGGAGCAAGGCAGGGGTTAGTCCTCCTGTGGCATTTAAAGCACTTTTCTCAGGAAATTCAGACCAGGCTAAAACATAAATAACTATGGCTTAGGAGTGTGTATCACCAGAGATAAGTAACCATACTTGGTGGTAGAGAACACAGGATTTAGTTAATTATGAGTGTTATGATTCAGTCTTATTTTTGATTTATGTTTTAATTTTTACACAACTATTTTTACAATGTGCAAATAAAAGTGTGTTAGGTTTTGTCATTCAGACACGTCAACATCAGACATAATCTGTTTGGTTTACAATTGTTCTTATTGCGCTTCTGTTTGCAGTTTTTGTACTAACAAATTTCAAAACAAATTCTGCTTTCCCTGCAGTACCGAAATTTCACTGATCTGACCCCGAATCCCAGGTTTGTACTGAACCGTGAATTTTGTGTGCCATTTACCTGGAACTGGGAAGGAGTGTCTCAGCATTTTATTGGTCTATAATTGTCAGTCAGAACCCAGAAAATACAACTGGGGCCTGTGTCATGAAGCAGTATTTCTTGCTTAGCCGGATGACTTGTTGGATTTAAGGTAGTCTGGACTAAATGTAAGTGACCAAAGATAAAGTCCATTTTAACTAGAATACCTTAAATCCAACAAGTTATCTGGCTAAGCAGGAAATCCAGCTTTGTGATACAGGCCCCTGTTCTCCGCTTAGTTCAGGGTTCCCAGTTTAAATGCACTTTATCTTTGTTCACTTTCATTTAGCTGAAGACTACAATTACGGCTTGGGTTTGCAACATGACAGACAGACTGCTGCGGACATGCTCGCAATACATAGGAACAAATATTTATTGAATTGACCGTTAGCTGAAAAGTTTGCTTCACCAGTGGACATAGACCTGTATGATGTAGACCTGACGTGAAGTGCATGCTGAGTTCCCCATAAAAACTAAGAGGCTAGTCAAGGCTGGATATTAAGCGTGGTGTTTTCACCAGAGACAAATGACCAGAGATTGATTCCCACAATCACCTGAGTGACAGCTGTAAAGTCATTCAAACCTGAAACAGTTTGCATATCACTATACTGATATTACTGAGTCTTGTGGTATTGACAGAGACACGTCTGTTCTGCCACCCGATGAATCCTGCCTGCATGCCTCCCTATGTTAGCCATTAAGAGATTCCCAGTGTAATGCGGATGCGGACGGTACTCATGGTGCATGAAGTATTGTGCACCAATTCTAGCTTATAGCATACATGATATTCTATTAATCCAGGGCAGTACTCAGTCTTGTACTTGTACCCATCCTGATAAGGCATTGACTATATAATATAGCCTTTGGCTTCTCTGGACCATTTGAATGATTTTACAGGTACAATATGAAAAAATGATTAAATATATACACAATCAATAATAAATATTGATTGTGCGTAAGCCAAATCAAGATAAATTCTATAAATTCTAACATAAATCAAGCCAGATCAATCAAAATTCTTACAATAAATAAGGGATTAATTGTGGCTGCTTTTAAAGTCTTTACCATTAAATATGAATATTTGTCAGGCACTCTATGCCTTGTCATAGCATAAAAGTATCTTTTTGAACATTTTTAGCACTGGGTCACAAGATATGAAAGTCATTGAGAGGAAATTTGGCCAAACTTATCTGCTTCCAGGTGTCAAATTTCCCACAAAAGTGACATTATCATTTATTAATTTATTTAAAGGGAGTATTTATGTAAGCGTTGACCCTGCTGAGGTACGTACTGCAGCTTCCATCATGAAGATCACCGTCTGCCTCCTTCTTCTGAGCACTTTGTGCTTCATGGACCTGAATGCCCAGTGTCCAGAACCGAATGCGCTCGTAGACGTCGACGGGAACAAACTGTGCGCTCGCTTGTGGGAGGACAGCAGCATCTACAACGAGCAAAGCTGCGCGGGGGCGTACCTGGACGCCTACCCCAAGTCTGATGTCCCGATTATGCCCCCCGGCTGGAACGATCGCATCTCCTCGCTGGTGGTGGCCCCTCGGTGCTCCCTGACGGTGTGGTCGCGCAGCAAGAAGGAGGGTACGAAGAAGAAGTTCACTTCTGGGATCTACTACCGTCTGAAAGAAGTGGCCCTGGGTCTGCTGAGAAACTGGAACGACCACATCTCAGGGTACTACTGCGAGTGTTAGATTCCGGAAAGAAGAAGCGAAAAGTCAGCGCTGGAGGACAAAACGAAAGAAAGGACTCTATGACCTTAAGTGTTACAAGCTGAGCATCACAATAAAATCTATGCAGAAACTGAAAGCCTGCTTTGTTTGTGGTCTTTGCACTTTTGCAGAAAGCCAATTTCAATTCACTTCAATTCAATTTATTTTTATATAGCGCCTTTCACAACAGAGTCGCATCCCAAGACGCTTTACATGGGTGTGTTATGACATAACATCATTGAGACAGAATAATACAGAAACAGGGCAAAGGGAAGAAAGAAAGAAAGAAAGAAAGTCAGATGGCAACGGAGGAATGGAACCAAAAACTCCCATGTAGGGGAAAAAAAAACCTCTGGGGGTCCAAGGATCACGCCTCCCCCCCCGGACATGTTAACATTATAGGAAAAACAGAGTGGGCTGGCTTGCTAAGAGCAAGCGTTAGACCGGAGATTTTGAATAGCAGTTTAAAGCAATTTTAAAAGTTGCCTGTACATTAATAAAATTAATTAAATTGGAAAATGAAACGTGGCGAAATACAAGTAGAAATATACTGCATGCTATTATGTAAAGAAAAAATCTAATCATTACTCAGATTTCAAATACAAATCTGTTTAATACAGTGACGTAGTGTCTTCAGGAAAACATACGTCATTTTTTTAATTTACCCTTTGTAACTTCTGTAATTTAACTATCTTTCAAATATATTTAACCACCAACCGATCCTTTGCAGTGCTGACTAGTAATGGAGCCAGTGCTGAAACATAGCAAATGCACTGCCAGTGAGAATGATCTAACTGCCGAAAAGGCCAGATCTGCAGTTTGGGTTCAGATTGGGGGCAGCTAGTTATCATTGCTTTACCTGTGCAGGGCTGAATTTTCCCTCCACCCAGCAGTAACCACGGAAACCTGCCACCCAGTGACACATATTTTTGGGGTATATGTGACGTCCAGCACCTTCAGGGACAGGAGGATGACTCTAAAGTGTTATGTATTCCAAGACACATCGATTCTCGGCATGGCATGATCACGGGACGGAAGAGTATGCAGTCCAGTAGTTGCTGAAAGATGGCTGGTGTCACGTGCAATACGAAAAATAGCCTGAAAGCTGATGTCAATTGAAAGCGGAGAAGGCAAGTCAAATCACCTAAACCTAATAGAACCATTCATCCGTAACCATAGATCTGTAATCATTCAGAACTCTGGACAGATTCTGGTGCAGACTCTCCTGCCTGAATGTCGCAGGCACCCAGATTTAAGGAGATGCGGGCAGATCAGGCCCAGAATCAGTTGCTATGTAGGGTGCCAGTGCATCCTGTGATTGGCTGGCACCCCACCCTGAGTTGGGCCCATGTTTCTGGGACAGGCTCAGGACCCCTGTTACCATGAATGGAATAAGCAGGTACAGGAGATGGATGGATGCCGCGATATTGTATGTCGTCCGTGTTATACAACGTGAACCATCATCATCTTTCTGAATAAAAATCAGATGTGACCGTTTTAATTACTGAGGCATTACTGAGGCTGGCTCTGTATCTAGGGTTTGTATGGTTTCCCAGTGATCCCGTGTATTTCCTCCAAATGATTTGATTTCCCCTTACAGTCCACAGACATGCAGTTAGATAAACAGTCTCTAAATAACTCTATTAGGCATCTTGTCAGGTATTATTGTCAGACTTTCAATACCATGCCAGGCAGCAACCGCAATCTCACCATGGGCGGCTATGAAGAACGCAAAGAGGACTCCGCTGGCGGGGGCTGATCACCGCAAAGAGGGGCTGGGGTCGTGCCCCTCAGCAGGACCTAAAACCCATGCCGTAGGTAACAAAGTAGAAAGGGATTTGGGAACAATCCGTAATGAGGGATCGGGAGCACATGACCAGGCGGGGGCGAGATTTGGGGAGGAGGGGCAAATAACCCTGGGCCCTGACCTGTAGGGGGCCGGCAGCTGATCATGACAATTTTTTTTTGTAACAAAATACAATCGTCCACTCCAAACCTTAATATAGAGTAAATCTGGCCAATCGATCCTCCAGTGCGATACCACTGTTCCCCTGATTGGCAGATTTTACCAGTAGCACTCCCGCCCCCTTCCCTGATTGGCAGATTTTACCAGTAGCACTCCCACCCCCTTCCCTGATTGGCAGATTTTACCAGTAGCGCTCCCGCCCCCTTCCATGATTGGTAAGTTTTACTGCTGGCACCTCATGCTTCATTTAGCGTATTATTGATGTTCTATCATCTAAAATTCCCTCTCATTTTGCTTTAGGATCCAAAAAATAGCTGAAATGGCCACTTAGGGGCCCCCTACCCATGCCAGCCTGGGGTCCCAGAGAAGTGAGTCCGCCCCTGTCACCCAGACTGACACGGTCACCAAGAGGAAGAAGGCCCTCTTCTGGCCTGCTGACTGGGGGCTTTGTGCAGGGACAATGTAACGTGCCTTGAGACAATGCAGTATTGTAGAAATGCACTAGATACGTTTGAATTGAAATGAATTTATGTACTTATTTAGTGTCTATGTGGTCTTATGTGCAAAGCCATTTGTAAAGTCTCAGGCAAACGCTATTAAGTTTCATTGTGTGTGAATAATTGGAAATAACTATAAAGTAGGACTGTAATGGTTCGGTACAAACCTTTGGCCTTGAGTTCATGGTTTGGTGTAATTTTGGTCCAGCAGAATTTGTTTTGAAATTAATTACTATTAAAACTTCAAGCAGAAACATAATCAGAAAGAGTTGCAAACCAAAGGCGATATGTCTGTTGATGTGTCTGTCAACGTGTCTCAACGATAAAACCTAAGAGACTCTTATTTGCACATTGTTAAAAGAAATATGTACAATAAATAAAAATTGCACAGTGCATCATAATTGGATGATGTCATCTCAATTGAGTTAGCAGCTTGGATGTGTTGCGAGCATCAGAGTTGACAGGCAGACCTGGTCAGGTAGGCTCTTTCTCCTCTGTTGGTGTACTTTACTGGGAGACTGAAATGTTCCCAAACTGTTGATAATGACTGACAGTAACCAGCATTATCCGTAATCAACTCACAGCCACAATCATAATGTTTTCTGCATAATGATCTCCGGGTCTAAGGTCAACTTGTGAATTTAGGTTCTGCCTGTGTCAATAAATATATTAATTTGTTTCATTGCATTTACTGAACCAAAAATTAGGTATATACGATGAATATGTGTACCGTTACATCCTTACAATAAAGTCTGACTTGTTTTGACTGGTATCCAAGCCCATCATCTTGTCTTGATGGCTGCCCATCGCTTTCTGCCACGGCTGGCTGATTATGATGCCTTGAAGGCAGAGATCCTGGCTCAGTTGGGCCTCTCTCTACTGGAGCTCTGCACTAGACCAGCTGACTCACAGTCAGATCTGCCTCCTGCTGCATCTGGCACAGCGTAGGTTACATCCGGTGAACACCTAGGTGGTGCGGAAGGTGGCTGTGGATCATTTGCTGCATTTACTGGCTCAAACTGGGTGGTGACTCGTCTGCCAGCACCTAACAACCCCTTGGAGACATGAACGGCTGAGATATCCAACTGGATGGCCGCTTCCCTCGCCTTACTACAGGCTGAGAACCTTCGGCAGGGTTCTCTGGGTCCATGGGCGTCTCCTCAATGATGTTCTGGAGGCTCCCCTCCAGGAGAATCACCCTCCTCCTCAGTATGAGCCTATAGACCCTGGGATGCATTCTGGCCCCAAAACTTGGTTGGTCAGCTATGGCATTCACCAGGGTGACCCTGTCTGCCCAATCAAATTTGCCAATAGAGTCCAGGGTTCCCGGCTCCTCCCTGCTTGATTCTAATCACTGTTGTCAGTGATTGTTATGGTTAGAGTCAGTGCTCAACACTATTCTGACAGACATTGTGATCAAAATGAAGTTTTCAGCATGGACATGGTATTTAGAATCATGCCTGTCCAACATCTCTCTCTGAATCAAAGGGTATTAATATGAAGCCCTCTAACCCTCAGTTGGTATAACAGCCTGTCCTCTTCTGGGAAGGCTTTCCATTAGATGCTGGGACATTGCTGGTGGGATTCGCTACCATTCAGGTTGGGTATCGATGTTGGGTGATCAGGTCCCTCTCTGTGAGCTTGTGTGGCCCCCACCTCGCAGCTGAACTTGCTCCCAGATGATTCCACTTCACAATCACTTCAGTCGCCGTTGACCAGGGCAGCTCTAGCAGGACAGAAATACGGAGACCCGACTTGCTGGAAAGGTGTCCAGTGGTTTCCAGTGACGGTGTTCTGCTAACTAACCTTTTCTGTGTATATTACTTTCAAAATGGTGTATACGTGCCCTGACAACGCATCCAGCGTATTTCCCTGCCTTGTGTCCTGTGCTGCCCAATCTACCTCCAACTTTTTTTATTCAAAATGGCAGATTATTAATTAGGCTAGAAATTCTTTTCTCCAATTATTTATTCTGCAGTTTTCAGTTATGACAAAGAAATCAAATTCATAATATTAATATTATGAAATATTAATTCAGGCGAAAGGCTAACCTGAGGGCAATAAATAATCTGACACAGAAATCAGTGTTTAATATTTAATGACCAAGCTTAACAAATGCACCCCCTACAGGCTCCAGAAGCTTATTTTGGCTCAAGCTGAGGTTGTGAGAGGTTGCTGATGCTGGTGGCTGGGCTGCTTCCCCGCCCCTGCTGCGCAGGAGAGCGATAAGTATGCAGCGGTGCTCGCTAACGAGGCCGCTGACATTAAGCTACCGCAGGTGGGCTCGCCAGGCCGGCTGCATCTGGGGCGCTACTCCCCCGTCAGCCTCCCTCACCATCAGGACGATCAAACGAGGCCGGATTATTGAGGGAGACCCCATTCGGCCAATGTCAGACATTCTATGCATTCAGAAGGTCACATGGGGAACGTTTCATAAATATTCTACACTTACATATACAGGCAGTCCCTGGGTGATGAAGAAGATCTGTTCCTAAGTCTGTCTTTAAGTTGAATTTGTTGGTTAGTCTGGACAGTGTTAATGGCAACATGGTCCAAATGGCAGACTACGTTCTCTTACCGTGAGCCGATGAACCAGTGAAGCCACGCAATGTTTTCCTGAGCGTCACACAGTAGTGCGTGCATCTGGTATTACGAACCATCGTATTTAACCTGAATTTTGAATATAATAGGCTTTCTGGCAGTCGAGGTGAAGTACCACTACGTCAGGTGTTCTTAACCCGGAGACTTATTGTTAACAGAAATGTTACATATTAAATTATTAATTATAGCATCTCAGCAAGCAACACAGCTGCGTCGCCCCACCAACGCGGGGGTTTGAAGCCCACCTCCGCTCTGTGTGGAGTCTCCATGTTTTAGGGTTTTTTCTAGATACTGTATGAATTCCCCGTAGTGTCTTCTTAGCCAGGCTGTACCCCATTCAGGTATAAGGTTCCATTTACAATCACATGTACATCCCCACAATCATATTTTCATATGAAAATAATGTGATTATTTTTTTCCACACATATTTTCTCTACGCACAGGTGTACACGTCGACGAGCTGAATAAAACGTAAGGAATGTCAACATCCATACCAGGCAGATTCTGCAGCATGTGCCCAAAGGTGCAGGGTGGGGTTCCTACTGGTAACTATCATTAAAAAGCAATTCCCACTGTTCACTGGCTCTTCTACCTGCAGTGACTACGCCTTTGATTTCATTTGCTGCATCATGATTTTTCACAGACATGCACAACAGAGAGAGGCAAACTATATTCTACAAAACTGAGACACTTAATCGGATGATAGATTTTGACTAATTTAAATGAGAAAACCAATACGAACATTACTTCCTGTAATACGTTGATTGCATTCAGTTCTACTAATAACAGTGTTTATAGCTCAATTCACTGTTTTGCATGGAACCAAGGATCTTCTGTTCATCGCATGGTGAAGAGGTCACAATCATGTTATGTGTGCCTGAAGCATGGAAGCTGACGCAGAATCCCCCCCCCCCAAAAAAAAGGGGGCAGCTTCTGCAGTAAGTAGGAGAGGAGGCCCCTCCTTGGTCCTCCCCTCTACCGCGCATTTCCCATCGGTGACTGGGAGTCCCTCCAAACAGACCGCTGATTACAGGTACAGGAGCCTCGGAGTACAGGACACCTTATCTCTGGGGTAAGCATGAACTCCTCATCGTATTTCTCTTTGTCGCTAACATCACCAAAATATAGACTGACCACATTATAGATTTAGTCTAACACAGGGTAGTCAACTTTGGTCAGCTGGCTGGAGTGAGATTTTCAATCTGAGACAGTCTGCACACGCATTTACATGCATGTAACAGTTTTATTACCTTGTAAATAATCTGTAGGGTTTGCAAACTACCCCGACACTTCTGATGTAGCTAATTTGAGGTTTATAATGGAATAATACAGATTTGCTGCAAAATTTCTTGCGTAAGCGTGAGAGTCTGAAAGCGTGAGTGTCACACCAGATGTGTGAGAGCTGGCAACCCTGGTCTTACAGCAGCCTTATCATGGAGAGTTTAGTGAAAGGATCATTTAAATGGCTATTAAAATGGAGAATATTTACTTAAGTGTACCTTCTGCCTATTAACTTAAGTGAACAATGCATCTTGATTCTAGTGAAGTCTAATAATAATTGTTTGCCAAATCTACTAGCATAAACTAAGGAGGGCAAATAAAAATGTACTGTATCAGGTATACTGAAAATACGTTTTATGATAACACTGGATTTTTCCTGTTGTGTCTGTTTTGCCTGGAAAATTGTTGCTAAAACGAACACTGTACCTCTGAAAGTCCAGTTCCAGTGTATAACAGCTGATGAGAAGACAGCTGTTACACTGTAAATCAAGGAGAAAGAGTTGGCTTTGTAACCTGGGCCAGTGACTGTGTTTTCTGAGGGATGAGGAGTTAAGGGCTTGGTAGCAAACTGCCGCTAAAGACTCTGAGACGATGCTGTGCCACACTGCCTGCTGCCAGCGCCTGTGGCGGGAGCGGAGGCTGGGTCAGCGTCGTCAGCCACTGCCCTCTGATATCGCCTTCGGTCTAAAGCGCAGACAATGCAGCCACTACTGGGAGGATGTCAGAAAACTAAATCTGCATCTGCAATTTGACACAGTGTTTCTGCTTAATTTAAAATAAAATAAATGGTAACACTTCACCTGAGGTGGCACAAAAAGAGTACTATGCATTAATTAACCACAAACTAAGTCTTAGTTACATCCTGATCTCATGTTAATTCATCATTAATTAACTGTGACATAGTTCATCAAACTTATTATATAGTGAACAAACAAGTCATGGATACTCATCTCATATTTGCTCATCATTATCGAATCATGATGCATCTTTCATCCCAATCATTTACTATATTTGTTACTATATCTCTTAATTCTGTAAACCTTTGTGAACCACTGAAGGAACAAACAATGAACAGAACAAATGAAATACTGATCTCATGTTTATTCATTATTAATGAACTTTTATTTCAAGTAGCGACTATATTTGTTCATGATTTGTACTTCGGCAATAACTGACTTATTACTATTTGCGCCCCGTCAAGTGTTACCAAAATGATTATAGGATAAACAATATCCAACGAAATATAGATTTTGAAAATGTATTGTTTTTATTTGTGTTTATTTCTGTCTACCATTTATATCTTTAGTATTATTGGTTCTCTAGTGCAATAGCTTAAGAAAGTTATCGTGTTGCTCTAATTTTCAGAGTGCGAGGACTGGGCACAGGTGAGGCAAGTTACAATATCAGTGTATCATGTTAAAAGTCGCCTCAGTTGTTTGTGTTTCAGGCTTGTTCTGCTCTCTGGAGGCCTTGTTGACATGCCCTTGCTTGCCTCTCGACCTAGGAGGATAACAGCCCTATCAGAGACAGCTGAGACCTTGGCGACGAGATTTCCAGGACTTTCATAACATCTCACATCCACAAAACAGCAGGTGATGTCAAGCTGGAATGAGGGAGGCAGTGAATGAATGCAGAGAAGAATGTGCCGTGTTTGAGTGGGAAAACTGATTTTTGGGTGAAACTGCTGTCGTTCTTTCGGCGGCTGCTCTTCTGCAGATATCCTAGCGGGTAAAGGAGGAAAGTGGAGAATTGTCCTTCGTATGAATGGCTGTACAGAAAATAGTGAGGGGTGTGACAATCGCAGATGTTGTTAAGGCATCTCCTCACTCAAAGAGCCCTTGAAGTTTGGTTGCCCGATAGCCATGTATTTCTTTACAGCGTGATCGGGGTGTGAGAGACGGAGGGGGAGAGCCATAATGTCCAATAATATGGCCAAAATCGCAGACGCTCGCAAGACAGTGGAGCAACTAAAACTAGAAGTTAATATCGACCGAATGATGGTAAGGCAGGAAAATACGTGATCGTGTGATGTTGCTCGTCTTATCTTATGGTATGAAAAAGCTCATGCAAAGAACACTAAAAAAACACTGCCATGAAATTTAATTTCTGAATATAATGGTGGTGCTGTAATCAGCACTGTTGCCTCCCTCCTGTGGGACCAGGGTTTGAGTCTCTGCCATGGCTCCTTGTGTGTGGAGTTTGCATGTTCTCCCCGTGTCATTGTGGGGTTTCCCCCAGGTACTCTGGTTCCCCCCAGTCCAAAAACAGGTTGATTGGCGTTACCAAAATGAGTGTGGTCATGCAGTGGTCAGAGGGCAAGACTAAGAGGCCAGACTTGAAAGGGCCACAGTGGGCCATTTCAGCCAGAACATCAGGGTACCAGCCCTAAGATGCCCAGGGATCTTTTATAACCTCAGAGAGTCAAGATCTCGGTTTTATGTCTCATCCAAAGGACGGCACCATTTTTACAGCACAGTGTCCCCGTCACTACACTGGGGCTTTGGGATCCACACAGACCACAGGATGGGCTAACCTGTCACTGCACTGGGGCATTGGGATCCACACAGACCACAGGATGGGCTAACCTGTCACTACACTGGGGCTTTGGGATCCACACTGCCCACAGGCTGGGCTAACCTGTTGGCCACACCAACATCTCTTCCAGCAGCAACCCAGCTTTCCTAGTTGGTCTCCCAGCCAAGTACTGGCCAGGCCCAAACCCGCTTCGCTTCAGATATATTACCAGGTCTGACCTGCAGGGGTTTGGTGGCAGTTAGTCACTCTCTCAGTCTCCTGTTTACCGTACAGGTGTCGAAAGCCGCGGCTGACCTGATGGCGTTCTGCGAGACCCATTCCAAGGGGGACCCACTGGTGACGCAGGTTCCCTCCTCTGAAAATCCATTCCGCGAGAAGAAGCTCTTCTGCATCATCCTGTAACCTGCAACATGCCAATTAAGGCAACATTCTTAGCTTATTTCAATTCTGAATATCATTCTTACGAGTGCAGAAGGCATTCGCAGCTTCTAGTCAAGGAACCATTCTGTTGTTTGAGCACTGTATAAAGTGATGACTGTTATCTGTTTTTGCTCTTTGTTTATCTTTAAATAAACGCACAGCCTAAAACAGTCAAATTAGCTTTTGAGTACTGGGCCATTTCCCCCCCAGATTTAGAATACACGCAAGTCTGGTGATGCTTTCTGTTTTTGCAACCTCTTTCATGTGTATTTGTGTTTCTAAGCAAATTCTATTCAAAACAGCATACACACGTATATATTTAGCGTTGGGATAACATCTGAGTAGCCCTTCTGCACGGAAACAGAGAATAAACAGGTTCAAAGTTTACTCGGTCTTAATCAGCACTTACCAACACTTCCTCGAGAGACATTATATATTAACTCAGGGCAGCAAAGCGTTTATTGGCTGGCAACAACTGAGCATTAAGATATAAAAGGCGAAAAAGTGCTATATGCACATTAAACCGACGCTCGTAATAATAAAAATGAAGGCAAAAGTGCATGAAGCCGAAGGATTTAGCATCTATGCAGGCGGTGGGCAGATAAGCAGCGAGTTTGGTGATGTAGCCCGCAGGGGTGCCGGGGGGGGGGGGGGTCACGTGACTGTCATTCTGCGCGCAGGTAAGCAGCAAGACGGACTCGCTGTACCTGAACTCGTCAGGTAAAACACCGGAGCGGCTTATAAACTGACTGTGGAAGCGAAGGAAATAGCAAATAAGGTATTTTGACGTCATTTTAGAATTACCTACCGTTTATACCGTGCGGCTTATTTTTCATAAAGATCAAGAAAAAATAAGTATGATATTTATAACCATATTATGATGATGGAATGGATCGCAGTCTCGTCCAGGGTGCAACCTGCGTTAAACCTGTTGCTTCCCTGGGACGGATTCAGTATCGCCCTATATTCACTGGACAAGAACGTATTAAAACTGTACGGATGGATGGTATATTTATGCTAAGTTGACGAAGTTGTGCTGAAGGTTATAAATGTTATATTTAAATTTAGATGAAATACCATAATCTGGAGATGATTGCATCTCATATCGACTTGCCTGTTTTCACTGCGACAGTTGCTGAGTGTGATGTGTGATACTGAGACTAAAGTGAGTTTTATTAAACAGCCGTGAAGTGTGCTGTCATGCATCCAGGTGTGGGGGCTGCCACTGCATGTCGATAAATATAACCGCACACATCAATACCGTATTGCCTGATTAATACGTGCTGCGCGATGATAATTCTACTACCGTCTATTTTTTTTAACTTGTTACCATGTGGGGGTGAGGGGTCAGATGCTTGAAGGCAAGTAAAACTTGTCTATAATCGGAAGCCGGATTTCCCATGATGGAGAGCATGTATGTTTTTCACTTTTGAAAAGTCCATTTTCGCGGATCCATGGGCGCGTTATTGCATCTTTCGTGCTTATTATCCAAACTCCATCCTTGTTTCACTCTAATGTCACGTTACGCATCCATCGTCTGCCATGACCGCTTTCTTTCGCCAGGAGTGAGGAGAGATGGCCAACTTTAAGGGGCATGCTTTGCCGGGCAGCTTTTTCCTGCTGTTTGGCCTTTGGTGGTCAGTGAAATACCCATTCCGGCAATGCTGGAAGAGGACCCATTTACAAGGGAGACAAAGGCTGCCCATGCTCTTTGACAGGATAGATTTTGTGGAAGGGTCCCTGAAGATATTCTTTGCCTTTGTTGGTAAGTCGGACACATACAAACAAGTACTGAATGCATTTCCTGGTCTGTAAAGAGGCAAATTGTGTTGATTAAAACTGGATGTCCGCTGCCAGGCATCATGGCTGAACAGTTCGTTCCGGACGGGCCCCACGCTCACCTGTACGACAGGCAAGGCAATGCCTGGGTGAAGCTAATGAACTGGCAGCACAGCACCATGTACCTCTTTTTCGGTATTTCTGGAGTAGCCGACCTCCTAAGCATGTCCAGTCTGCCTGTCCCCGTGGGGATCGACCGCCTGGGACTCGCTTTGGCCCTTTTCGTCGAAGGTGAAGTAACCATTCTGTCTCTGAATTCGGAATGGGAGGACTGAGCTTAGCGTGTTAATATGGTGACCGAATCACAGCAGTCAGTACTGATACTAAGAGTGTTTCTCAAAACCAAGGACGCAAAGATCGCACTTGCATTCCTGGTAAATGCGGTCTTGCTAACTCACCTCCAAAAGAATGAACTTAGGATGCAATGAATCATGGGATTGCAGCCGTTAGCAAGAATGCAACTGATGCGTCCTTGATATTTGAGGCGGAGCAAGAACGATATTCAGGGATTTTTACCGTCCTCTGTGCTTCTGTTCTTAGTATTATAACTGTACGTCGGCAATGAAGAATGATGCTAAATGGCTATGTGAGAACAGAAGTACGGTCAAGTCCACATACTGATAAACGCCCTAAGACTGTACTTAGATCCGACAGAGCTAAAGCCATCCCAAGACAGCATGTGATGCTGAGCAGTACTGGTTGCCTCAAAGCGCTAACGCTTCCTTAATCTGACAGCGTTCCTGTTCTACTTTCACGTGCACAATCGCCCCCCACTGGACATGCACATTCACTCCCTGCTCCTGGTGGCTGTGTTTGGTGGGGCGGCGAGTACCTTTCTAGAGACCTTCAAACGAGACCATCCCGTACTGGAGTTACTCAGGAGTAGCTTAGCCATCCTCCAAGGAACATGGTTCTTCCAGGTACCGCAGCATTAAGACAATATGGCCTGAAATTCACAAAAATACTCACCAACAGGAAGACATTCAGTTGTGTTTTTCTGTTTAGATTGGCTTTGTGCTTTACCCACTGAACGGAGCAGAATGGGATCTCGAGCGACACGACAACATCATGTTTGTCACCATGTGCTTCTGCTGGCATTATGCTGTTGCTTTGATGATCATGGCTGTGAATTATACCATTGTCTGGTTGTGAGTATTCACCAGAGTCACCTTCATTCTATTGAATTCTGACGTGATAAAGTATGAAGTCTGTTGGTGTAAACCTGCTGTTCCTGTCCTCTCTCTCACCATGGCTCCTCATCGGTCCCATAAGTGCCGTGCAAAAGTGTACACGGAGGGAGACCTGTGATATGGAGATCGGACTACGGAAGACCTTGTCACCCAGTGACGCTAGCTCACAGAAAGCCCTACTCCACGACTCAGACGAAGAATAGACTGATACCTACACAGATTGAGAAATGCCATTGAGGGTGATCAGTAATTCTGGGAAGGATATATTGGAAACTTGATTTGATTGTAAAAAAGCAATTTGTTTAAAAATAAACCCTAGACCTTTGTAATAAAATAGTGAATTAAAGAAATATCATTTGATAACATACTGATATATAGTGAAATCTTCTTAAAGGAACCAAGCTCTCTGCTTTAAAGTAATTCTATGATGGATTCTGAAACAATATGGTCTTATTTTCTGAAAACAGCATATTTTATCTTGAGAAAGCATTTTGCTTACAGGAAGTGAACAAATTTGGTTAGTGGCAAGATCTCTGCTCAGAGGTAGAAGTGAGAATAAAACTGCACGATATCGGCTGACGGTGCCTGTGTTGTTACAGGGTTAAGCACTGGTCAGGCCGCAGCCATTAAACGAGAAGGACCGGTTTCGTATTTTTATGAATACGATGCAGGAGCAGAAACAACGTGACAATAAAAGTAAACAGGTGACATATAACTGTCACTATGACGTTGGAGCCATGGATCACACTTGGTGCTTGTTGCATAACATGTCGCTAAAAAGCACTTTGAAATTTCAAGTAAGACAAAGCAGCACTATTCTGCTCTAGAGAAGCAATTTTACACATTTCAGCATCTGTTTTATGGTATAGGCAGTGACTGCAAATCAGAGGTGCAATTTGCATGCATGTATATTAACTGTGCTTGAAAACATGTAGAAGAGAGGAAGAGATTTGCCACTGGGTTCGTAACTATGGGCTCGACTGGGACATTACTGGTCTCCAGTGCTGCATGGATTCTTCTCACCTTACTAACATAGCAAAGACAACAACTGTTTCAGCAGACACGCCATAAAACACGATTAAGGTTAAAAAGAACAAGAAAAAACTTAGACACTCAAAAATATGTCCTTTCATATTTATTTAAAAGTGAGATGCAAAAAAAAAATGCCCAGGGGGAAAAAAAAATAATTACACGGCTATACAGAGTCAAATAGTGACTGGTTCAGTACAACATATATTGACAATATATTATAGCTTAAAGCCACATTTCTTTTTGTTTGTGAACCTTTCATTCTATCATTTGTGAGTTATTTATTCCTGACAAACTTTAATCTCGAATAGGGCTTATATCTTTACCCAAAGTATGACTGTTGGTAAGTATCCCGTTTTCTCTTTCCTGAAATGGGACACTACCCTTACATCATTCACAGGAACCCGGTTAAAGAGGAAATGCACTTATGAACTCTACAGGGGAAGTGATACGTCTTTCTATCTAGGAGATAATAATAAGTGTTCGATGTCTGATGTCTGGCCAAATAATTTTTCTTTTTTAAGACGAAAAGCAAACGAAAACAAACAAAAGACTGCCATACAGTACAGAAAAATAACCAAACAGTACAAAAAGTCCTTTGCTCCAGTATGGAAGATGCATATTGTATCGGTTTTATCGTAAAGCAGGTGTTGAGCTGAAGGTCCACTCCAGTGAGGCGAGCTGAACACTGAGCGGGTAGCTGGAGCAGGATTCGCAGCTGTGGGTCTGCGGTCCCAGATCATCCCGGCCCGGCAGCCGGCTTCCTGCGCGCGCGCCATCCTGCGGTACTAGCCGTCTCCCTCTAGTGGCCGCGTCTCGGCATTTCACTGGGGGTCGGGCGTCCTTTTCGGGGACGGCGCAGTGGTGACGACGACAGTGGGCAGGGGCTTCGAGGAGCTGCCAGCTGCACCTTGCTGCAGCTGCTGTGCAGGAACGGTCTGGATGCGCACCTTGAAGAGGGGAGAGGAAAACGTCACCCCCTCCGCTTGCTGTGGGAAGTGAAACAGCAGCCACACACCCAGCCACCCTAACACTTTATTTTTCCTTAACTGTTCAACAGCATCTTTGTGTGACATGTGGCTGCATTTTATAAGAAACATAAAAGGTGTCTGTTCCTAGAATACTTGGGTGATGCAAACAAAGCCTGACCTGTGGGTATACCGAACCTATTTTTGTGTGTTTTAAGACAGCTGATTGGTTGATATTTTATTGGCCAATGGAAACTAAATTCAGACGCCTTCTCCAAAGCTGGGACACGTATTCTGCATGTGGGTTCTGTCTTGCATACATTCGCACAGATGCAAAATTTAAAACCACTTGACCTCATGTTGACAATCTAGTCATCAATCACGAAAACTGGTTGAGCACATTCTACTGGACCAACTTCTGGTTTGCTTTAAACTGAAGGCACAGGATGCTTAATGACACGAGCCGCACAGCTGCTCAGCCAAGTGAAAAAAATAAGCATGAGGTTCAACACTGAAAAAGAATAAACTTTATTTCTATAGGAAACATTCAGATATACTGAAAACAAAAAAAAAGTGCAATTATCTTGGATGAATAATGAAATGGCTCCTTATGGTTGGAAGGAATTATAAATCACACTTAGTTTTGGGGTTTTACCTACAATGAACAATTTTAAAAGTATGCTAGACCGTGTCTTGACCGAACAATGTTATTGCTTTAAATACTGCAGCTAAAACAATGCGATTTTTTTTTTTTTTTTTTAATTTGTCTGCTTGCTTATGCTCTAATTCCGATGCTGTAACTTTGTTGCCATGTCAACCAAGACTTCCTGGAAAATGAGACAGTGCGTGTGAGAGCGACTTTCCTGGTTAATAATTATGGAGGCTGCGCGCCTGCTTACCTGCGCGCCTGCTTACCTGCGCGGCCTGCTTACCTGCGCGGCCTGCTTACCTGCGCGGCCTGCTTACCTGCGCGGCCTGCTTACCTGCGCGCCTTGCTTACCTGCGCGCCTTGCTTACCTGCGCGGCCTGCTTACCTGCGCGGCCTGCTTACCTGCGCGGCCTGCTTACCTGCGCGCCTTGCTTACCTGCGCGCCTTGCTTACCTGCGCGGCCTGCTTACCTGCGCGGCCTGCTTACCTGCGCGGCCTGCTTACCT
>JAODKC010000041.1:8154633-8166123 GCA_026777985.1 Mormyrops attenuatus | reverse complement strand
CCCCCCCCCCCCCCCCCCCCCCCCCCCCCCCCCCCCCCCCCCCCCCCCCCCCCCCCCCCCCCGCCCCGCCCCCCCGCAGCGGAAAGCGGGCCCTGCCGCTGCTCGATGGCTGAGTATAAGACTACGGCAAGCAGCTGGGGACCACAAACAAGCAAACAAACAAATAAAGGACCGAAAGGTAAACAAAAAAAACTACTCAATATGGCCTTTGGTGAAACTTAATGCTTGTTGGCAAGAGACACAGCCAGCGATTAAGATTAAGATTAAGATGGATTTTATTGATCCCAGGGGGAAATTCTAGTGCATACAGCCAGGAAAATGTGGGACTCGGACGAACATGAATTTAGTGCAAAACAGACGACATGCAAAAATGGTAGGCAAACAAATAAAGCAGGTAAATGTGGTGAAAACCAATTACACAGCACACAAACACAATCACCTAAAAAGAAAATACAGTTTTAGACGTTAAAGAACAGATAGCACCGGACATGACTGTAAGCCAATAAGATGGGTAGCTGCCTGACAAGTTATGGCTGGGGTGGGAAACTAGGTCGAGTGACTTGGTATTGAACACCTTATAACTCAAAGGCTGAGGGAAAGAAGGCTGTAGCTTTTAGTCACACCACCAATTGTGACATGGCTACTGCAACAAGGCTCAAGAATTTACTTTCCATGCGCCAGTGGTGCAAATACACCATGTACTGCTATACAACCAATAGGATGCAGCTAAAGCAGCGAGTCTGTCATAGACTACAGAAACAAACAAAGAAAAATTAGCGTAGCATGCAAGTGAGCCTGCTAATAGCCTCATTGTAACATTTAACGATTACAGTGTGGCCAACACTCACGCATTCAGACTCTCACGGTCACGCAAGAAATCTCACAGCAGATATATATTATTCGATTATAAACCTAAAATTATCTACATGAAAAGCATTGGGGTAGTTTGCAAACCCTACAAATTATTTACAAGGTAATAAAACTGTTATATACATGTAAATGTCTCGAATTGGAAATTTCCAGCCAACTGACCAAATTCAGCAGCCCTGTATGTAGTACTGACAGGTTAAGAGTACAAATGTGTTACGTATTTACATTTATACTATGGCATTATATGCAGAGTAATTTGGTGATGTCTCCTACTGTCCAGTTTTTAACTGAAATTTGTTATTCTGCTGCTCTAAACGCTAGTGTAGGAATGACTTTAAATAAAGTCAATGAATGGCCGTGGAAATGTGTCTGTGGTATATTTCACCGGAGGGGAATGTGACATGCTTCCCGCAATGCGTCGCGCGTTACAGCCACGTTCATTATAGCGCATTCAGAGACAAACATTCCGCTCCCCGTTTTGGCTCGCTGCTTGCCCTTAGATGCATTTCCACGTTAAATTTTATGAGTGAGGTACCCACGCAACATTTAAAAAAAGAAAAGGGGGGGGGAAACAAAATCAGCATTTCACGGAGTGATCTTTCAGGACAATCAGCTGCCATGAACTAAGAGCAAAATAAGCCAGCTGTGATAGTTACCTCCTTAAACATGTACAGGCAAGTCATGGGAATGATCAATCACACCCTATTCAGTGCTTTATTACTATTTCATGCTGTAAATGGAGGACTGAGGGAAAAAAAAACACAGCTAGTGGCTGCCTAGGCCTCTGCCAGGGGACAGGAGGGTCTCCAGTGAAAGATGGATGACTGGAAAGGGGGGGGGGTTGCTGATGGGCCGTATGGTGGCAATAGGGGGGGACCACAGCATGAGCAACTCACGGGCAAGGCCGTCGAAATGGGCTTCCGGCGCGCAGGGATCTCCTTCCTCAAAACATTTAACACATATTTATCAGATGAATGTTTTCAAGGCAACATACGTTAGACAAAGCAGGGTCACCAGCCGCCCCCCCCCCCCCCCCCACACACACAGACACAGACACACGCGCACACACACACACACACACACACACACACACACACAAACGGATACAGACAGACACACGCACACACAATCGCATATTATGGGCAGTTTAGAGATGTCAGTTGACTATATGCCTGTGGACTGCAGTAGAAAACCACAGAACTCGAAGGAAACCTGCATGACGGAGGGTGAGGATGTGAACTCCACAAGCGCAAAGCAGTGAGGTGATTCGAATCCCTCTGACCTGGGAGACATCATTCGAATCTCTCTAACCTGGGAGGCATGAGGCAAAAGTGCGATCCACAGAGCCACCGTATCACCCGCGAAAAACAATTGGCGTTAGCATTCAATTCCATGTGAAAAATACACAAAAATGAATGAACTAACAAAGAGCCCTCAGTATATCCAATGGAGTGGAAGCATAAACAAAGCGGACATGCTTAATTAACCGTGTGCCTAGAATTAGTGGGATGTGACTAGACAGGAGGGCAGTCTTGCCAAATAGTTCTTGGAAGGAGCAGAGACCAGATGCTCAGTGGTGTTTACCAACCCTTAAAACACACGAGGCCCTGAGGTTTTGGGGCGGGGGGGGACTTTTGACCAGAAACATTCACTACGCTAAATATTAAATAAACATGTTCCTTATTTAGGAGGTACTGAAGTAGAATGTTCTGTTACCCAGCTAACTAGGTATGATTTTCTGACTGGTTTTTCTAGCTAATGTTAATGGTATATGCAACCAGGAAGCTATCATGCCCCGTCGGCGTCACGAAAATACAGGAAATCAAAGCTTGCCTAACAAAAAGGTTTACCTGCACTGACCGGTTTCTTCACCACAAACAGAAAAATTTCTGATGAGGATGTGGCAAACTTTACAGCCACAGTGGTGATATGGGAGGCGCCGAAAAAGCAACGTACAGCGAGAAAGGGCTGAGGAATAAACTCACTCTTCTTTGACCCCGGAGGGGTGGAGAGGGGCCTCTGGAATGGCAGCAGCAGTGGTGTGACTCGGGGGGGGAGCCTCAGAAGGCATCAGCACATCACATGGCTCCTCTGGTTCCATTTTAATGGTCCGCATCTTCTTCTTTCTCTTCTCCTCCCTGAATTTCTTCTTGGGCACAGCTAGATCAAACAACGCTAGGGGCACAAAGTGCGGAACAACATTTATACCTTACATCAGTGTCTCCCAACCCAGTCCTCAGGGACCCCCAGCAGGTCCACATTTTTGCTCCCTTCCAGTGGTCCACATTTTTGCTCCCTCCCAGTTTCCTAGCAAAAACGTGGACTGTCTGGGGGTCCCTAACAACCAGACTGCGAAACACTGCCTTAGATCATAAGACCTGCCAACTCATAGCTGGCATTTTGAAGTTTGAGACGATGCACATTTCTGGCAAACTATAAACTAATTTTGTGTTTTTCATGTGGATATTTCAACAATCAAAACGTCAGTGGGATTTTGATTAGCCATATCAGGTGTGCTGGTGGTCGTGTCAAAAACACATGGGTGCTGCAAATACTGGGGTGACTTTAGGAGAGGGTTTGAAGTGGTTAAGCTGACACATTTTGACAGACATAGTAGAAAAGTTTTAAACTGACACAAAGATCATTTAAACATCATGTTTTACAACTGCCTAAGACTTCTGCATGGTACTGAACATATTATATATATATGAAAATAAAGAATAAAGCTTTAAGAAAGATGTATGTGTGACATTGAATGCGACTCCTTTGTACTTTAATGTTGTGCTCCTTTAAGTAATACCATCAGTACAGTCTCTATACCAGGACGTGAACCCCGAAATGAGGGTGGTCTGGTGGACCTGGAGTACTCACCCGCTATGGAGCCTTTCCTGCCTATGTTCACCCTGGACATGATGTCACCGAGATGAAGGTCTGCGGTCATTAGGTCGGGGTGATCCTGCCCGCACAGACAGACACTTACAGACACATCTCAGGAGGTTCCAAAAGACGTCTTACACAAAAACTGCTACTGACAAAAAGACTGGATTTAATACTTGATAATACACAGCGACTACTTTAGGAGTATTTACAGACAAATATGAATGAGAACATTTCCTGATGGAAACACTGGTGAACTGACCGGCTGCCGTCTTCGCTTCTCTCTGTGCCTCCTCAGCAGGCCCCTGAGCTCCTTCTCCTTCAGCTCCAGCTTCTCTGCCAAGACAAAGAGGTTCTGTTACCCAGTGTCTTCCTGATGGACACCAGCAGAACGTACCATAAACCAGCGATTCTCACCCCATTGGTCATGACCAGTTCTGAAAGGGTCATGATCAGAGTTGGAAATGTAAGCATTTTAAAACTAGCAAGCTCATAGGCCGATACACGATCAGATTTCCCAGCCCTAACCCTAGAATTAATCTATATAAACAGGTCTTGGGTCTGCAAACACTTCACAAAACTAGTGAACACTCAACCAATTCAAGACGACAAACCACAATTGCTTAATTTAAAATTCACTGCCACGTCCAGTCAGATTTGTGCAACAGGCGTTGATTGGCGTAAATTGCAGAGTGCACTGCGCACTTGATCATAGCATTAACTGAATACCTATACTTGATATGGAGTCACGACTGAGCTGGCATGGTAAAAATTGGGTCAGGTGCAAAAAAGGTTGAGAAGCGCTGCCATAAATGGTAAAAACAATGTAGCCTTTGGAAGGAAACTAACCTGTGGTCTTCATGTCTTGGGTTGAGAGGGTTGGAAGAACTCTAAGGGAAACTGTGGGGGTTGGGGATGAGGGAGATTGGGGAGCTGGCGACCATGAGCCCATATCTGCCAGAAAGAAACACAGAGAAAGCAGTTACTTCTTGCAGAACAAGGGTTTCTATGATAATTAAACATGCAAACCAGCTAAGGGACTGTACCCAACTCACCTTCATCATCAGAAGACAAGGTGACATCGCCACACTCGCTCTTCACCTCCCGCAGTATTCGGTAAAACCGCCGCCTGGCCCGCAGCTCCTGGGCTTCGCCACGAGACGGGGAGGGATACCTCCGCTTCATCGCGAGATCCGGGCCGCTACGACTAGCCTGCTCCAACAGCTCCTGGGCCATGAAGAAAACACCAGAAATCTATGAGGAGGAACATAATCTGAAAGCATTCTTATTCATAGATTGCTTCGAAGCCCGTATACCTTCCTGGAGATGAGGATCTGTTTCAGTAACCTGTGGTAATACTGCTGCAGAGAGTACAGGTGCCTTTTCTTTTGAGACTTGGCACAGAGCTGCCGGTATCTTACCACCTCTGGATTAAAATGGCCATCTGACAAGCAAAGAAAAGAGCAATATTACAAGAAACATTGAAAATAAACCATACAGTGAGACGGTGCTTTTCAACCCAGTTCTCAGGGACCCTCAGACAGTCCACATTTTTGCTCCCTCCCAGCTCAGCAAAATTGTAGACTGTCTGGGGGTCCCCGAGGAGCGGATTGAGAAACACTGCAATATGGGACAAGAGAGTTTTACCTCTGAAGAGTTTCTGTGCTAGGTGCAACGGGTTTCCAAAGCGGAAGTTCTTGTTATTAAAAAGGTCACTGATGACACTGTCCTGCTGGGCGGCACAGTTGTCAGGGAATTGAGGAAGAAACTGACGAAGACGCTGCCGTTGGGGATCCGTCAGCACATTAGACCATGTGCTCTCACTCAGGACGGAGAAGAAAATCTCAGGCTATTTGGAGAAAAGAAACAAAGAAAACCAGTGCAAACACATTTATACTGAAAACAATACAAAGTTAGGCGCACTAGTTTTCACATTTCAGAGTTGGACACAAAACTGCTAATAATGGAGAAAACTACTGGAAAATTCATGATGTGGATACTGAATATCTAGCTCTTTCACTGGGTAAGTGGGCAAAACTGCAAGCTACAAAATTATTTCAGATAAAAGGTTTTAAAGGCAAATACAATAATAAACATATGTAACATTTTGGCTTGTATTAATGCTACATAACTGGACTAATTAATGTAAGATCTCGGGGGAAAATGTCCAAAAGAACACCCTAATTTACAGTATTTCGTCAGAAACTAACATCCTCCAGAAGATCCTCCGGCAGGCTGACTCGGCTGTTCCCCAGCAGACACTCCTCCATGATGCGGCCGCCGCTACCCACCCCGGGGTCCAGGGGGTCAGTCAGCATGTGGTCGAGAGCGTCCATGCCCCAACTACCCCTAAAGCATAAAATGCTGTAGAAATATAACCAAGCATGAACGCTGGGCGTGCACCAAAATCCAAAAATTAAGAGATAAATTCACACTTTTATACTGTGTTTCAGAATCAAACTACCCGATTCGATTTTACAACCGAAATCAGACGCATTTCTCATGTAGTCGTACTATATTCTAGGTGCTGCAAATACACACTAAAATAATAAATTTATGGATCGACTTGGTCAATACTTCATTGGCATAGAAAGGTAAAAAAAAAAAAAAAGTACACATTAAATGAAATACAAGCATGCCCGAAGTAAGCGAATAAGCAAATAATCAGGTGACTCCTTGTATGCTAGAGACTGGTATAATAACCATGAAATCGTTATTATACCAGTCTCAGTATTATAGTATCTGTGCCTGCTGAGGAGGCAGAGATACTACACAGCACACATATACACACAGTATCCTTAAAAGCCTGCAGCAATACGTCTACAGGGGTAATCAAATTAGAAATACGAGAGCGACGGAAACTTAGCGCTCTGTGTTGAATATCTAGGAAACGACATCATATTGTCTTACTTGCTATCAAATGCAAATTTGTTACAAATATTTTAAGAACAGATAACTGTAGAAAGTAACAATTAATCTGGGAAAGTTCCCAAGGAAGCCTAGCTATCTTCAAAACATTATGTTACAAAACATCGCCTTTGCTTTTTTATCATCGATATAAATGTGACACCGATAGTGATAAGAATATTATTTGCTATTTTACAAAACTGACTTATATAAATCTAAAACAAATACAATAAAACGTATTTACCTTGGAGTTAAGAAAAAGAGCACGAATTTAACCGAAAAAAGATCGCGGAATGAAAACAAGGACGGACCATTTCCGTTCCGTGACGGAACTCGGCGCCCCTAGAAACACGTCTTACATCGAAGTTCCCATTACCCTGCGTTTAGTGATACATAAGCAAAGGAACGATCGCCCAAGGTTGATATGCAGTTATTGACAATGCATGGATGGGTAGATAGAAGGATGGACGACGTCTTTGTGTTCGACGTATTATGAGGAAATTTAGCTAATCCGCAAATGTTTAGGGAAAAGAGATGCTAGTTTGCCTGGTTCTTGGATTACAGAATAAAAGCGAGAGGATCTGTGTGCAGTTTTACCATATTGTGGCTGGACACAAAGACAAAGGTGTTATTTGAATCTCTTTAAAAGGAAATTTGCACACTCAGGTTTGTAATTATATCTTTGTGGGGACTCTCCATTCATCTCTATGGGGGAAACTCTAATCCCAGCATGAGTAAGTAAACTTATAAGTAAACAAACTAAATACTTTGGGTATTTTCGGTTTTTTTGATTGCAGTCACAGATCCTTGTGGGGACCTGAAAATGGTTTTTATTACATTGTAGGAATTATTTGGTCCCCACAATGTAATATGAACCTAAGCCACACACACACACCATTATTTGTATGGTCTCCTTTATCCACCTCTATTTTAAGATATTTATTTGTCCTTTGTTCCGATGGTCCAAACAAAACCCTTTAAAAATTAGCCCTGAATATTTCATAATGAATTTGTTTGAGATTATCAGGACTTCCAGGTGTTAGCTAAATAATTACCAATCAGCACTTATGCCATGTGGGCCACCTGCTGTCTCTTGAAATGCTGGGACTTCGTTTCTTAGGCAAAATTTTTTTTTGCACTGCATTCTTGCTGTGTGCTGATTGGTCAGTCTCCTATAATCATGCATGTGTCACTAATGTTAATGTGAAACAGCTGAATGACTCTTTCAATCAAGTCACCGAGCACTGCTGATTTTCCAGCCTTCTTTTACCCATGGGCCAGATGTGGAGCCTTTGTGGCCAATCAGGATCAGTAATTATTAAAGTAAATAGCCGGGAAAACTGAAAACAAGGCCTGGATTTGGAATCAGGGGCTAGATTTGAAGAGTCCTACCCTAATTAAGGGTTTTGGTTAAGGGAGAAATAGTGCCATCACCCTGCCAACCACAGGGTTTGTCTTGGTGATCTTCTGGTCACAAAGTCCTCACCTGCAGGACCAGGTATCATTGTAGTCGTCTACCAAACAGAGCCTTTAATGTACAGTATATGTGCAATTTCTTCCTCTCCTTTTAGAAAGCTGTAAGCTCAGCATAGTATAAGAATGGGGAAGATTCACCGGTTGTTGGGCTCTTCCTTATAAGGAAACTGGGACGGCTTCTAGTGCCCATTTCGTGATTTTCATCAGCAGCTACCAAACTGTTAATGCTAGAAGATCTCCATCATTTTTAACTACTGGGTGTTGATACATTTAAAAAAAATCCTTTTATTGGCCTGTAAGTTAACTGGCATGGTGTCGGTACAGCTGATTCGGTTTAATTCTGTTCAATACTTTTCAGAGTAAAAAAACAAAATAATTTTATGGATGTAATTTCAACTCTCTTCCTTCATCATCCAGTGTTTGGGTATATAATCAAGAGTACAAATGAATGAGCAGATATGATAAGGAATTATTGAGGATGGATGGATGGAAAATAGGCTGAAATCCTTCTGACAGTGTATTTTGATATGATTGCTATATGCCATGTTTCATGTTATTTTTGGAAGAGTTATACAATATTCCACAACACACTGCAAAGAGAGTTTACTTCACAAAGGGAAAGTTCACTTAATCTTTATTTAAAATCCCTATGCTAATGCAAATAGAGAGCTGCAAAACACCTGGGCATCTCCAGAGCCTTGCTACAATAAGGCACATTGTGGGAACACCAACCTCATCCTCAGTACAGGAGTAGCAGGTTCTACGACATACCCTACAATATGTACTCACACACACTTATAATAAGGAGGTCTGTGGACAGCTGTATATGCATTTACATACCCGTAAAACTGAACAGACCACTTTAATCCTAAACTATAAAACAAGCAGAAGGGGATTAGACAAACCAGCCCTTCCAATCCAAAGATAGCAGTCTCCGGTGTTAAACTTAGGTGGTGCTAGTGGAGAGCCTTCTCTACCTTATGATAACCAAAGCATGGGAGATTTTGTGCAGGACACATCCTGAAGAGAACTAGTCCCTATTGGTCTTCTAACATTTAACGACTGTCCCGAAAGTTACACAGCATTGTGATCATTATTCCAAAAATGCGGTCAAGGGTCTGAACTTACCTCCTACAGAGAAAATGGACATTTTGGTTAAGGTTAATCTTCTGAGCATGCAAAACGAATTACAGCAATTAAGACAGAAGAGATATGAAAACTCAACATCCTTTAAATATACATCATCTTGGGGAGGCTATTGTCCAATTCGTCACAAACTGATGATATGATGGTGCACAAATGTCCAGTGCTTTCTGGAAGCAAGTATTTCATTTGCTGAGGTAACTCCCTAAGCATATACACATAAACACAACCTATACTGAGAGTGTAGCATTAAAGACAGATATACAATTCACATATTTCACAAAAAGAAAAAAGAAAATGAAAGATACATACATATCCGTGCATTTATATATATCAGTGATTCCCAAACCTTGGCCTCACCACTGTCTGCATGACATACCATTTTTTTTTACAGCAATAATGAATTTTTTTTGTTTTTAGGGAGCTGTCCCTAAATTATGGAGTTGCTATTTGAGGTATTAGAGGTTAGGTATAAATCATTTTAAAAATTGTAACTTTATTTTTATGCTTTGTCTAAATCACAACCCTAATTTAGTTGAAACGGTTATATCCCGCTTAATTGTTTGTGGACTAAGAATCGATGTACTCAAAGACTAAACAACATAATGAACGTTCTTCCATAGTTCTGCTTCAAAACAAGCTTACCTCAAATAACACATTCAGTTTAATTATTTGAACAAATAAAATATAAAGAGGAGAGATGGAATGGGAAAGGACGCCAGGCAGCCAGCGAGAGTGAGAAGTAAGCAACACCCGTATACATAACATACATATTTAAACAGTAAATCTGTTAAAATGGAATCTCTACACAGCATTATAGATGAAAGTGGTCTAATTCCAAACAGCAGAAAATGATTCAAAATATAAGGAACTGAAAAATACCCTACACGATTATTCCTGTAGTCAAGGACATATTCCTGAAAGGGGTGAATTGTGTTCAGAAAAAAAACTCACAAAACCAGACGAAGAATAAATACAATATAAGCACAAGAGACAAAAACAGGAATTTTACTTCTTAGGCAGACCACAGTAAAGGTGCAAACAAGAGCTGGTAAGAGTTAAACATCAAAATCCACAGATGAATTTACTTAACAAATAAAAGCTCACATAAAAAAGGCTCCTTAGACCAAAGGTTGCCATTGAGTTAACTTTCTCAAGGAGTGACATCCTGCGAGGCCTGCAAGGTGACAAGCTACTGAAAAGGGGCACTAAGGGCACATTGTTGGGACACAATGGCACTAAATTACACCGATTCTCTCACTAGAATTTTCTTGCGCTGGTATGGAGATCAAATTACAGGCAGAGCGAGCAGAATTTCTCAAACAATAGCTGACTGAGGGTTGTGCCCACCGTGGCGTAACCGCTGCTGGGTGTTTCCATAGCGACAAGTCCACACCTTGTAGCAGTACCAGCTGAATAATGTAGAAGTTATTTCACATCTTTTGTTGTTTCTTTCTAGACCGTATTCCTTAATTGGCCATACAGAATCGTTGGCCGGTGCCACGTGTTGGTATAAAATACAAACTTAACGTTTAACCACTGCATGCTAAATGAAACATTAATTCCTGAAACACAAAAGAAACATTGACATTTATGAAAATCCATGGAATTTCAAAAAAGGGATTACTCTCATGTCGTGCTTAACACAGCTTCATCTCCTTTAAAGAGAGACATTGTATTTCTTGCACTGACCCATTAAGTTATTTTAATTGAGTGCATGGGTACATCATATTTATTAAAAACACACATTCAGGCAGGTACCACAAACTCAGTGATGAGAGACAACAGAGCAACAGAGACATAAGATGACTAAGGAAGTATTATATTTCATAGCGGAACCTCCCTACCTCATGAGCATGGAAGGTAATTGCTTCTCTGTCACAATGAGCTGATTTCACTATCTCAGAAACAAGACTCAACTGCAGCTGCGGAACTTGAACTTTATTAACAGTGATTAATTAAAAGTCTCTTGGGATAAGTACTTACTTGACAATTTAAAAAGTGATCATCAATGTACCCACCTTCATTACTTTAATAGATTACACCATGAAGTAATAAAAACAGTGTGAAGTAGTTAAAAAGAGTTCACTGTTCAAATGCAGTAGGTTTCAAATAAAAAACACACACGCATACACACTTTGGAAGGGAGAAAAACAGGGACATTGCGGTGCACGGGCTTATTGTGCACAATGCTGGGGGGGGGCGGGGGGGGGAGGT
>JAODKC010000041.1:8129797-8146411 GCA_026777985.1 Mormyrops attenuatus | reverse complement strand
ACACCATTTCTCAGGTAAATACCAGGAACAGGTGTGGCTCATCAGAAGCCAGGTAGAATAGAAAACCTACTGGATAGAAGCTCTCCAGGACCAGAGTTGGAGACCCCTGAATTATACGAAACTTATGAAATTATGATGCGGCATAAAAGGAAGAATAATCTAGAAGGGTCCTATATACCATACTTTACTAGGAAGCATAAATATAATTTGTATCCTTTAAAATGAGATGATGTTTAAACTTGGCGGTGCCAATGCAAGTGTAATGAGATGCTCCCTACCTGGGGCTGGCCGATATGGAAAAACATTTTATTGATCTTGATAAGTAATCATTTCTTTAATTCAGGACTCCATTTTTTCTTACAGTTTAGAGGTGCTGGTGTAAGATGTTGGTGGTGTATTGACAGTTTCTAATTTTTTTATTGTTCCCATTTTACACCAAGTCATACCTGGACCCATTCCGATTTTATGCCTTTGATATATTTAACACCAAATAATCATCACTGACTTAATTACACACTCCCCCCAGAAACAGACTAGCTGCACACGGTACAGTACCTCCGGACACGATGTCGTCAACATATAAGGAGGGGTTGTTGGGTCTTCGTGACATGCGGCCCTGCTGGTTCGTGTCGGACATGGCGCTATCCATTGTGGATTTCTGCTCACTCGGCACAAAGAACTCCGACAGATAGTAGGCGATCACGCTCTGTGCGTCTCCTTCACTGCAACAGAGAGTGCTGGGATTGTTCAGAAGTCTTACAGGGAAATTGGAGAACTGGAAGGAATGCACAGCATACTTCAAGTATGAAAGTGGATATCAAATATCTGCGCACCCTTGAAATGTATGTATGCATGTATCTATGATCAAATTTCACATCTTTGTTGATGTTAACACTGAAATGAAGAAAATTACTACAACACTGTTTTTACCTTAACAACAATATTTAAAAACATACAATATTTAAGTGATAGTTAAGTAGTCAAGGACTAATTTCTTATCTGACACAGTAATTAAAATTAAATGCAATATTCTCTCAAATAATAAAGTATATTTAATAACTGCAGGTCTTCGAGTGCTTGTTTATGTTTCACACATTTTTTGAAAAAATGCACGGTCATAATACCGGAAGCATACTGATCAATAACCGTAAGGTCATTGGTTCAGGTCCCAGTATGGCTCCCGCTATTGTATGTGATCATGGTTCAATGTGCATAACTGGAATTGCTCGAGAAAGGATAGCAAACAGCATAAATAGATGATATCTGCGAGTTGCTTTGGACACATATGGTAAACAGCTAAATTTTTACCTACTATATGGAACAAATGAGAGTGAAAGTAAACAATAAGACCTTTTGCTGAGTCTGAAACCATCTCTCCTTGAGTTTCGTTAAATTACACATGAATGAAGAGCGATTAAACTTAAGATTAACTGAAGCAAATAAATGTACTTCTCACAAGATATACAGCAATTAAAAAACCTATAGCCTACGTGACAGAGTGATTCTATACATTAAAAAAAACAATTACCTGAAGGCCTGTACTTTGGAATTAACATAATAAGGGGAGAGCTGTGATGATTTGGAGTAGACAGCACTGAGCTGAAATAAACAGACATTCAGACAATACGTTACATATTGAAGCTCAGGAATCTGGAAGATATGACCCCAGAAGACTGAACGTACGCTGTGGCACTCTGACCGTACCATGAAGGAAGAATGCATGCAAGGCACACAGCAGCTTTCTGTTTTAGTATAAAAATAAATAACTAAGTGCCATATAAATATGTGAAACCAACATGGGCACTGTAATATTAATTCCAGTATTACTTACTCTTACAGAAAAGTACCAGTGGTTGACCGGGCAGGTGACTTTTTTCAGAAAATACACACGATTAATCTAAATATCAGCAACATTAAAATGCCTAACAGGAAAACTAAATTACTTAACAGCAGCAGAAATAATAATAATAATAATAATAATAATAATGTAACATTACTTTGCCCATTCTAACTTATGCCATTAATGAAGAGCATCCCATAATAATAATAATAATGGTGAAATGCCCCAGGTCCCCTGCTTACATGCTGTAACACTTTTCCCGCCAGATCTTTGAACTCTTGACTTTCAGAATTTTCATAGTTGGCCAGGAATGGCTGGTTGGTGATCCTCATGGAGCCACTGTATATTAACTTGGTCTTTGTTGCATGTCGGTCTTCACACATTAAAAGGGGGGGGGGGTGACAAAAGGACATGTAATATAAAAAATAAATTAAAAAAAAAAACAATCACTGAAAAAATCTGAGAGCATTTCATGAGAAGAGAGCAAATTTGTTTACAGTTTTACGGGCTCTGGAAGGGTAGAATGAAAGTCAGATGAGTCAAAAAATTGCAGTCCAAGTCTCAAGTCATGTGCACCCAAGTCCTAGTCCAGTCCAAGTCTTCCCATCATTTTTGCTGTTGAATCAGAAATCAGCCAATTTGTGACTCAAGTACAATTCGAGTTGTGAGTCATGTAATTTGATTCCCTGCCTCTGTCAGTTTTTCACTTTTAGTGATTAAAATTTGTTGCAGCAAAAGACTGCTAACAGTACATTGTACGTGATGTCCTTCATAGGCAGAGAAAAGACTCTATGCTGTCACGGTTGTCCTCACACGGTTTTTATGGTCGCGAATATGCAGGGAGCAAAGAATGTTTCCAGCAAACTCTCAGGAGACCTTGCATTCAGTCAAATGAAAATTCAGTTCAATTCAATTTATTTTTATATAGCACCTTTCACAGCAGTCGCCCCAATGCCCTTTACATGGGTATGTTGTGATACAAGATCATTAAGAGAGAATAATACAAAAACAGTGAAAATGGAAAAATGCAGACTGGAGAGAATTAATATACACTGAAATTATAAAATTAACATTATAGTATAAAGAGGGAGGACGATAACATCAATATTAGTCATAGGGTCCAAGTCAGGTCCAAGTCTCAGGTCATCTGCCCTCAAGTACAAGTGGAGTCCAAATCTTTCCATCAGTTTCACAGAGCCACTTCACAATTCATCAAATTTGTGACCTGAGTGAGTCGAGATGCGAGTCAGTGACTCAAGTGCCCACCTCTGGTGAAAAGTGTGGGGCAGATACTCACAGCGAAAATGCCAAACTAGGACGCCTATCATAACGCCGACAGCCAGCAGAAACACAGCCAGGCCAACAAAGACACCTTTCCTCACAGAGCCCTTTTTCTCCAGGGCCTTGGAATCAGAGGCAGGCAGGAACTGGACGGACGTGTCCCAGTCGTCCTGGGGTGGGGGGGGGGGGACAAGAGGAGGCATTAACACTGAAGAAAATGGCAGTACGGAAACTGCTAGTTGTCTAAACTGAAAGCATTACGCTTTCATCTAAAACAGTAATCAGTTGTTCGGTTGTTATATGGTTCACTTTCAATGTCTTGTACCATATACAAGTTTAGCCGTGAAATGTGCAGGGTTGCCATTTCCTCTGGGTTTTCACTGTCATTAGGGCTTACGATCTTACACATATCAAACAGCTTCAGACGCTAACAGACTTAAAAAGGTTTTTATATTGTGGGTTTTGTGGTTGTGTTAAGCATGTGTGAAATGTTTTAACACGAATATTAACATATTGAAACTTGCTGCATGCTGCTGTACATTCAGTAGTTGAAATCTTTAACAACTGTATTTCATAACAATACCACCACTTATATTATTTGGTAATAGCAGTGCCTCCCATGAACAATTACAAGAATACCCAAACATTTCCAAATGCAAGACTATCTAATTTAGGTCATATTATACATATGCTGTATTCTATAATTGTCCCCAGAGGGCCCATCAATTTTGGATGTGCTACTCAGATGTACTGTAGAGGAGGAAAAGGCGCCGCTATTTTATTGATCTGTCGTGATTACTGTCCTATCTGTACTCAATGGGAAAAGAAAGCTAGGTGATGTTTTGCTCAAGCTAATGTCAGCGCTGTTTAGACCTCTACTACCCTTATGAATATAAATGGGCATAAAATGACAATAAAATTGTTGTGTTTTTCAGGGAAAAAAAATCATCCCAAATATTATCTTGGTCATATAATTCCATGAAATAAATTAAAATACAGGTTTATGATAGTACAAAGGCTTGAAAGGTTACCGCTATCATACTCAAAATTACCCAGCTAATTTCTTTAATATTTATTTTCGTCTTCCATTTTCTAGCCTGGCAATCCCTCATCAAGTGTTAGGCCTATACCAAATAACAAACCACTGGATTCACATATTGGAAAATGAATCAACATGAGACCTGAAACATCTCTGGAGGTATCTCCCGCTGTGCAGGACACATAGTTCTTTATTTACTACCAAGTAGTAATGTCCTGAGCTAAAATTTTGAGTAGCCCATATTGTAAATTTATACTACGTAATCAATAGATGTCCAAAAAAAAAACTTCACTTTATTTGTTGAGAATCACATATTACAAGTTTGTTCTTAGTGCCTGGCAAACGTTTATTTTGCTGCCTTAACAGCTGAAACCTGGAAAACAGGAAGTCAGCTTAATTAACTGTGCTCTTATTTTTAGAGGTCCTTCAATCACACTAAACAAAGAATTCTGAAACACTGGTGGACAAAACAGGTAACATCGCTGCAGCGAATCCGAGATTAAAAGAAGAAACAAACGAGGGGAACCATGACTGGGTGACAGAAAGTCATCAAAACAGCACACAGATGCAATAAATGTAACTAGTGGAATGGTAAGACATAAACACACACCCAGCCTGGGGTTTCAAACACGACAAAGCCCTTGAGGTATGTGTGTGTGAAATGCCAATCAATGATCTTCTGTAAATGGCTGATTTGCAGGAATACGCATTAGCTGGCTCATCCACAGAGTCCTTCATTTCAAAAAGACATGGTTAGATTAAGACATGCTAAAAGGATAAGGATTTTAGGATTTTCATGTTAATATTAAGAACGGCCCCTTCCATCTTGAGAAACTTTTTTTTTCCTTTCCATGAAAATTTGCTTTGGGTTCGTTCATTATTTCTGTTTCTGGTTTAGTGCCGTAGACGGCAAACAGCAGGAACTGGCTCGCCAGCTTCCCGCTCCAGTGTGATTCAGACACACCCCAGCATGTCACCTGGGTCTGAAGCGAAAAAACAGGACAGATAACATCACCCGCACATGGCCAGCAGCACAGGACTTCTTAAAGGGACACAAAAGGATTGGACTGATGTGAAAGTATGATGTAGTGGGAGTACACTCGTGGAATATGAAGTCTACAAAATTCAGTGTGCAATTCCTACAAGAGACAGGAAGAATCTGGCTTAAAACAGGCACATTATGTGATTGCATTAGTCGTTTTAGAATGAGGAACCTGCTTCACAAAAAACAAACTGGCTGCATAATGTTGTTAAATGGCGAAAAGCAGATGGTAATTTTAAGGTTTGCCTGTTAGAAAAGAAAACTAGGTGATGTTTAGCTCAAGCTAATGTCAGCGCTGTTTAGACCTCTACTACCCTTATGAATATAAATGGGCATAAAATGACAATGAAATTGTTGTGTTTTTCAGGGAAAAAAAATCATCCCAAATATTATCTTGGTCATATAATTCCATGAAATAAATTAAAATACAGGTTTATGATAGTACAAAGGCTTGAAAGGTTACCGCTATCATACTCAAAATTACCCAGCTAATTTCTTTAATATTTATTTTCGTCTTCCATTTTCTAGCCTGGCAATCCCTCATCAAGTGTTAGGCCTATACCAAATAACAAACCACTGGATTCACATATTGGAAAATGAATCAACATGAAATCGAGTACAGATTCAATTTTGGCTTGAATAATTTACATATTGTCATAATAAGCCTGAGCCTATCCCTGAAAAGGATGTCAGTTCTTCAGAGGGCACAAACATACAATAACATTAATAAATGTCAATGACACTTATCCAGTACAGGGTCACCGTGACCCTCAAACTTATCGCAGGCATCACCGAGCAAAAGGGAACATTCTAGAGGGGATGCCAGTCCATTGCAGGGCATGCAGAGAGAGACATCTTCTATGGTCTGCAACTTCATTGTACCGTTGAGCCCTTTAGCAAGGCCCTTAACCGAAAATGCACCAGGGACTGGCTGACCCTGCTGTCTCAACTGCATGTTGCTTTTGAAAAGTGTTTCCCATCCCGGTCCTCAGGGACCCGCAGGCAGTCCACATTTTCTTTCCTACCCAGAAGCTGGGAGGGAGCAAAAAATGTGGACTATCAGGCAGGGAGCTGAGAGGGAGCAAAAACATGCACTGTCAGGCAGGGAGCTGGGAGGAAGCAAAAACATGGGCCGTCAGACAGGGAGCTGGGAGGAAGCAAAAATATGGGCCGTCAGGTAGAGAGGCTGGGAGGGAGCAAAAACATGGGCTGTCAGGCAGGGAGCTGGGAGGAAGCAAAAACATGGGCTGTCAGGCAGGGAGCTGGGAGGGAGCAAAAAACATGGGCTGTCAGGCAGGGAGCTGGGAGGAAGTAAAAACATGGGCTGTCAGGCAGGGAGCTGGGAGGAAGCAAAAACATGCGCTGTCAGGCAGGGAGATGGGAGGGAGCAAAAAACATGGGCTGTCGGGCAGGGAGCTGGGAGGAAGCAAAAACATGGGCCGTCAGGTAGGGAGCTGGGAGGGAGCAAAAACATGGGCCATCTGTGGGTCCCTGAGGACCAGGTTGAGAAACAGTGCTTTAGATAAACAAGTCACTAAAGAAGGGTTATGGAAGAAAATGGGAGAAGCCACAAAAAAACTAGCACAACATGGTGAAAATGGACATGCAAACTCCACATACAATAAAGCAAGGCTGGGACTGAACCCCAAAGCCTGGAGGTGTAACCTTCACTCAGTCACCTTGCTGCTTATGGTCAGCTGACGATCAATAAAAATGGCTGAAAAAGAAGCTGCAATATGCACCTGATCTGACCCTGCTTTCACAAAAAAATGTACCTTGCTTTGGATGAAAGCATCAGTTAAATAAAATGTAAATAGAAAATGATTACAAGTAGGTTAAACTAACAATGATCGCAACACAAGATAATCCTACTGACTGGGTTTCCTGCATTACAGCCCCAGCGTCTTTACATAAGACAAAACCATCTGTATTTATATAAAAATATAATCCAGAGGAAATTTTTACTTCAAGCAGTGTAATTTGTTCTAGTGTTCAATTACATTACAGGTAGACCATGACCTATATTGCATAACTACCTATTATACAGTGTGGATATTTAAAAAATTGTTCCATTTCCAATTACCTGTGACTCAGAGGGACAAAGTACAGAATACCAGTTTATCCACGTTCCTGCTAGGGAACTGGACTCAATACGCATAAAAGCCTTAACGCTGTTATCGCTCTCAGAAACGTATTACAAGAAAGTACTGAATAATAGCTATGGAAGCAACCAAAAGCTATTGTAAAACACAGTAATTGAGGCTTGCAGAAATCTGAAACATGGTCAGCAAAGACTTCTAGCAATCCAGTCCTCTCTCTGGGTACACAGATTTACTGACTGGCTGACAAAAGTCTTTCGTCGGAGACGACAGGTGTTCCCTCCCAGTGCAGGAATTCCAGTCGGGTCTGTACCCAGTAAGCACAGCAAACGAGGTACTTAACCTCACGACACCCTAATATTCCTTTAAGCTCTGCACGTCCCTTTGGATAAAAACACCCGCCTTGCAACCAAAACAGAAGAGATTATAATTAACAAGAGGTCCCGTTTTTAGGGACGGTACAGGAGGGGAAACACTTTTCTTTTTCACAATTATTAATATAACTAAAATAAATCGAAAATAAATCGAGGAAAACAACCACGCAACCTTTTCCCTTAAAAGATATGAATCACCTTTCCTAGAAAACCTTACATTAAATACCGCAGTTGTTTTTAAATGGCGCTCTTCAAACAACTAACGTGTCAGCACAGAGCCTGAGTGGCCAAGATGTATTATCTCGTGTGTGTGTGCGGCCGCAGGTTTTTCTGCCTGCATACCTCCCTCTCCCACCACCCACAGGTTAAAGCCAGTTAAGCCTGTACTGAATTGCCCTTATTTTGTCTTCTTGTCACTGCCAGCTCCCGCTTATCTCGATACTTCAAGGAATATGTTCAAAGACCCAAATGGAAAGAAAGCACGAAGACTGTCAGTTGCAACTGTGATCCGTGATAATGCCTCTTTATGAGAGGGGCTTGTTTCAGGGTTCAGATTCAATAGGCACAAGATCTGCAAAGCAGTCTTAGCATATTCCTTCACTGCTCATGAGTGTGCAAACCTGCAATTGACTCATAAATTACATTATGTATACCTTAAACAAATTTTTATTATTGTAATGATTTCTTTTTGACTTAAAGTACCATGATTAATGCACTCCTCAAACCGCCAGAATTTCCCTGCACCTTATTATATTATACTGTCTTGTGTGTTATAACTACATTCGTATATCTAGAAGCCTTTGCTCAAACAAACTGTTTCAAGTGTTTTAACTCTCAGTTTCCTGGGAATGCTATGGACGGTAACTGTAACCTGTAAATGTAACCTATTTCAGGAGTTCCCCAATCTCTGCATTGCATTCCTTTCATTTTTTTGTTCGTTTCTTTAGAGCACCTCATTCAACCATTGCATGTTGTGCTTCAGGATCAGCTGTATAGTTTCATCAGAGTTTCTGTGGATGGTGCCGCTGTTCCAAATGATGGCAAAATACTTACAGTGAGCTGGGTGAAACTGCCAGCGACAGGCTGTGAGTCACAAAGAAGGTCTCCTAATCTAATATATCTCACTCTGAGCCCCGGCAAAATGCACAGCCTTCTACACTTGCCATACTTGAAATTTCTGGACATATCAAGAAATTATTTTAGATATATATTGGAGAATGTGTATAGTTTCCTGAGAAAATTACTAAAGTTGCACTGTGTCGGAAGTTAAATACCGGTGAACATTTCACCAAAATGTAGATCTTCACTCAAGATGTTCGAGATGGTGTGAAGTGTCGCAGATGACTCTGTGCGCTCCTTCTTAATCTGTACTTCTGATCTGAGGTATGTTGTTTAGAGGCAAGACAGAGTATGATTTTCATTACATAGCAGAACTGTCTGTTTACTGCGCATGTGACAAATAAAGTCTTGAATCTTGAATACATGAGGGAAAAAAATGGGATTATGAAGTGAAAATGGTTAGGGAGCATCATCTGGTTCAACCTAAGGGTCATAAAACATTTAACAAGAAATTCTGACCTTTTTGCCATACACTGGGGCCACGATGTCTCATCCGACATCCAGAACAGCATAAATCCAGCAACCCCCATGAACAACTACTACAAAATGTTTTAAAACAGCCTTGGCCTGAAATTGCAACTTGTAGAAAGACTGCCTCGTGTTTTTTTTTTTAATCCCACAATTAAGAGACCTTTCGATGGGCAGGCGATCAAAAGTTTAAAAGGGTCAATCCGCACATGTAAAGCCCAACACACAAGTTCAAGTAAAATAGTTTGAGCAAAAAAGGTGGCCAGAGAAAACTGTGATGATGTTGGCAGTTCTCATATGTTGTAACTATTCAGATTATCTCGTCATTCGTCAGACAGGAAAAATTTCAAGAGTGAAACAAACTGACAATAGGAGCCACGCGTCACTCTCATGACGTCGCAGGTTTGGGGACCGACGCGGCACCTGCACATCCACAGGGTAAGGAAGTCCCAGCCAGCAGCTCATACGAATATGGAAAACAGCCCCCTCCCCAAGCCGGAAAGACACTCATTACTGTGTAACCTCTTCATACTAGGCCGGAGAAAACAATGTGAAGGATTTTCCTTGAACACAAATCGGAAATCAACCATAAGTGTCCACTAACAATCATCTCTTTGTGACACACCCCTAAGACATTCAGAAGGGCACTAAAGTCGTAGCTCATACATATTTTTCGCACCCGATGAAACTATAATACAAAAGTGATTAATCGTTGCTCGTAGCATTGAATACACACTCTGCTGCTGTGTTAGTTTACTATTATACAGACACGTTATAATTCATCATCAATGTGTCCATGAGAATTTTTAAAAATCGACGTCAAATAAAACACACTGTTTATTCAGAAGCCTAAACATGTGTGCAAAAACTCCCAAAGCTCCGCACGAACGCAAAGGCAATAAACGCAGCGCAGTCAGTCACAAAGGCGCACTCAGATCTGAGGTTACAGGTTTCCCGTTTGCAAATAATCCCCAAGAACTACGCATCACAACATGACTGCACCGAGCAACGATAAATACTAGACAAAACGACACAAAATATAAAGATATTAAAAGTCATACCGGACACCTGGGACTATATCGCATTCCAGACTCCAGTGGATCCATGTTAAATGGTGTATACGCTAAAGGAGTGGAAGATTACAGCTAAAAGAGAAAACAGATCAAGTCCTCTTGCTTTTGGAATGAAGCGATGTCTTCTTTCTCCCAATTGTTCTGAACTGTAGATAAATCCCGAGTCCCGGTCCTAATGCTTAGGTACAGGTTTGCGGTTTATTTAGTCGACTACATGTGGCTTGCGGGACAGGTATATTACACGAAAAGGTCCACGGGGGAAAAAACAAACGAGTTGTTCAAAAAAATTATATCCGGACAGGAGAGAAGGAAAAACAGAAAGGAGATCTTCATAAAATAAGACACTGATCGATCTAAAGAAGAAGAAAAGTAGCGTCCACCGCGTCGGATCCCTGAGAACAGGTGAAGAGGGAGAGACCTTCCCGCAGACTCACTTTCGTCGGGCGTGTCTCTCTCTCTCTGTCGATACCAACCACTTACTTCCTGTGACAAAACAATGTGATGTTTTCATTTAATGAAATATGGCAAACATTGCACTGGTTATAGAATACAGCTAATGGAAATAAATAAATAAAATTTAAACGCAATATTTAGTTAACAGCTGCGAGTGAAGAACATTTCAGTGTTCTGACCTTCTAATAGTTACACTTTAAAGTTTATTGTCGGACTACTCGAAGGAGTAATGAATCAAGAAAAACCAACCAAGAACAGCTTGTGTTTTTCGGTATAAAAAAGCTGATTTAAATTTAGGAGAAACATTAATGTACACAGCATCCCGCGCGCTGAGGATCACGAGCCGCAAGGTGGCGACAGTCACGTGACGATGCTAGTTTCAGGCGGTTTCTTTATAGAAATTATAGAAATTAAGAAATCAAAGAAACCCTACATAGAATACCGTACACCGAGGACAAATTTTATGATATAATAAGAGATTACTTATACATTCATAATATTTTATAATAAACTGTCATTAAGCTTTTAACTGTGTATCTTCAGCTGGGTGGCTTGTAGTCACTTACGGGTACAACGTCGGGTTTGGCTGTGCGAGGAAACACACGCACGCACACACACACACACACACACACACATAGTGTATTCATATCTTTGTGGGGACCGTCCATTCATTTTCATGTTTGATCCCAACAATGACAACCTTAACCCTTACCTAGCTCTAACCTTAAGAATAACTAACCAAACAAAATTCAAGAGTTTGGGTTTTTGATTTCAGTCACAGGTGGCCCCCACAACGTCGGACATCCCCACAATGTACATATGCATGACCCCTCCCCCCCCACACACACGGATCAGGGACTCTAACCCTCAAACCTAGAGGTGTGAAGCACCAGTTCTGTCCAAATGAGACAGGATGCCACACTGAGTAGGACTGATTAGCTGAATAACTTGATAAGCAGAATGACTTTTTGGCAAAACTTGGATCAGACACACAGAGCCCCCAGTGAACACTGGGAATCTTGCACTATAGCTGTCAGGAGAATACGTGGAGAGGACTTTTAGCAAAGAGAGAGGAGAGGGCATGGTGGTGCAGTGATTAGCACTGTCATCTCACTTCTGGGACCAGGGTTCGAGTGTCTGCCATGTGTGGTGTTTGCATGTTATCCCTGTGTCATCATGGAATTTCGTCTCGCTGAGGTGAACTGCAATTACCAAATTGCCTACAGGTGTGAGTGTATGATGGGTTGGCACCCCACCCTGGCTTATTTCCTCCCTGCAGCCCATAGGCTCCAGACTCCCTTGTAACCATGAATAGGACATGTGGCTCTAGATAACAGGTGGACATTCAGCGAGTGGAAAGCTATTAAAGCTGCAGATCTTGATGACATCTCTTCCTGTGTCTCACAGTAGAACATGATGGGATAGTTGGAGATTGAAACTTTATTGTACTTACTGCCTGGACAGAGAGAATGAGGGCGTTGTGTTCCATCTTGACTGACGTCTTCATCTTTTCATCTCCGTCCACCATCACCCTCAGAAACATCAAAGTCATGTCTGAATGACTTCAGTGGACCTAAAGTCGGTGACCAACAGTATTGTTCCAGACTCTCTACATTCCCTGCAGGACCCCTAGTTCTTCTTGCCGACTTTGAATCTACCCTGGTGGCACAGCTGTGCCTGGGTGTTCCTGCCCCCCCTCATTCAGTGCTCACAGTGAGCGATGCAGTGCTGTAAAAACGATTATCTGACAGGTATTTGTGTGCGTGGTTAGATCCGTTGGAGGAAAAATGTTGTTGAGAAGCAAATAGATTGTTCTTTCTCCTTGTTCCTCCTCGTGGTAATAATGCTTCAGGTTATTTAAAGACTGATAAAAAAATGTAGTTGAGTCCGGAGTGTGATTTCATCGCTAAGTGAATTATTATGGGACCGGCAAACGGGATTTTCCGCCGGCCTGCTCACACTATGATTTCTGGCTCAGCTGAAGACTTCAGCTCAGGCTTCAGCTTTATTGCCCGAGAAAAACTGGTGGACAAACTGAGGGGACTGGGCTCGAAACTTCACCTGTAATCGGGTCCTGAACTTCCAAACTTCAAGTGATAAAAGGGGGGGGAGCTCATACAGTCTAATTCTCCCAAGGGTAGTATTTCAGCAGGGTGTGGAACACTGGTGGTAGAGTAACAGCCATCCCGGCATCACCTCATATTGAAAAACTGAATTTATTGAACAATAAAATGTCATGTCCTGTATCGATCCACAAAAACATCTTTCCACACACCACTCGCACTGGACCCCGGCATGATGTAAACTGTTTGGTGGACATCAAAAGACTGGGAACTACCTTAGGGCAGGATCCAAGATGGCAGAGATGTTGGCCTGACGTAACAACAACCACCTCACCCTGAACATGAAATGAAAGAGATTTTTGTGGACTTTTGAAGACACAGCAAGAGTCACTTGCCAATCACCACTGATGACACTCCAGTGGAATCTTCAGGTTCCTTGGCCTCCATGTATCTGAGAAGCTGAGGTGGACAGAGAGTACTGGATTAGTTAATTCATAAACAGGTTCTCCGGACGTCCTAGCCACTCGCCCATTCGTCAGCCGCTCTTTCGACTCCGCCTTCTCGGACCTGGCCACGCCTCCCACCTGCCGCACCGCTTCCGGCTTCCGGTCCTCTGCCCAGAAAGGTCCATGGCTCGTGTCCTCGGGAGCCCTTCGCTCATTGCTTTCTGTTGTGGTTTTGCTTGTTTGACGTACCTTACTGTGTATGACTCTTTTGATCCCTGGATTCCGACTTTCGCTTTGCCCTTTCTGATACTGTCGCCTTGGTTGTGTGCTCTCCTGCTTTTGACCGCCCCCTTTTGCTCGCCCCTGCGGACACTGTCGCTTTGGATCGTGTGTTTGCTGTGTATGTATTTGGGTGCGTAAGGAGTGACTGCCATTTTTGGTCGTGTTGTTTATTGTTCCTTTGATTAGGGAGATAGGTGTTAGTATTGTTGTTTATTTCCGTTTCTTAATCACTTAGGTGTAGCGTAGATTGGGGATCGTTCGGTAGATGTGTTTTGTTTATTATTTTGGCCGGTGTCACTTCATGGCTCGTGTTCCCTTTTCCCGTTCCCCGGTTGTCTCGTCCCCCCATTTCCCTTTCCAATCTGTCGATCCTTACCCCTAGACTGAGTATCGTAACACTATGCCTTATCCGCTCCATTTGGTCTTGCCGGGAAATAGTCAGCTCTAACAGCAACTTGCCTTGCTGTTCCGCACATCAGGAGAATGCCTGGCCTAAGTGTTCTGTCTCTGTAATGTACTTTGGAAATTCAGTTGCTTTCCCAAGTCGGCCTTCAGCCGTCAGTCTGTTGCCCTGGCGAGAAGCCCACCTGTCCGGCCATAGGAAGCATCCATAAAAACGGGAAGCTGTAAACATACCACTATGGCTATGGCTGTGCTATGAATCGCTTTCCCAGTATGGCTCCCTCTAGAGGTACCCTTTGTACCCTGTGCTGCCTGGAATCGACTCGAAGCCACCCAGCTCAGGATAAAGTTAGAAGCTTTATGTACGTTTATTATAAAATATTATGAATGTATATTGCGATCTCTTATTGTATCATAAAAATTGTTCTCGGTGTACAGTATCCTATGTATGGTTTGTTTGATTTGTAATTTCAGGTTTTCTATAAAAAAACCTGAAACTAGCAATTTCATAATTTTATTACTCTTGTATATTAAATATATACTCTTAAGATACTGCACACTTGCACTTTCACACTTTAAGATGTACAGTATTGTTTTACATAGAGCTTTACATACACATACAGTAGCAGCCAAAAGTCTGGACACACCTGCTTTAAATGCCTTTGTTTGTATTGGAGCTGTTATTTACTTTATGCTAGAAGGCCCCGTTGCAATGAAGTAATACGTGTCTAATATTGCAACTACCAAGAGAAGTCTCAACCTTTTCTCAAGTATTAGACCCTTCAGAATAATCCCCTTTTTTTGATGTCAGTACTGCAGACCCTTGGCATTCTCTGAGCCAGCTTCCAGATGTAGCCACCTGGAATGCTTCTCCAACAGTCCTGAAGGAGTTTCCACAAGTTCTGGGCCCCAGTTGGCTTCCTTGCTCTTACTCTCTGATCCAACTCATCCCAAACCAGCTCTATAGGGTTTTGGGGGGTGTGTGGGGGCCAGGTCATCTGTCACAGCACCCCATCTCTTTACTTGCTGACAAGATAATACAGTGACTACATAACCTTGAGGTGAGGGTCATTATCTTGAGAACATTTCTGCAGAAGTGACCAGGCTTTTGACCGGTACTGAAGAGTTGTAAAAAGATTTAGGTGGAATATAGCACACTAATGTTGCTACCCTCTAGATTCAGAACTTATTTTAACAAACAGAAGTTCCTGGGTAGCTAAATATAACAGCTTCATGCAATACTAAAATTGCATTTTAAACACCGAAATGCAACACCTTTCTTCCAACACCTTAAATGGTTTTGAACAAGATCCGTTGTCTAAGTCTGCCTTAATCTAATTTGGAGATGTCAGAAAAATAATAAGTGTAATAAAAGTAACCACATACAGTATTACACTGCATTTTGAGTTGATGAACTGCTGAATTTGTTCAATGTTTTCATAAGCATCATAAAGTATTGTGTGCCTTAGTTATTATGAACGATTGTATTTAACCGAAATGTTTATGGTAGTCCGTTTAGAAGTATAAGTTGTCCGTAAGTCAGACGTTCTTAACCTGGGGAACTGCCTGTACTGGCTCAAGCACTAGAAATCTCCAAACGTTGGAAGATGAAAGGAGTATGTGTGACACAATCAACAAAGCAACACAGAATGAAACACAGACCGACACAAATTCACAGCATCTATGGAAGAAAGTGAATTTATTGATGCGCCCCCACCTCTGCAATCAACATAATTTTGCTTTATTTTAAAATGTATGTATATTTGTAATCATTCTTACTCCTCCTGCAACTAAGCAGGTACTTACAAGGTTTTAAGCCATTTTGGTGCATAGTGAGACAGCCACATACATAGAAGGTACTGCCACGGGAAGGGAACAGAATCCAAAATAGGAAACAAAAAAGAAAACAAATCTGGAAAATATATATATATATATATAGGTCATAAGAACAATGCACACCACAGGTTGTCTTCCATAAAAGCCACGACAGCGACATCAACTATACAGGCATACAAAGACATTATTATGTGTGAAAAGAAATTAAGTTCTCTCTCTGCATCATTTACATGGGAAACGGGTTGTGCCTCTGCTAAACCTGCTGACTGGGCCTGACTGTTGGTCTGTACAGGCCTCCAGCCCTCAATGACCCTTTGCCAGGCATAACCAACGGTAAATACCTTATTTGTTATTTATTAGAGCTCTACCGTGTATTATACAGAAATTAATGAGCTTATAGTTTAAAGTGATACAGGTGCAGGGCCATGGTGCTTTTTTGTTGCTGTTCTTTCACCAGAGAATTGAAAACGTCATGGCTGCCACTGCGTTGATACATATATTCACACAAGATGGTGTCAGGCCAGAAAGTGTCTTTTAATCGAGAATGTCCCTCGTTTCCTCTATTCCAGGGTCCTTATGAATCAGTTTCACTGAAACTGAACAAATGGCAGATCATTTGAGGGAGACGCCGCTGTGACCATCAGGAAATGGAGCGCCATGCTCAGGAGTGATGTCACAGGGCTTCCGTTTGCCTGTGCTTGGTAAGGGAGTTTGAGGGCTGTGTCACACACACACACACACACACACACACACACACACACACACACACACACACACACACACACACACACACACAC
>JAODKC010000041.1:8114321-8125025 GCA_026777985.1 Mormyrops attenuatus | reverse complement strand
GGGGGGGGGAGAAATGCTAAGAAAAACTGCAACATGGAATTTGAAAATAAAGAAAAGGAGGGCTGGACATTCAGAGCTCTGCTACTATGGTTTCATTCCTGTGAGAATCTACACAGACTTCTGTTCCAGCCAATTTCTGCATTAGATATGGATCAGCCAATTTTCTCTCACGAAAAAAAAAAAAAAAAGTTTACAAAAGAACACAAGTTTCTTTAAGCAAAGGTGCCGAGGATGACTTCTTTCGCTTTTACAATAAAAATAAACAAGTTTTTGTGAAGAATCCGACTGGGTAATGAGCCCATGTACAAGGGGCACCTTCAGGACCAGAGCTGGGTAGCACCTATAGGACCAGAGCTAGGTAGCTCTGAATCAAAGGGTGGATTCAAAAAGGGGTCCGATGGGCTGAGGTGAGACTGTGGTGGAAAAATTATGCAGGCAAGTGTGGAGATGCAGGAGTACATGGAGGTCAGACAGCTAGAGGTGGCCCGTGCAAATATTACATATGTCATTACCCTGAACTCAATTCCCAAACTGAACCAACTAGGTTTTTAAATCTTCAAATAAAATTGACTGCAAGTCTGGAAGCCACCAGAACCTAGAGTCTAGACCAGGGTTCCCCAATTCCAGTCCTGGAGGGCCAGTCTGCAACACAGTTTGCAGATTTCCCTGCTCAAGCACACCTATAAAACCTGGCAATTAGCTGATTAAGATGTCTGAGACGGAACTGGGGAAGCCTGGTCTAGACCTAAGACCGCTGCACTAAATCGTACTAGACTGTGGACCAAAAGCATTTGGACGGTCTGCTCCAAAACTACAAAAGACATATTTATGCCTCCACAAGCTCTTAGACCTCTTACACTGACCCAGTGATTTGCTCAAAATATCACACAGCAGGTGGGGGTCAAAAGGCAGGCCGAGGTTGTCCTCAGCCCTGGCTTTAGAGGCCACTCAGAATCCCCCTCCCCTCGGCCCTGACGCACACGCTGGATATTACTCACCCTCGATCACCTGCCGAGATCCCAGCGTGTCGACCTGGAAGGGCCGGTAAGGCTCTCCTTCCAAGCCGGCCCGAGCCACAGTCACCTCTGAGGACACCGTCACATCAGGCTGGGACTCGGAGATAGAAGACAGGAACTGGTCCATGTCTGCCTTCTGCTCCTGTAGGAGCTCATCTATGCACGAGTGGGGCAAAAGATGCACAAGTTATCAATGAAAGATGCTGCTTTCTCCAGCAAGCGTGTCAGGCACATACGGGCGGCCGCTCTCCACAGAGAGATCTGCAGGTCTCCCGACCGCCAGGCACACAAAGAGCGCCTCGACCCAGTTCTGTCACTCAGCTCTCTGTAATCAGCACTGATATGCAGTTTGTGAAAAATAAGTTAAAGCACGCGGAGGACAAAAACACCTAAAACACAGCTTTTGTGAGGCTGGCGGTGGAACGTTAACACAGACCTGCCATTCCTGAATGCATGAGGGGAGGCACTGAAAAGTGAGGCCCAAAACACAAGGCGAGAGAGGCAGCGTAAGGAGCCACTTCACTTACTGCCTCAGCTACATAATAATTCTCCTTTGTTGTCAGCAATAATGCCGTTACTAATAGATGCAGTGCTACAGGAACACACAAGCTTTACGACTACAAATATTTAGGTGCAATCATGTGGAAGCACTTCTTAAAATTTAGTAGCGGCATTAACTACTTAGACCAGTCATGTAGGCCTGAATTTGGAAGGGGAACCTATATTTTCACAGGCAACCCTACATGAAGATAACAGTACTATATCGCTGCAGGCTCTGCAAGTCTACCGGCTGTAAAATACATCATAAACCGGTTGTTTTATTTCCCCCGTTATAAACGCACTCACCGATCTCATCCTGAATCTCCTCAGCCACATACGGGACTTTGTACAGGAGCGACAAGCTCTGGTTCATTCTCTCCTCAATCACGTGCAAGTGGGTCATCACCTGCAAAGGGAGATGTTGACAGGAGTATGAACAAAACAAGAGCAGTACTCATGAACCAACTGCAGGGGGCACTAGAGACCCCATAAACAACAAAGTATGGTACATATACGCAGCACTTCAATTTAACAACGTTTTATTAAACGTACTTAAAAGCACTTAAATGTAATTTCATTTCTGAGACCGTAAAACGGAAGAAGCTGCTCCTGTGTATCCCAGCTACCCAGCAGTTCCATGGACCACAGGACGTGTTTTTACGTTAAGGTGCTTTCTCAGAAGTCATATCCAAGAATGCCTCAGCCCATGTAGAATGCATAATAAGCAGATTATACATAAATTATAGATTCCAGCTGCACAAAAACACTCTGGGCGCTTCTACGCTTTACAGCTTCTGCGGAAAAATCACATCGACCCGCATAAGCTTTCGAAAACTCGGAAAACATCTGTTTGCATGGCGATGGTATCTCACAGCAGCAGGTGATGAATCACTCAGAACGTGGAAGGACGTTAAACTGCCCATCCCCCCATACACCCACCCCAAAAATCAAGCCTTGAAGATTAGATCACCACCTGCCACTTCCCTCCAGCCAAACGAGCCTGAATTATCCTGAACACCTGCGAGACGACAGCGATATGAACTGGAGGGCAGGTTAGTCTGTTGCATTTTACATGCCAATTTCACAAAGCAGGAGTGTTTGGACAAGCAAAGCACGGCTTGACTGCGTTACACGGACTTGCAAACTTGTGTGAACCAAGTCAAAGGAAAGGAAATTTATTCAGTGCGAGGAGATGCCAACATTCAGGCGCCAAACACATTCTTGGTAGATGCTTGTGACTCATCAGCCTGGTGGAGAACTTAAGCCTTCGGTGTTTAGCAGAACAGGAGCATTCTGTCAGCAGAGGAGTCCCAGCCAATCAGTGAACGTCTTCTGAACTTCCTACACTAAGTCTTATGCCAACTATAAAAGAGCAATGACTTCGCCATCTTGATTTTTATAGCCCCTCTCTGCTCAACTAGGGCAACTTCCAAGCCTGCTCTGGAACTCCCACGATTGTTTGCCTCATCCAACCACCATGCAGCGGAGAGGCGGGGCAGCAGAGACAGCTGGAGGGCCTGACCTGGGACTTCATCTGGGCGGCCTTATCGGGGTCGACGGCCAGGACATGCTGGTAGTGGCGGATGGTGTGCTGGCGGTCTTTATTCTCGGCCCGGACGTATCTCCGGAGGGCCTGCAGGATGCGATGGGGCTGTGGAGAGAGTCAAGCGGACCGCACGTTTTAACAAAACACCAAACTGCGTTCATTTACCACCCCTAAGAGCCGAATTGAGCTTGCCAGTTAATGTGAGCTACTGGTCCCCCAAACAGCGATTCAGGAATAACAAAGCAACCCTTCATGGTAAAAACTGCCATTTTGGCCAAACAGAATGAAAAATGCCACTAAAGTGAACTTTTTTCCATCAGACTAGAGGGCCCCGCACGTTACAGCAGTCCCTACATACATAAGGGAAGTGGTCGGCCCCCAAAGGTGACATTTATAGCTAGCGTCAGACCCGGGAGTTCCTCACCCTGGGGGGGTCGGCTTGCAGGGCAGCCAGGTAGTTCTCCAGCGCTATGCGGCGCCTGTCGTTCAGCATGGCCTCCACGCGGGCCAGGTGGGTCTCCACCAGCTGCTGCTTCTCACTGGCTGCTTCCTCCTCCAGGGACTCCACCATGGCTTGGAAGTGCTGCGGGTCGGAACACAAAGGTAGTAGGTGCTTTGGTGCTTCGCGCGGCCACCTGGTCGACACGCAGGTGAGACTCCCGCGCGTGGGAGGACTGGGGACACCAGAGCCGGCGCTCTACCTGCAGCAGAGTTTGCCTCTCTGTCTTGGGCAGGTTCTTGGCTTGTAGTTCAGCGTCCTCCCATTCCTTCCTTAGCTACACGCCCAGAAAGAGTCAGACATGGAGAAGCATCAGTTTAAATCGCGAGGCATGGAGATACAGGTCCGGAAGGAGCCGGAAGCCAGCGTCTGCCCACCCTCTCCATGCGGTTCCGGTGCCGGATCTCCAGCTGCTCCTTGGCCCTCTGGAAGCGGCTGTGCTCTTTGTCGTCGGCCGGCGTCTCGAAATACACGTCCACTTCGTCGGTGGGCTGAGGGGTGGGAGGGACTGTGGGGCGTCCGAGGAGAGAGGAGCAGTCAGCGATTCGGCTAGGCCGGGCCGAACGTGAGCGAGCATACGCGAGAAACAGGGGAGGAGGGAAAAACGGCACGAGAGAGGCACGGGGAGCAGAGGAGCGTTCAGAACCGAGGCCGTTAATCTGGATGACCGTCAGTCTCACGCCCGTCACCTTTATCCTGCAATTAGCTTCCTGTCGCCTGCGAACAGGCTCGGGAGGCTGAGGAACCCCTAGGAACCCCATCGGCAGCGGGCAGGTCTGCACATTAGTGGGCGTTCATCTAGGGCAGGGGGATTCCAGAAAGTGGGGGCCGTCTAGTAATGCCGGCCCACACTCGCACCAGATAGGCAGCAAATCAGATATGACAGAGGTTCAGGTTGAAGTGGAATGATGGAGAATGACGCTGCTAAGCTGACAATGGCATGGCTGGTATGATTACAGGAATGAGAGAATGACTACAGTAAAATACCGCTGGCCAAAAAAAAGTCCCAACTTCAAGAGGTACTAAAACGCAGTAACAAGAGGAACTAAGATCATGCAGTACAATACTTTCTGCTGCTACTAAAATAAACTGATTTCATTCCCCCCCTAAAAAAAAAAAAACTTTTTTGAATGTGAATGTGGATCTTTGCATTGCAGTGGTGTTATGTATAGTCATCTGTCGTTCTTGTATTCTGATCCTTCTAGTCTGAAGGATACATGTATGTAATTTCACGGAGCTGTGTACATGATGATAAAAATTGGAGGATTCTAATATATTGGTATAACAAGATTTTCATAAAGGCCGCTTCGCAGGGAGCTCACAAGCCTGCACAGCAAACTGTGCAATCTTATAAACATGTCAAATCTCTGTTTCCTTTTTGCAGACAAACACACAGAGAAGCTAAAAGGATTGACAGCAAAAGACTTCAGCGGGAAGCGGGTAGACGTAACGGACAGTGCTGCGGTGCTGAGATTGAATGTCAGGTGTGACCGAGTAAGGGGGCTGACCTCTCAGGCCGGGACGAATGGGAGTGTATCCTCTAGTTTGGGGGCGGGGATTCTATGTGCATGTGTATAAGAGGTTGTGATGGGGCTGTATGCTGATTGGTTGTTTGGGTCAGTGGGTGGGCCAAATGATATCGTGTGTGTGTGTGTGAGAGAGAGCACAGGTGCATGTGACTTACTCATCAGCCTGCAGACCTCCATGCAGTACTCCTCAGAGTCGAAATTGTTCCGGTTGCCGGCGCAGCCCCCGTACACAAAGCGCACGCATCTCTTCCGACTCAAGTCGAAGTGCCAGCGTGGCATGGAGGCGCGGCACGGCCCCGTCTCGGCGGGGAGGGAGCACACGGCTGACAGGGGACAGCGGTTAGAGCATCCCGCCACTCGGGGGCGACAGAGAGCCGGCAAGCACCTGACTGACTAAGAACCTCTCTGTTTAACGGACTACGCCCACACTGCTGAATAGAAAACTGTCATTGGAGGTATTCCTACATAGAGATTCATGAATAGTGATACAAAAATCTATTCTCAAAGGAAAATCTCAACCAAAAATAAAACTCCATTTTGTTATTTACTTGATGATATGATACATATCCACAGGAAACTGTATTACATGCATCGTAAACAGAAATAGGCAGAGGGAAAACTAACATTTCTATTTGGGTTTGTATCAGAAGTATGTTACGAGTAAAATGAATGTGCTCCCAAATATGCCAGTAATGTTTGTTCCGATTCATTTCATGTCAGCGCTAACCTGATTTCTCGTGTTCGCTTGCCATTACCCTCAGTGCAATAAAAAGGTAAGCGGCCGTCTACGGTGGCAGAATTCTCACTGGCTATTGTGTGCAATTACCAAGCACGTATTGTCATTTGCACACCAGGAAATAAAACATAAAACTGCGCTAACTTATTACTTACGATAAAAAGGCCAAGAGCGCTATTTTATGCTGATTTCAATACTGAAAAACTGCTGCATAGAATCATTACATTTTGCAGGAATTCCCCATTAAAAACACGGAATAAAATAAGTTGAAACTGAATGTTCGGATATAATTATCGACGAGAGGTATGGCAGCAAAAAGAAATCAGTTGTGGTTTTATGATGTGGTGCATTACAGAATGACATGGGCGCACATGCAGGAATGAAATGCGAGACCGGCCTCCAATGCGATGGGACACTGACCTTTGACCTCCTGCAGTGATGAGTCAGCAGGTGGGCTCTCTCTGTTCTTTTCCATTGACTCCTTCTCTTCGTTGTCTCCTTCATAGTCTGCATAGTCCGTCTCTTCCTCCTCCTCCTCCTCCTCTTCATCTCCCTCATCTTCGTCGTCCTCCACTTCCTCTACGGCCTCGATCTTCCGAGTCGGTTGCTCCTGAGCTGGGGCCTCACTGGGAATGCAAAAAAAAAAACAAAAGAGCTACATTCTAGTGTAACTGTATGCACAGCTTTGGGTGTAACATACATCATTATTCATTGTTTTGATAGCCGATTTGGTACAATGTCATTAGAGTGAATGCGGTTTGTGTTTTATGTCCGGTGAAGCTGCTTGTTTCTCGCTCTGATTAGGAATGGTCGCTCTCGCGACACCGGATGAATGCAAAAAAAAAAAAGCCAGTAGCCTAAAAAAGCCTAGCAGACAAATGAAGTCACTGGAACTGTTAAGGAATTACGACTTCGATCCGCAGACATTTTTTCAATCTGCTTGAACAACCTTGGGTTGCTCTAAGCTCACCTCTCCTCTTCATCTTCGTCCTCATCCTCGTCCAGCTCCATCAGGTCGTCCTCTTCGTCATCCTTGTTGCCCTCCTCGTCTTCCCCCTCCTGAGAGGGCTGCGGCTGTTGGCCGGGCCTCTCGGCGTGGGGAGGGGGGCAGCACACGTACTCAGTGCCGTGGAATTTGTCCACGCCGCAGGGGAGCAGCATGCCGTAACTATGCAGGATCATGCCGCTCTTGGCGCAAGCCTGAACGGCGGAAAGATGAGGGAGGGAGGGGGGTGAGGAATGCCGGCGTTCACACACTATTAAGCATTCACTCCCGAATCTCCCCGTTTCTCCTTGGGGCATCGGTATCTGCAAGGTGTTCCCCAAAGTTTTGCTGACTGTGACTAATTCGTAACTCAGCAGGCGTTAACGTGCTGAGAGCGTCGCACCTTTCTCCGATGACACCTTCCAGCAATGTTCCCAAATTCATTCTTTGTGATGGTAATTTTAGTTCAGCTGGTAGGTTTATAGCAGAATAGCTTGCATCCCGATATGGCTTTTTCTCAGAACTGAAATAACGACAACTGCAGGACCCGTCTGCCCTATAGGCCCAGGGTGCAATTTGATTAGGGGGTGCAAAAAACCAAGTGAAGAGAGGAGAAAAAAATAAAAATCAGAAGAAATACCTCTGGCTGCATTCTGTGACGTTACAGATATTTACACTAGTATTAATATTTCACTACTTTTGAAACAGACACAAACTAGCTAGTTAGCAGCCAGATACTGTGTGCTACTGAAATGTTTTCAATATAAACAAACTGTCAAAATTTGTTTTCAGTAGAATCGTGCCTAAGGCGTCCACACACAAGACTAGTCCTGGACAACTGGTCACGGCAGCTGGGAAAGACCATCGCTGCCGAAACTTCATGTAGCAACTGAAGGGAGACGCTTTCATAGGACACAGACATTTCCCAACGTGGTCGAGCATTTTTAATAGTAGGGCCTTAATTAGATTGCTAGAAGTTCTATCGGGCTTGGAGGTGAGTTTCGCCACACGCCAAGAGGACAGGACGCAGGGAAGCAGGGTCCTGCAAGCGCCATTCTGTGGCACACCGATGGGAATCACGGAAATCAGTGGAAGAGATGTCTATGAACTCTAAGAAGGATGGAGAGGAGTCAGGAAAAGGAAAGAAAAAAAAATTATATGCCAAATAAAATCAGTCAAATAACCATTATTAAAAATGTCCAATAAAGATAGTCACCCTCGTGAGATAAATAAAAAGGGAGAAAACGATCACGAATGTGTTTCCATACTAAGTAACGGTTACCATGGAATTGGAGACCTCACAGAGCGTGAGGTGTGTCCGAAACTGAGCCTTACCTCTTTGGAGACTCCGTGCCACTGCTGATGGCTCACACAGACATCCATGCCTTCCTTGTGGAAGAATCTGCACTTCTCTGGTACCAGCAAGACATCACTCACAAACTCGCCCACTGAAAGGAAGCAAGTGCAGGCCACTTCCAGTTAGAGCTGAGAGCTGGAGCCCAGACCAGCGTATATAAATCACAGGAGAGGACATGGAACCAAAGGCAAGCAGGAATGGGTAGGGTGCGGGTGGGAGCAGGATGGGTTAGGGTTTGGACTCCATAATCAGAAGGTTACTGGTTCAAATCCCATGGCTGGCGAGTGATTGCATCATTGGGTCCCTGAGCGAGACCCTAAACAACTGTAAATGCTAGGCCTATCCCTGATAGAGGCCAGGCAAGGAAGTAAGAAAACGCAGAGCGCGTAAAAGCAAAGAGACAGCAAATGGAGACACCGATCGCTCAATTAGCGTCTCCAAACAAAAGTGCATCACTGGCAACACAGCAGATAGCACTGCTGCTACAAACGAACGCTGAGAAAAGGGGCTTCCTTGGACACAATTGCTCCAAATTTGTTTTTGCCGGCCGCTCTCCCTGAACGGCTTCCAGAGGCACGTCGTCTTTTTGCTATTTTGAAACGTGTCTGCCCTCTACGTCATCGCAGCCAAAAGGACAAGAGGGAGGCGAAGAATCTGAGACTCGGACAGAGCAAGTGTGTGGCTGATCTCACAGGATTAAGGGATCCTACCAGGGCGGCAGGTCGAAGCTAGGAATCCCCCTGCCCCTGCGCGCAACCCCTCCCCTCCCAAAAAAGTCAAACTAGGGCAACCAGTCATCGAAAATAAGAATTTTATTCTTCTCAAAGCCTCATTTTTAATCTTTTAGCCCATTTGTTATAGCTGTGAAAAGGCTTCCTGAGCCTTGCTTCCCACACACGCGCCTTAGGACATAATCTCCAACATAATCCACCAGCATCTGACAAAGACACTGGGCGGCATTAGGAAATGGATGGCAGAAGCGAAGATCCAGGCTAGGACTGTAATCTTCTGCCCCTGGCGCATGCGCGTGAAGTCCCCCCCCAGCGCTTTCCCTTGACATGGGCGAACATCCACAACATTCCAAAATCAACACGTACCATTTCATGCCGGAAATCAAACTTTCTGGGACATGATCCACATGCGCCCCCTGACTGTGGGGCAGGGTCACTGCTACGTACCACATCCAGAGAAGGTAATGGGTTGAGCCATTCGTGCTGTTTTACCACTAGCCACCTGCTGTTTGGCCTATGCAATATCATTCCAGGAAAAAAAAAAAAAAAAAAGATTGGCTAAATTTAACTACACCCATTAAAATGAAGCAAAATGCAGCCAATGTCATTTTCAGGCTTTATATTTTATTCCTCCCATTAGTGTAAAAAAAAAAAATAAATAAAATAAAAACACTGACACTAATGGATGTTTGCTTAATAAAAATGCATTTCAGTGTACCTGATTAAACTATTAGCGCACTGGTGTCAAGGCAGCAATGCATTCAAACAAGAAAAGATTTAAGAATGGGGTTACATTTCAAACCTTCCCTACACTTTACTTCTTATTCGGTTTGTTTATCACTTATGTAACAAAACGCATTTATGAAAGATGCAGTCGATTGTTGCAGATGACTAAATGCGGAACGCTCAATAAACATCTTGCCAGTTTCCTGTGAATATCGACTGATGCAACTGGCGGAAATCCCTCTGAGATAACCAGCGAATCCCGATGCGATTAAAGAGGCCACTGGCTAAAAAAAATAAAAAAATATATAATAAAAAAAATCTGCCTCTTCTACCAGTGACAGTTGTTGCAAAGGGTGTCAAATATTTATCTGCTTTTATGGCCATCCTCAAGGAGCCTGCAACCGTGAGAGCTTTTAGACCGTTTTTTAGACAGCAGGGAGGGGACACTCTTTCCTGCTCTAGTACACCACAGTTTTAATATGCACCACTGGGAAGGAGAGAGTGGGGGGGACAACACTAATAAAATCACATGCTATATTTTGTCCCACATCCAGTGATGTCCACTTCCCAGCAGACCCATCTCTCCCCCCCAAGTGGAAACATTCTCAATTACTGCACTGCTTACTTCCCTGCCAAGGCAACGGCCCTCTCTGCTGCCACATCTCAGGCATCAGGTTATCTTGGAAAATTAGGTCAGATGGATGGAATACTCATGGACTGAATACTTGCTTGGGTCTTTAACGTTTAATCTCCGATTAACACATTGCGAGGACTCAGATTACCCACATACAGAAATCTGCTTATTTTTGCACGAGAAGCCCACTCAAAGAAACGTAAACAGAGAGAAGAGGGCAGGCCACTTCACGCAGCTGCAGTCGAAAGTGCAATAAAACGCAATAAAACCGAGAAAGGTCACCCCTGTCGAAATTAAATACATTTTTCCAAAAATGTCGGGGGGGGGGGGGGGGGGGGCGGGGTTTAAGGGGGGGTTTGTTTAAGATGCCGGGGGCGGGGAGGGGGGGGGAGTAGGGGCAAAAGG
>JAODKC010000041.1:8093617-8114311 GCA_026777985.1 Mormyrops attenuatus | reverse complement strand
CCCCCCCCCCCCCCCCCCCCCCCCCCCCCCCCCCCCCCCCCCCCCCCCCCCCCCCCCCCCCCGCCGGGATTGAAGTGCTGCTTTATTTAAGATGCCTGGGGCGGGAAGGGGAGAGTATGAAGGGAAAAAGGGCATAAGGATCGACATATTTTAACATGTACCAATTATATCAAATGCATACAAACTTGCATAATTATATGTACATATGCCTACAATATGCCTGCATTCATCAGGCATAAATGACAGTTGAGCGGCCCTCACTAACTTCTGCCGAACACATGTAACCTCAATAGGTCAATACATTGTCCTTTTGTTCAGAAAGTAATGCAAAATGAGTATAACTCACTAATATGTAGAACCACCTTTAGCAACAATAACTTGAAGTAAACATTTGACTTAGGAGCTTCAGTGTCTCACACCGTTTTAGAGAAATTCTGGGACACTGTTCTTTATAGCACTGCTTCAGTTCATTGATGTTTGATGTTCACACACAGGTTCTCAGTGGAGTTGTGGTCTTGATGTCGACTTGGCCATCACAGCTTGATTTTTTTCTTGAGTCATTCGGGTGTTGATTTGCTGTTGTGGGATCGTTGTGCTGCTGCATGACCTAATTGTGACCCAGCTTAAACTGTTGGACAGATGGCCTCACATTTGTCTATAGAATATTTTGGTATGAAAGAGAAGTTCACGGTCCTCTTGATAACATGGAGAGACTGCATTCTTCTCTGGCTACCCTTCAATGACAGTAGTACTGTTCACTGTTTTTCTAATTATGCAGTCATGAACGTGAACACTTAACATGCTCAGTGATGTAGCTCTTGGGTCTTCCTTGACTTAACACTCCTTTTCTCAATGTAGAATGGGAAATCTCTAATTGTTAGGAGTTGACCTTACAAGCCTTCTCAGACTGATGAGGAACAGCAAAAGGCTTCTCTGAGGTCATGGCTGATGTCCGTGGTACTTGGCAGATTGTAAACACAACCCTGAGTGCTTTTACAGAGGTAGTCACACTTCCTGATGATAAACTAATCTTGTGCATTTGATTAGGAACACCTGGCTACTAAATGCAACATACTGAAATGTGATATATTTTTCTCAAGGTTATATTTGTCTTAGAGGAATTGCTGGGGACCACACAACAGTTATTTGGGCCCCGATAAAAATCTAGAACTGAAGGAGGGAGCACTTTTTCCCCCAGGCCTACATACATTATATATAATTTGGCCCAAGCAGCCCCATATGCACCATGGTTTGATGTCTCGTCTCGTTATTCCCATAACCATCACTAAAATGATCTGCGATTTGCGCCGAAGTAACTCTTCCTTTGGTTTGTACCAGACACCACAGCCTTTGTTCACATCTTGCGTCGCAGATTCTTTGCTCCCCAACCCAGTGGGTGGATTGTGGAGTCTCCCTCCTCAGGCCACTATTAGTGCACTCGCACAAGTCTTTCTGGAACCATTCTGGAGAAGCTCTGATCTGGCCATAACGATTTGGCCCTTAGAGTCATTCAGGTCTTTACCCTGCCCATTTTCCTTCTGCACTGAACACATCAATTATGGATATCAAGAATTTTTCTTATAGCCAACCACGCAGTGATTTCGTGTTTCCAAGTCGAAAACCAGTGGTTCTGTGTTCAATACCCAGTTCCCTCCCAGACAAACCTGCAGACTTCTAACCTTGGCCTGTCAGCCCATTTCACAGTTCACTGAGGGTGCTAATGGCTTTTCTCATTTTATAAAGCGGCTGCACTGCCAACTGGAGGGGAGTGCAGTCAGGAGGGAACACAGGAGATTTACACTGTATATCTTAGAAAATTACCCAGCAGGGCAAGAACAATGGATTTCTTTTTTAAGCATGGGGAGGCAATAGAATGAATTTACATTGATGTGTCAAGAGACTGGTGAAAGGAATGAAACAGTTAACTGAAGTTATACAGAGTTTCGGGAGAGAAGCAAGTAAAGAACAGCTGGCAAAACTGCCTTGGGTTTTTCATAGGAAAACTATCACTTCAGTTGTTCTGCAGTTACCTAAGGCTGTAGCAGCACCATTCTGAGCCCTCAGGAAGATCAGCACCCCCACATTGACAAACTCACGAGGCACTTGCAAAACGCTTAAGGAATTTTGCTTGCTACCACAAAGGCCTTTTCTTGTGTACCCTAGAGAAAGTTAATCCTAATCCATCCATCTTCAGTTACTGCTTATCCAGTAAAGGACTGGGACGAACCTGGAACGCATCCCAGGAAACGCAACGCAAGGCAAGGCAACGGACACCTAGCCCCGGATGCCAATCCATCTCAGAGCACACACTCGCACACTGCAGGTCATTTAGAGATGCTGTTTTACTTAATTGCATGTTTTCAGCTGAGGGAAGGAAACTCATGACCACGGGGAGGACATCCTGATTTTGCAGTTCAACGTGTCCCTGGCTCAACCAAGGAGGGGCTTGCGTTTCACTTCTGTAACCTATCACGGTCTTCACCGTATGACATCGCCGCATTGGTCTGTCCCCCCCCCTCATTTTCATACTCAAGGCTTCTAGCCCACCACCTGTCAAGGCTGAGGGCAGTGTGGCTCAGCAGGCTACGCCTTGCTGCCTGTAATCAGAAGGGTGCTGGTCCGAGTCTTATTATCATTGTTATTGTTGGTGCATCATGAAATGAAGACGCGCCCCTGCATTGCTCCATACAGCCTTTGCAGGTGAGTATATTCCTGCTGTGTCTCTCTATAACAAGAGGATTACTCAATAAAACAGGTACTGTGCATCTTACCGCTCAACAGAAAACACAGGTTTTAATCAAAGCGGTGAGGTCACACGATGAAGACTGTGATTGGTTAAAGAGGTAAAATGCAAGGCCCTCCCTTGTTGACCTAGGGTCACGTCGAACTCTGCATGGGGTGGGGATGATACCTCCCCCCAGAGTAGGGAGGGGGACTGCAGGTGTGAGGCAGGGCAACCCACCAAGTCAGATGCGGGCCCTGCAGTCTCATCAAGCTAAAATATGTGCAAGTCACCGTAGAGACCACTAAAGAGCGACACACACACACACGAATATAAATAGATAAAAATATATATAAAAAAGGATGATGACTGATAACTAGGTTTCCAGCAGCCAAAAAAAAGCAGTCAACACCACTGTGGCAAATCTGTGAGCAAAGTACCAAATCAAATTGACTGACGGATGAGAGTCTGCAACAACAGGCTCTACAAGCTGGCTAGAGCATCGAGTCACGAGACTATGGATCTCGTAACTGCTTTATACCACTGCAGAATCATGAGCCACAATGACGAAAAAGAGAACATTTCGTTCTTGGAATACCTCATGTTTTGCTGTTTAGAAGCCTCTGAATGCTTTGGCAAAGTCAGGAACAGAATTAGGAAAAAGGAAATAAGAGAATCAGACATGAGTTAAGGAATACATATTTTAGTGAATATGAAGCACTCTCACCCAGGCACTTGAAAGGCACCACGATGTGTGTGTGGCCCTTGCACTGCTTTTTATCCTTCTTGCACCAGTTTTCAATCTTCACTGGTTCATTGGCGTCCACCACGTTTGTGATCTGAAGCTCGGGATACATCTGATTTACAGGAAGGGAGAAGAAATTGTGAATGACGTCGGGGAAGCGGACATTTATACACAAAAATGAAAAACACGACAAAAGCAGACAAAGGGAATTAACCTAACTGTCAACCGGACACATGCGTTCATTAACTTGGACGTCGCCGACATCAGTGGCATTTAATCAAAAGACAAGTCCAGCAAATATGAACAATCAGGGAGGAGAGAGAGGAATAATACAGTAATATTCTTTGTAGAATTAAAATGCACAGAGGCAGGGGGGCATCGTTAGGCTAATGCCACTCAATATTTAGATCGTCCCAACAAGCCGGGACAGATTATTGGCCACGGCACTCAGACATGTGACGGACGACATTCCTGTCTAACGAACCGGCCCACGACTGTACAGCCAAACTCTGCTAAAACAGCCCTGGAACAAGAGAGCCCCTGAACTCGGGATAAACTCACGTCCTGGGATTTGTTGAACACGAAATGCGGCTTTATTTAAATAAAAGACACGGCGCGTTGGATTTAGGGAGCTTTCGCTCACGAACATTGCAGCATTCTAGCATTGTAATAACGGCATGTAAACTGGGACTTGGAAAAAAGCAGCGCTTTTCTGAATGGATTTCTAAAAACAGAAAAGAAAAAGATGAGAGCTAAAGATAATTGAAACACGAACAAGGAAATAAATGAGACATAGTTGGACATTCATATTTCACATGTAACATACAGGAAAGGGGACTTTTGCACCTAAACACAGACAGACCTGGGAACCGCTAATTCATTTATATGGGAAAAATGCTAATGCTAACTATGACAACCTTAACCCCCACCCAGCCCTGGTCCCCATAAGGTCAAAAAAGGGTATTCATCACATTGTGGGGACATTTGGTCTCCACAAGGCAAGGTATATCTGGACCACATACACACACACACACGGCAGAGACCCCTCACCTCCTGGCAGTACTGCAGTAAGGCCTCCTTGTTCCCCATGCACGTCTTGGTGCCGGACGGGTCGGGTTCCCAGCGGCCTGTCTGGATGTTCACGTGCATGTTGAGCTTCCCGCAGAACATGGCGACCTGCGGTTCGGCCACAGCGAAGCCGGTGCCCGCATTGGCAGCCAGCGCCTGCGAAAGACGGGGGGGGGGGGACAAAAAACAATGGTTACATCTTTATTTCCCCTGGGGGGGCAGGCCCTTTGTTTAAGAGCTCATACCAAGCCCTGGAACTGTACGTCCCCTGTGGCAGTCCCCCCAGAAGCAGTAGAGGAAAGACTGAACACATCAGCCAATTTACTAGCTGAACTAGTAACACTCACACCCACAGGACCGCTGTATCTGAGGTTTATTGGGCTGGGGCTTCCTGAGTTTACACTGCGAGTCCCCACAGACAGCAGGCCTACAGCCCTTCTGCAGACCTTTGACCAGTTAAATTTACAGGAATAAACCTTGACAGGCCAGATCTGTGTAGTGTGCGCCAGCAGAAACAGGTTTATCTTCTTTAAGAACCTGATATTAGACATGATGTCAGGATAAAATGACTAATCATTTTGGGCAATAAACTGTATGTCGAGTGCCGGATGCTTAAATGTACATGGACTCCTGAAGTCATCTCCAGATAAGCGCCAGTCTCTGTCCTTGTGTGTCCCTGTCCTACCCGAATCAGTGTACCATCTACATGGGGAATCAGAGGAGAAAGATTCAGCAAACTCAGGATATTCCATTGAATTTCCAGATGGGGTGGGGTCGATGCGACAACCCGGAGTGACTGGCAGAACAGCGAGCAGTGGATCGCGACGTGTGCAGGTACACAGAAACCTTCCTGACTGAGCCTTCCCTGCCAAGTCACCTCTGCCTGATTCTCCAATTTCTGTTCATTATCTCCTACCTTCCCCCCCACCTCAAACTTCGGCTCCCACTGACGAAATTCAATTAAAAACGTGCACGCGGGTGCTGCTGGCGGCGTAAACAGACGCGGGTGAGCGCAGCGGCGAGCTTGCCGACAGACGCGGAGACAGACGGCAGGGTCGCAAATACACTCACATTGAAGCATTTCCAAAAAGGGCAAAAAACAATGCAACAAAACATGTAGTTTCAAACTAATTCTGCCCAGATTGATAGTGTGCTGCGACACTGCCGGCCACTGTAAATCTGCGTACCGCTTTTCGCTGTCCTCCCCATGCCTCCCTCCCGCTGGGACGGTAGAGAACATTCTGCACGGTTTCCTGTAAATGTCCAGCTTCACCCCTCCCTTTCCGGCACGGACTTCCATGCGGAGACCATACGCCATTAATCGGAACTATCAGAAGATGCCTCAGTGGAAGAGATCTAAAAATATGAAACAGATCTCTTAAGCCAGGTCATTGCTTTAGCTGAGAAGGGATTTTACTGGATTTCCTTACGCCATTGTAATACATTTCATTTTTATCCTCTCATATAGTTCAAACATTCTGGCCCACCTCAGCACAGCTTTATGACAATGTATCAGTTACATCAAATGCATTACTTACATAAATATATATACAGACACACAGACACACACACACACACACACACACACACACACTATCTAGATGCCCGTTGGTTTTGCTCAGGGGCCACCCTGTGGCATCACTCTGCCAATCAATGGATGTGAACCAGCAACCCTCCCGATCACTGGCACACAGAGCCACACAGCACTTCTACACACCATCATGTTTCCTAGCCATCATTAAATTAAATGTCTATCGTTTACCCTTTACGTTGAGGGTTGGTTTTAGAGCAAAAACCAAAAGACAGAGCTGGCCCTGCAGCAGCCTGCCGGTTTTTGCTGGTGCTGGGAGGGACTATGTTTTCTGCGGGCTCCCGTCCAGAGCTCTGACCATTTGGCAGGGCTGCATAGTCCTCTAAAGAGAGATGAAAGCATGGAAGGCGGGGGAGATAAGGACAAGAGCGGCAGGACGGCGAGCCGCTGACTGGGGAGACAGGCTGGGGCAGCGGGGCACTGGCCCAATGATCTCAATCGCGCCACCCGCCCTCACCCTCTGCTGGCGTCTCGCTTTTCTGCGGCGCTCTTTCCAAGGCCTGTTCCTCCGAAAGGTCAGCACACTGCTGAGCAGGAGACGGGGAAGGGGGGGGGGCTGCCTGGCACCCAGTATAATGCAGGGATATTGTGATGGAGCTTCTCCCCAGGGGTGTCCTAATTAGAGTGTCACAGAGCGGAGGAGGGTGCAGTGGGAACCAGAGGGCATGTTGGGAGAGCTTGAGATGTGCGTGTGTGTGTGTGCGTGTGTGCGTGCATATATATATGTGCATATATATATATATATATATATAGTGTATGTATGCGTGATTGTGTGTGTTTGACGGTCTACATTAAAGTCTGTATTGATCAGCTAGGGTGTGTTGTGCAGGCTACACATTGTTGTCTCTCAGCCCCTGCTGTCCTTCCACCACCCTTATCTAAAACACGACATTACACCACATTCTGAGCCAGCTTAAACACTGTATATGTCTATTCCATGTTTGAAATGATCCTTGGACTGAAACTTGGAGTGGATGAATTTTGTTCACGCATCAGCTTGCAGCTCACAGATCTACCAAAATATGCCTTATCGGTACCTTTCAGTGAAGGCTTCTCATCTGCTCAGCTACGCAAAGAACCGCGGTAACATCAAAACCACATGGTTCTCTGTCATGAATAACAGATTAACTGTTTGCTGAAGGACATAATCAAATTAAAGCAAAACATAAATCATGATTCAGAGCAGAAGCCATTTTCAAAATGTCTACTTGGTGCGGCACGATGGCCGGGGGCGAGACATGCACCGTGTTCCGTGCGTGTTGAGATGGCATGTTTTAGCCGTGTCATGCAGGTTTCCTCCAGGCGTCTCAGTCTTCCTCCCACAGTCCAGAGACACAGAGTTAGGCGAATTGGCATCTCTCAGTTACCCATATTGTGTGAGCCCTGCAAAGGACTGGCATCCCACAAAGAGTGCCCCCCAGCTCTGCAGTGTATGCTGCATGGGATAGGCTCCGGGTCTCCCCAACAAGATCCCGACTGGGAGAAGAAGTGGTTAGAAGATGGATCTAAGCTTGAACAATTTTAGACATTTATATCGATCCAGCAGCTGAGCAAGAGAAGCATCAAAGCGAACTTATAAGGGGAACTAAAAAAAATGCAAAACATCAAGGAAATCCAAAATTATTCATGGTACAAAAGCAGAACATATAGACTATATGGTGCCAGAGAAGTGGCTGTCAAGCCATGGGTTTACATCAAATATACTAAATGTAACAAGAACCCAGGGGGTCTATTAATACAGGAATAGCATCTACAGAAAACCACTAGTGTAGGGTGTCTGAAAAATACAAGGATGTCGTTCCTATTCAGAGAATCCTCGGACGTGCTCTTACAGTGACAAACGACTCGTGCAAAGGCAAGAGAGAGAACGCAATCGTGAAAATGTCATTATTATATAACAGTCTCAACGACGTCTCCAAATCGCTGGTGAAAGGGAGGGGGCAGAGTTTACCCTGGCCACACGGGAATTGAGGAATGCCCGTGAAGTGGCACCATGTGAGGACTCTGTGCTCACGACCTTTGGCTTGGGTAGACTCACTCCCTAAACATGATCAAAGGACAAATTTTGAAAAGCTCTTTGTATGCTGTTACTTGCTAGCAAGCTGTACCACTAACGCAGCAAACAGTAAGCCCAAGCCCAAAAATAAGCCATTTGTGTTAGCTATTTTTCCATAGCATTGATCATTTTATACTCTGTTGCCCGTATCCTGCCTTGCCTGGAATTTAAATGGAAACGAATTTCGAGATTGGGATGGTTTTCAATTTTGGATTCAACCTCAAAACCAATGAGAAAACACTTAAGGAACCTCATTAAAAATTCAAGAATGTCACATATAAAAATACGAGAGGGGCGCTGCATTTTAAAGCCCGTTCATGGCTGCACTGGGTTTCTACACAATTACAGCAAAAATGATCCTGTCAAGGGTGTTATCAAGTAGACCGCTTTGAGGCGATTTTTACATTACCAGGAATAATAAGGAGGCCGCAAAAAATTAAGTCAGCAAATATAGTGGAAATAATCTCCTAGCCGTTGCTTTAGCGATCCACTTATCACACCATCTCACACCAGAGGACAAAGCTTCTGCCTTCTCTCGCCTACTAAAGTCGCTAAGAAAGCATGACAGAAATAACACGGCGTGCTTTTTGTTTCTCACACGGGGCCCTGCTTCATCACAAGTGGGGGGACCCTGTGGTTGTCCACCCGGCCTTCCAGCTTACAAACACACGTTTGCCAGCCAGCTATTATCTGCCCGGCCTGTGGTTTGCTATTAAAAGCTTCGCCTGATGGCAGCTGGCGTCTACATGGGGCCTCCTGCGGGGATACAATCTCAGGTCCGCATATACACGCTGGATCCTTCTCCTCAACAGCTCGCTGATCAACCAAGATGACAATAGCACTAGAGTAACAACAGCTCTTCTCTTACTGTGATGACTTGGCAGTGTTAGAAACTAATTATACAAGGATAAACAAATAATTACAAACTGCAGTGGTAGCACTGAGATTATGTGCTCTAGTATTATGCCATAGGACTGGCTGAAGGAGTATAAATGCAATACATTAAATCAGTGTTTCCCAAACCAGTCCATGTTTTTGCTCCTTCCCAGCTCCCTGGCAGACAGTCCACATTTTTGCTCCCTACAGGGTGCTAGGAGGGAGCAAAAACATGGACCGTCTGTGGGTCCCCGAGGAGTGGGTTGGGAAACATTGCATTAAATAAAAATTTCTGCATATGATAGTCATCTCAAAAGACAATTAGGGGCTCCTGGTAACAGGCAACTCCTCCCTGGACTGCCAGAGGCAAGTGAGGTGCAGCTATTCCTGCAGCTATTCCACTGGCTGCAATTTGAAACAGACATTATGCCGAAATCCCCAGAGATGTGAGTGAACCCGGTCAGAGCCGGCTTCTCGAGGGTTTAGGGACGGCCGGTGGCGTGACCTGCTGCGTGGCGGTCTGCTTAAGGTCTCAGACTAAGCCCTTTTAATCCACCGTCTCTGCCCCGCCTACACCAACTTTCACAAGTTTCCCTGGAGCCAAAATGGATGTTTAGACAGGGAAACAGACTAAACCAAAATGAGAAAGTCAGAGGGCCAAATGTGGATGAATACAGACAGCCCAAACAACTTCAAACGGAAAGGAAACGGCAGCATGTTATAACATGCGACCTTTTAAAAACAAAGGCAACTGATCAAATTTTAATTTTAATTTTGGCTTCCAACGAGTATCAAACAGACAAAATGATAATTTTGCTGCGTTTCGTTTCGCGGTGATGCTCCCGTTTTGTGTTCAGTCCTGTATACCCCTGTATATATATTTCTTGTCACTTTATTTGTTCCTCAGCTGAATTAGATTTAGAGTTCACATAAATCCACTTTTTAAAAGGCATGTTTTTTTAAAGGTTCGATAAATGCATGACATTTCCGAAGTGAAAGAGTAATCGTGATTAGGATTTTTGCCATACATTTAGCAGCCCTAACTCGTACAGTGAAAAGCAGGTAAATAGAATGGGCTGGAATGTTTGCTGATGGACTCTATGACAAGAGACTCTTTACTGTCATGCAAATTGTGATCTGCTCACAAAGCGGCCCTTTGTCTCATGCTAAGATCGTTAGAACGGAGCGGAACCAGACTTAGTGCTGGGGCTTGAAGTGGCTTGACAAGGGCCCACTGTCACCCTCCAGCACGAGCAGGTCGGTAAAAAGTCCCTTCCTCGCTCCGGTTCAGTCTCAAATGCTTCAGTTTCTGACTCCAACCCAGAAGCCCCGCCCCCAGCGACACTATTAATTGGTTCCTCTCCAAGAAGAAGTGGAAGAATAGGGGAAAAATACTAGACTGATATCGCAGAATGTCAAGTCTGTCAAAGATGCCCATGATGGAGACTGGTGCGCTCCTACCATGGACCTAGTGAGTGCGACGTGGGGCGGGGCAGGGCAGGCGGAGAAGGGACCTAGTGAGGAACATCAGTCTTCCCCTCCCTCATATCAGACATAAGCCTGCCAGCACCAAGCACAAGACACTGAAACACCAAAGTGTAGTCAGTGCTCATTCTCAGGCCCATGCGACAGCTTGCAGTAGCACTGAAAAGCAAAACATGCAGTGCAGAAGGTCCCTCACTGTGCCTCACAAGGGTCTGGCGCCCCCGGAGGTTTCGTTGTGCGAATGCTGTCATTCTACAAAAGCCCGAGGATGCAGCGTGCTCTGCTCCGTTGCGCATTGCTCAAAGCCTCATGACATTTATTCAGTTCGAAGGGGCAGGGGGGGAAGCCAACTCGAAGATTGATGAACAATAAAGCCAAAGCTCTGAGAGGATACCCCAATGTTTAATTCCTTGACGGTCTTCTGAGCATATTTATCATCTATAAAAACATAATGGCCTCATGTTATATTACGTAATCAGGGGTGCGGCCATGAATTTATGATAAGCACTGATTGGCTGCTATTTTAGCAACCTAGCAGCTATTATTACCTAGTTATGTTAATTATATTGACTCGCTTAACCAGCTGTTTGTACTGTCAAGCAAAAAGCACACACTGTTTAAGACCTAGTGCCAAAACGTCTGCGCTACACTCATAGTGGACTATAAATAATGAAAAAGCCAGTCAAGCTTGGACCTAATTATTGTTAATATGATACGGGGTAGAAATATAATTAATACTATTTTCAGCAATGTTTAGAAGCATGCCTATAGGTGATGAACCGGGAGATACTTAACCTTTCGATAATCGGATCTAAGCCAGGGCAATTAAATGAGTGCTCATGTTCACGAGATCGGTTTGCAGATCACGGTTCAAAGTGCCGACAATTTCACCACGCAGGACAATAAGAATTACGTGTCGTGCCAGAACTGACAGACGGCGTTTATTTTTGTGGATATTCGGAACGAGCCTTCCAGCATGGCCTAGTCTCACCCGCCATCTTGCAGCCTCCAACATCAGAGGAAGCGGCGAGGTACTGAAAGACTCAGAGCAGCGTGATGTCGCGCGGTGTGTAACAAACATACGGACGGGCCATGCCAGAGGGTTAGGTCACGCCTTTTTGTCCCGAGGAACTCTGGCGATGGATTGCTCCGTGACAAGGCTGCGCTGCCCTGAAGAGGACATGGTCAAGCTTTCGCAAACAAAGAAAAAAGCCATTTACAAACCCCTTGTCACTCGTTAATTTCGCGAAGGTCTGAGTAGCCTCAAATTACACACTGAGCCAGTGCCACCTTCATTTGTAACCTTCTCACACACTCATTTTCAGTCCCTTTTCTTTAAATGTTCGGTAATCTGGCACTTTGAGCACTCAAGTCCTGGCAGGTGTCTTTTTGCATCCAGGGGTGACAAAGTGGCTTCGCACCAGTCTGGATTATGCAAACTTGAATGACGACTCGTTCGAATACCCCTGTTGTCATGGCGACACATCCCAAAAGAATCTCTGCTATTCCCACTGAAAAAGAAGAAAAGGGACAGAGTGAATGAGGCAAAGAAAGCAAGTGAGGTCACGCAGCTTTGGAGGAATGACGACACCTTAGAAACCCTCTACTGAACACCGAACCGTACAGCTTTGCATTCTGGGAATAGGCTGAGCTGTACATTTGCTGTCTTAATCTAGAGAAGGGTCTTCTACTGTACATGGAAAAGGGACGAAAGCCAAGTAAATTATTTAGCTAAAAGGCTATCTCAGGAAAGATTTCATTATTTAACTTTTACAATATTCACAAAGCATTGCATTTTGGACTTGCATTTGAATTTTTAAAAACAGGCTTTGTGCAACCTATGAAAACCTATGCAAGAAAGACCAGGGGCCTGTACTACGAAGCGGGGTTACTGGCTTATCGGGGTAACTTGTCGGATTTAAGGGAGTCTGGGCAAAATGAAAGTAAACTATGGTACCTTAAATCTGACAAGTTACCAGTAACCCCGCTTCGTAGTACAGGCCACAGAAGCCAAACTCCATTAAGTCTTGAGTCTCTCATGGGGGCAGCATGTTGCTCAGAGGGCTAATCCCCTGTACCTGTGATCAGAAGGTTGCTAGTTCGAGCCCCAGGCTCGGATGAATAGTCACATGCCTGTGGGCCCTTGAGCGATGCCCTTAACCCCCAGCTCCCTGGGTGCTGCATGCTGTGACCCCCAAGCATGCGTTCATCTCTATATGTGTATGGGGCAGCCCAAATTAGTCTCCACACGGGCTAATAAAGTCTCCCTATTCTACTACACCAGTTCTTCCAAACCAGCAGTACTTGGAGTTTTACCCTATGTAACTAAGACATGTACGCACACAAACAGGCGAGGATGGCACAGAAATACAGCGCCTCTTATCTTTCCCCTCCTATAAGCCTGGCACCGCATTATTCTTCATCTCATGATCCCGTCACCGCAGTGGAGCCGCAGGACACGGCGGCTGCCTTCCAGATGGCAGAAACTCCACCTCACGCCAGGACCTTCGCAGGATCTGTCCACCTCAGCCATTTTGTGTCATTTCCGAAGTAGACGCCACCGTTTAGCAAGGGACGATGCTTGGTAGACATCACAAGTCAGCAAGTAATCCTGATTACTGTACCGACCTGCCCAAGGTCCTGTCAATGAGTTCTATATACAGCTTCTCCTTTCTATGCCAGTTACCCTCAGTTAGAATAAATTTCCTTACAAAACCAACTTACTGTGACTGTTCATGACAGATTTCAGGTTGTTAACTCAAGCGCAAACCTACCAGCCCGTAATTATTACATTTGTATAGCAGAAAAAACTCCATATATAATGTATGCTTCATATTTTATTAAAAAAAATAAATCAAAATATTGTGACTTCATAAACAGTTATAAGCTTGCCAAGGGGCTTATCTTCCCAGCAATACATGGACAATGGCTACTGAATGGATCTCAATTCCCTGAAGATGCTTCTGAGAGACAAGGCTGAGCACGGGAAGTGGATCTCAAGTGACTCTTTGTCCCGCAGGCCTACACCAACCATAACGGCACGGCTTACCATTTCCCTGCCTGTTTCTCACAGAGGCCTGACAATAAACCGTGGCATTCTAGGTAGGGAGATGAAGGGGTGGAAGTTGCAGTAAAATTTGGTGCAATGAGGCAAACAATTTGGGCCCCAGAGCGCTTTGATGCAGATCAGCCTCAGAAGGCAGCGAGCTGGCGCTGTGGTGGGGGTTCAGTGACCTTGTTAGCGCGATGGCTGTCAGGGACTGATGTGAGGGAAGGGAGTGACAGAGGGAGGGAGGGTAGACACGAGAACCGTGAGAAATGGAGGGCAGACCTGACAATGAGGAATGGAGGAGGGAGTGGCCAAATTAGGCTGGTGTTATCTTCCTGGAGACAGGACTGATAACTACAATTCCTCCTGGTTAGCCAGCCACAGAACACTCTCACTTTGTCTGTAATCGTCCCACACAGATTTGCATTAGTATACCGTACCTTAGTTAAATAACGTTACAGTGTACCCTGTTATGCAGCTATTGTTAGAAGAAACACCCCCAATCTCCCACCTGGATTCAAAAACCTCTCTGATCCATAATGATCACGCCACCTGCTCGACACATCTGAAGCCGTTACATCCATCGTGACCGTCGCTGTTTCAAGCCAAATTCCTAGGCCTCTATCTGAGCTCATGTTTTCCCTGACAACACCAGTCCAGATGTTTACTGTGAAAACAGATTAAAGATTAAAAGTGCAGTATTGCCAAAGACACATCCCACACCCTCCATCACTCACCACGCTAAAACACTTTGTCTGTCCCTTTTATTCCCTCACAAAATTCCGGCCTCCGCTTTCTCTTCCACCTCCTCATCGTTGTTCACTCTTTATCCCGCAATAAGCAGGAATACAGACATATTACATGAAATGCACTGACACTATTAAATCTCTTTACTGCCACAGCATCCAAACCCTACCTATAGCTCTTGGCACATTTACATGGACAGAGCCTCATGTTTTGGTGACCGGTATGTTGTCTGTCAGTTATCTAAGAGGTCAGATCTCTTCTGTGCCCGTCCTCCTTAGTGGTAGGAGAACATGTCAGACAGACAGACAGCCAGACGTTGCCCATTCCTGTCATGAGTACCACTCCCACCTTGTAATTACATCCCCGCTGCTTATCTACTCACTCCAAAGGCTCCACCTACAAAAATTCCCGGCACAGCAGTGACATCACAAACAAGGCAATAATCCATCTGCAACAAGTACTGAAAACTCCAAGCCTTCATTCAGTTTTAAACCCTATAATACTAAAATGACACACATCCCCTTCCAAATTTACCTTGTTAAAATACTTTACGCTTGTAGTAACTGCAGAATAGTCAGAAACTCCAGTTCAGCTCCAGCATCCCCTGGTCAATGGTTCATTATATACAGTTCTAACAGACCAAAGGAGCGTGTTTGTCAGAAAGTGGAAAAATAAATCTTTTTTTAGGTGTGCAAACATGTGTCAAGCAATAAGGCCTGCTGCATTTGGAACTTAAAGAATGGGGGGGGGGGGGGGACAAGGAACATACCGGATAAGTCAAGTGAAATTTCAACATCTGCATGTCATTCTGAGGCAGTAGTGAGAAGTTTTCATTAGACTGCGTGGACAGGAAGCAGTGTTAACAGACCGCCCTCCCCGCGGTGGCGGTGTACCGGGGAGGATGGAACTTACACGAGAGTGTTATCTGCAAGTCAGTGGGGAGAGAGAGGAATGTGGGTGTGACCGGCGAGGCAGTGGGGGGGGACTCTGAGACTTCTCTCCGTTCCCGGGGGGCGGGGGGGGAGCAGTCAGACTGACCCAGTACACAGACTCAGAGGCAGATCCCTAAACTGACTCACGCAAGCGTGGAGGTGAAGCCATGGAGTCACGAGGCATTAAAACAAATACATAAATTCAACAAGCCTCTCACATACAGGCAGGCCCACTCATTATACTGGATTTGTTATGCAACTTTTAAGTCCGCCAGGCTTGCGCTAGCAGCCTACAGCCACTCCCCTTGCTTTGTGCCTTGGGAACTAGTTAAACAAACCATTTGGCACTGACCTCCGACTGTCTAAACAGACCTCAGACAACAGGAAGCAAACTGCTGGTCAGAGTACTGCAGAGAAATTGAAGAGCCATTATACTGTAGGTATAAAAATAAATATATNNNAACAGACATAAAACCAAATTAAAGAAATCGTTCTTCTGTGGTGCTAAATCGAAGCGTTTCAAGAGTAAGGCTGTGGAAAAGCTTGCCTGGCTCAAACAGAAGCTCGCATAGAAGTGATTACAAAGGCCAGGATAAGAGGCCATTTGCAAGAGCCCCCTTTCCAGAATAGATGGGAGCAGGTAGGAGACAGACAATAAAAGACCTTCAGAGTAAGCAAACTTGAACTCGCCATTTGGGCGGTGTGTGTGTGTGTGTGTGTGTGTGTGTGGTGTGTGTGTGTGCGCGCGCGCTGGGGGCTGTCCACGCATGTGTGCGTCTCACTGAGCTGGCTTTGTGACCCACATAAAAGAGCGTCTGGTGCGGGTCACTGGGAACGAAAGCAGAATGCACCAATACATACGACACACCTAGAACAAGGGGCAGGTGGAGCAAATCCACAGCAATGTGACTGGGTGAATGGGGACACGGCAAAGATGCCAGTCATCGTCAGCGACTGCCGTGCCCGACCCAGAACAGCATGCTTTACAATGACAGGCTGACACAGGGCTTCAGAAACAAGGCGATCATTACATTCACATGTATTTATCAGACACTTTTATCCGAAGCCAAGTACAATTGAGTAAGCGGGGTCAGTCGGTCCCTGGGGCAACGGAGGGCCCAAAGGTGGCGGGATTTAAACCGGTGACCTTCTGCTGAAAGGCACGGAGCTCTGCACCAGGCAGTCATACTTGTGAACAAGGTCTATTACAACACAATTTATGATAAAAATCTTGCACAGACATGCTGGCAACTTCTCAGACCGTCATTAACACATAACGCTCCTCACTTGCTTACAAATGTTAACACACATGACAAAACTACTCATATGCTGTACAGAGGCCCCGATGACGCAAGACTCCACCCAAACTAATCAGACTTCCAGTAATAATGTTTACTCAGCCACAAAATGCCTCATAGTAATGGCATGTAATGGCTTACATGAAGCATCAAGTTTGCATTACAGACTTTACATTTTTGGGGAAAAAATAACAAAGAACAGGGCAATAATGAGGCTACTGCTGCACCTCAAATGAATAAAAATAAACAGACAAACTTACTTCTTTTTCACCTCACTTAGTTTAACTACAGATATATAAAGTCTGCAGCTTCTGAGTATTTCAATGTCATTCAAAACAAGCTTATTGTGCTGAGCGCCTTCACTGAATGGGAAAAAAAAAATTCAAAGGCATTTATTCTACTGGATATAGAGAGCAAAGAGCAGAAGCAGATGAAAGGGCTGGGAGCCCCAGGGGTGGCGTAGGACTGTTTTCGGCTGCTCAAGAACAATCTTTGATGCCACATTTTGAACCAGAGACATATGCATATAATTGACAGGCGCTCATGGATGGGAGAAATGTGATTTGTAGAGAGATTTTCTAAAAGATGCAGAAGAGGGGGGTTGTGCAGGACTTGGCGGGGAGTGGACAGGTTACTCCAGAACCACCCCCAGACAGACAGTTTTGAGACCAATTGTCCATCAAGCTGAAAATTCCTTCAGCCCTTTCAAGCCTAAAAACATTTTTAAATCATAGCCCTTTTTATTTCAGGCCAGGCCGACTTTTACCGCATACTTTCTAACTCTGTCTAGCTACTGCAAATATTTTTCGACCTTGTCCTACAGCTGACCTCTCCCATCATGGGTAGAGTGACAGTGAACACACCGCTTGCCTTCTCTTAGTGACACAGCAACTGTTTATTGCATTATAGTCGTAAGATTGCATAAACGGACCAGTTTGAACAGCACATTTCACTCATGCTCTTTATTTGTTCAGCCCTCCTTCACTCATAAACAGCAGACTAGAGGTGATGTTAATTAAGCAACACACTATACCACACAGTGGTCAGCAAGCAGTCGATCGCGATCGGCAGGTTGATCCTTAAGACATTACCAGTCAAACGGATAAGGATGGCAAGGCCTACCACCCACCCCAACCCCCTCCTGTAGACAACATATACAAACTTGGTTGCTCTCAATTATTTTCTTTGTAGAAGTAGCTCTCATTGCATAAAGGCTTGGAAATGAGTGTTTTATAAAGCAGTCATTTATAATAAACAATGAGTTGCTGCCGTTTGTCCCGTCATCCAAATAATAAATATTTCACTAAAAAAAAAAAAAAGTTTAAAAATGTTCCACTAATAAAGAGGATGTTCTGTCAGCTTCTTTTCACCTATGTTATCTAAAGATCCATTTCCTATTTCCCATGACTGACTTATTTATGGACAATCATTAGATTCTACTTATACTGCCATGTGAGAAATAAGGACAAAACAAGGGATCATGGGCTATAAGAGAAATGAAAACTGTAGAACACTGTCTTTCATCACTTCCTGTCCCTCAGTTCTGGTGCAAAGACCTTACTTTTGTTTCAAAGCTGTAAAAAAACACTACCCTGATTCGTTTGGCAGCGCCGGGTGTGTTTAGGTGTGGGGGAGCAGACCCCACTCACCTATTCTTACTGTTCCAGCCCCCGGCATCGCAATCATAAAGTAGACTGACATAACCTTGGGCGCACCTGTCCAAATACATCTGTGCGAGAACAGTGGCGACAGGACTGCACACGCCACCACCAGAAACAAACAGGGGCAGGGGTATCAGATTAGCGAAGCGTGTCGCTAGCAGGAACCAGCAAATGCAAATGAAAGTTTTCATGGACCAGATCACAAATGCAAATGGAGAAACAAGGAAGCAGAAGTGTTTCCTTTAAGGGTGGGGAAGCCTCACACATGACGCACATGCCCACCCAAGGGTCATCTGATCTCTCCACAACTGTTTAAAACAAGCGGCGTGCTAATAAATGACTAACCACACACTTCACATTCCTTGTTCCTTGTTAGATTCATTTCAACCACAGAGAAAAGGTGTGCTGGGTCCGTTAGAAGAAGTGGGAAAGTAAAAAATAACATTTAGATGTGCAGCTTTAAATTAAAAACTAGGATACAAAATTCATGAATACGTGGCAGCTCTGGGTGTTAGCAAGTTGCACAAAAATTAATTTACCTTTCTCCTATAAGGGAGGGGTTCATTTTGTTTTTATCAAATGTAACAAAGAAAATCAAAGAAAAAAAAAATCTAGACATTAATTAGGAGTTATGTCCAGAATTGCAAGTCATCATTAATTCACATAGGCTCTTGCAATGTACATTGAATACCAAGTCGGTCTCGATATGAAGACGTCAGCACAACATGAAAACTCAAATTACATGCTGTCACAGGCCACACTGACTGAGCTCATACATTATTAATGATTTTATGGAAAAGTTGAAATGATATAACTGCCATTACAAGAATGAACGTTATTTAACACTAACATACAGTGTTTCACATACCTTTTCAAAGTCATTACTTAGCTGACTGGTGAAAGATCTCTGGTGGGTAAAAGACCCCTGGTGTATTTGATAAACCTTTCACTATTTCCATCCAGAAAAGATTAAATATATCTACAGACTGGAAGAGCTATCAGTTGGTATTACAACAAAAATAACAGATTATGCTACTCTAGCCTGATTAGCTTTAGCCTCCGTTACAGCCAGCAGGTACAGTATAGCCCTAAACAGACTTACTCACTGAAAAGTAACATCCTAACAAAACGCCATTAAGAATTTCAGAACTACATCGCTTATCTAATTTACATAAAGAAAATGGCACAATATCCATAGATTTTCCATAGACCATTATCCATAGACTTTAATGTTCTTTTGCATAAATACTGATCTTCAATCTACAGGCAGCTAAAAATCAAAGTTTATGCACATGGATAATAGAACAGCAGCAATAAAATAACCAAACAGGCTAACTGCCATGCAGACCGTCTGGTTTTTGGTGCGATGGAGCAGTCCGATCAAGTCTAACAGAAGCATGGTCTCAACGCAGCGACAACACAATTGTTATATATTCATCAATGCTAGTGCTTCTATTCAAGTGTGAAAAAATATATTCCCGGGCCGTTAAAGGTAATATGCAGCATATTCAATATGAGCCAATAAGTCAAAGCCATGTGTTTTGGCACATGACAATTAAGGGCCCAAGCTGAGCCCACAACACTCTGCTCCCCAAGCAGGACAGTTAAAGTGGATTGAAAGCAAGCGTTAGCAGTGCCAGCTTCATTAAATGAACCTCCACAGATGGACCAATGGCAAGAGATGCCCAGCAGAAGCCTACATCGCTACCATAAGTTACCTAGTATGAAGGCATTGCAATTATTTATGTCCCTATATTACGATGCATTTATCCTCATTTTCAAATGAGGTGTGATATAACGCATTACAGTTCAATTTAGTATCTTCACTGATGTAGCCAAGGTTTGATAGGACTTGCACTATAAAAGTTTAGAGAGAAAACCACCTGAAATAAACTAATCTCGGGTCCAGTACATGGAATGTCTTGCTCTGCAAAAGTTTCCTGTAAGGGTAGGCAGATCCATACCAATACAAACATTCAGAATAGTCCCGCCATGAACAGACTTGCACAATTGCAATCTATCATGCTTTAAGAGTTTGTCAACAGGCTTGGAGAACATTTCCCATGACTAAATCTTCTGGGGGAAAAAAAAAAAATATATATCACATGAGTGGTGTGGCTTGAACTAGCTTGAAAAAGAGTCTATGACATAATGCTGTATACACTGAAAGCGGCACAGCTAGAGATCATCACGTTACTCAAGGGAAGCTGTCGGATAAAATTCCGATAATTAAAATCACCAGGACACCAGCATTGTGGCTACAGGAAGGGCCAGAGTGAAAAAAATTGAGGGAGCTTGACAAATGGGATTCTACAACTCAAGTCAAGTTTTTATGAAGGCCCATACCGGAAAGGCTGGGCATCAAAATTGACTGCAGGCGATATTGCTAGCTATAAACAAAAATAAATAAATAAAAATCCCCCTGCTTCCTGACAGCAAGCCCCTTGTATCACCATGTGTTGTT
>JAODKC010000041.1:8079592-8093517 GCA_026777985.1 Mormyrops attenuatus | reverse complement strand
CCCCCCCCCCCCCCCCCCCCCCCCCCCCCCCCCCCCCCCCGCCCCTAAGGACATTTTCAGTCCACCCATCTAAACTGACCACAGACCACTCAGGGATTTGTGGCGGATTTACCGCAAAACAAATGAAAGTTTAAGCACTTAGTATTAAAACGCTCCTCAAGGCCGATAACGTGACAGCATTCCAAACAGTGCATACAGTACATTTCTACAATCACAGGCAAAGTTACATCTAAGCATAAAAAAAAGTAGAAGTTTAACTGCAATCATTTGTTACTTGCATCATTAAGCATTTCATCAAGTACAGCTATACAGTAGTTAGCATTTTGTGTCGTCATTCCGAGAGGCCTGCACAGCAGCCCCTGCTCACCCACACCTTTGACTGCATGACACCAATGCCAACATCCGTCTTCATCGGTACAAATCAACACATATTATAGCTACGTGGTGCTGCGGCAATCCCCCACCTCTTCCATTACCATTTTTTCTGTTTTTATTTAAAGATTGTATCCCTATTGCGGTGGCTCAGTGGGGAGCATGATAGCTTCACACCTCCAAGGTCGCGTTTCATCGCTGCCCCAGGCTCCGTGCATGAGTCTGAGGTTTCCGAGGTGCGACCACGCTACTGTGGGTTCAATCTGGGTCTCTCGTTTCTGGGTTCCTCCAACAATTGGAAAAACATGAGGTCTAAGGCAATAAATTGGATTTCAGAGATTTTAAAAAGGCTACATTATAAGTTCTAGATTACTATACATGCCTGTATATTGCAGTGTTTAGACGACTTCGTGAATGCTACAGCTAGCCTACTTATCGGCTGTTGTCTTGTACTGTATATCACAATGTTAAAAGTTACAATTTCAATATTTCACTTGAAGTCTCAGATTGCAAAACTCCAGAACACTTTATGGTCCAAATAATGAAACGTTTACGGTACCAGACAAACAGATGTACTATCTGCTTTGCTTGTACATCAGTTTAGACAAAAGCCTAATAAATGTAGATTACATACTTCAAAATGTTTTATGTAACCTCAGCACTTAACCTGAACTACCATACATGAGCAGACGTATTTCCTGAATACAAGGAATATACAAAAAAATAGGAACTCACATTTAACGGTCTACTTAAAAATAAAACTGGTAAATAATTACACAATGAGTAAATAAATTTAAATTTAATCCCTTATTGCAAAACCAAAAATATTCTTTCAAATTGTAATTGGAATCACTACAATGAATTTTATCAGATGCTTACAATTATTCAATATATTTTTACTAAAATTGCAGGCAGAACCATTAGTTCTACATGTACTGAACTAGTATTTAATCTGGAAATTAAAGGGTGAAAGATATTTTACATTCAACACTCATCAAAAAGTAGAAAACTAAAAAGGCACGTGAAATATTACTACAGTTTAGTCTGGAATCGAGAACATATTTAATAAAAAAAAATGACTGCACAACTAATTCATCAAAGCGTTCAGCGAAGTTCTCCATTTCAAGGTTTGGGAAAATCACCAGACCCAAACACGTTAAGAGAAATCACATTTCAGTAAAAGGGAAGCAACCCAGAACAATTTATCCTTGTCATCATTATCTACTGCAGATAAACATTTCTTAAGAAGTGGTGAAGGAGACTATGAAGAATTAGAAAACATTCCAATCTCTAATCTGGGAGGGAAAAAAAACAATTAATGCTACAGTTAGGAGGAAAAACCATGGGGAAAAAAGTTTGTCAGTCAAGCACTACTTTTGGTTATAGCTTGATATTGTAAGACTACAATGTCTACAATAAGCCACTGAGAGCCATTTAATGCCTTTTTAACAGCTGTTACCGATGGGTTGAGTGTTGTAGTGTTTGTTAAAATTCATGAAATTAAAGTGAAATTAAACCTTAAATCAATAAAACATTTTGTGCCAGACTTGTAATATGACATTCATCCATATAGCTACTAAATACGTTTTCAGGTTAATACCTCTGCCTTCATTTATGCATATACCAATTCTGGATAAGGCTGAACTGAATCCATATGTGAAAATATTTTTAAACCTTGTTTAAAAGTAATTCCCCCAGAGTGAAAAATCCAGTCTCATCTTTAGTTAGAAATACTACAATCAACCAAAGAAAATGCCCAAAGACTTTACAATTTTAAACACATATTTCTAACATGGTTCTTAAATCTGTTTCGAGAGCAAGAATTAGAACAAAAACCTTTGACACCGCTACATTATGCATTAACTAATTTAACAATGTATTTAAAACTACTACACATTACAGATTCAAGGTAAAGTTTAAGCCTTGGGGGCAAGTCAAGAATAAATGGGGTTCTTAAGCATTTAAATAAAACTTGAATTTTGTTTTATGAAACATTAAAAGTATTATATAATTTGATTATGCTGACTTACAAAGGTAACTGAATGTGTTAAATTGAACTTATGATCTAAAACGCTTAGTGGTTAAAGTGGGGAGGAGCTCTGAAATCTGTAAGGAATATTTAAAAGAACAGCATCAAATCAAAGAAAATCCCTCCTTTGCTAGAAGATCATATTGCGACCTGTGATTTTAACAGCTGGGCAATTCTCTCCCCCCACAAGGGTGCAGTTAACTCACTTGCATTACTTGGCGCATAAAGCTGCAAGATTAAATTCAAATTCTAGGGAGGAAAACAGTTTGAATGTCAGTCACCATTACAGAAAAATACCCGCAGTATGCCACCTGATTAGGACAATAAAATTTGCCCAGTCGAAGGGCTGGCTTCAGTCCAAGCTGGGATTTTGTGGGTCATTATGACTGGATACGATTAAACTGATGCCGCACTATACTGATCAGCACTGATTTACCCCCAGGTATCGTATAGTTCTTACATGGCTTCTTCCTTTCTATAAAAACAGGCATACATTTTAATAAATAAGTTAAAGTAAATGATCTTAACTTAGAGCCAACGCAAACCCGCCAATCAGCCCTCTCAGGCTGTTAAGAAATGGCTGACCATTATAATGACAGCTCAAAGCAACCTACCGTGTAGTATTTTGATGCCTTCAACGATTCATTGATTTCGGTTTACTGGAAGAGATGCGGTACCAGGACTTTACCCGCGACCAAAAAAGCAGCAGCAAAACGAGCCCAGGTCCGCGCATGTTAACCCGTCCCCCCACCCAACACAATGAGATGCACGGAGACCTCGGCGCTTATACGTGGGACACCCCCGGATTACAAATGCAAATCTGGGGAGACCGCTTTCTCAGTACTCTTTAACCCACCTAAATATTAAAGGACCGGCGAACGCAGCTAATTATTGTTTATTTGTTTGTTGTTTTTTTTTTAAAAAAAGAGAGAAGTTTCGCATACACATATACTTAAATAGGATGAAAATACTTGACAAAAAAATAAAAATAAAATATGCGACGGTTAAGTGAGTCTTCGTGGGACGATATTACGGACTGATGCATTAAATACTGCTACAACCATTTCAGTGACGTATCGTTTGGCAATAATATAACAACGACAAACGAAGAGATTACAACGGCCATCGAGCTATTATAAGCAATCAGGCACCGGATCCGCCGTCTTCCATTTGATCTCTGCGGCGGGGCTGTTAATTATATTACTGCAATACAGTGTCGGCCCAGCCGGCACATTGTAACAATCGGATTGATATGTCATCCAATTCTCTCCTTCGATGGGTATTATTCGGTCCAAGTAAAACAATGGGCATTGTGCACAACTGGCTGAGGACATGCAAAAACCCTTACAAGACGCCTTTTTCAAAGCCTGACTATTCGAGGGATTATTGCCTATTTAAAGCTCCGCACGCCCGACAGACACCATGACACCAACAACACCGACTACTAATCAGCGGTTAATTTGTAGCCACCATTTAGACTACACCTTTTCCATAGCTGCGTGCATTTTGCATGCAAATAAATGCTAAAAAAATGCCATTTGAAGCACATTTGCGGGCTTCTTATTAGTCAGTCACGCAGGTGAACATCATAACCTAGAGATATAATGGATATCATACTTTCCATTTTAAACGAACGCGAACAGGCTGCGCAAACCGCGCACGGACGCCGTTTTAAACGCAGACATTAGCGAATCAAAGCGACAACCTGCTTACCTCGATGTAGCCCGCTAGAGCTGGAACGGCGATGCCCAAAATTAGGACGGATATCACGGAGAGGGAATGCATCGTTCAACGCCGACCGACTGTTACGGAACCGAACCAAGCGAAGCGGTCAGTCCTCGCGATTTGTCGGGGGAAAAAATAAAGCTCCGGGGGGAGAAACGTATCAGGATTTTATTAGGATAAGATAAGAGTACGAAAGCTGCACGTAAGCCTCGTTACTCTGCTTTAGGCAGAACTGAGACGCACTATTTACTCCTCGCCTCCTTCTTCTCCTCCTCCTCCTCCTAAGCTGAGCCTATTCGTTGCGCCGCTGGTCGTCTCGTCAAAGCTTGACCGGAAATGACGTAATATTGGTACCTCTCAGAAGTCACGCCCGAGGAGTACAATGGAAGCCACGCCCAACCTTGCGCATTACGCGAAGGGCCGCGTTCAAGGACTGACCTTGGATCTGTTTCAGGTTTCGTGCGATATACTCTGCCGCTGCGTTATCTGGTTCTGGATCTGTGCATTATAACCCAACCTACCTATGGAGTGTAATGAGGCATTTGAGCGATTGATAATTTTCCTCGTATGCTTCACCGTCATTGCCTAATAATTTTTCAGACAACCTGTAAACACGGTTACAGAAGAATTATGGTCTTTATTGCTTTGTGGATTTGGGAAAAACTGGTATCCTTTCAAATATTTTGTTTATGTTACGTCTAGATAAACACCACGAACAAAATGTCATTCCCCTTCTGAAGATTAAGATGTTTAATTCTTTCATCAAAACCAAGTTTTGAGTTCTGTATTAAACAGCCCTCTCACAACTGTCTTTCAGCTTAATTATTTTGTCGGTTTTGTCCCCATATCTTGAAAAAGCCTCTTGCATAACCACATTTTTTAATCATCTGGGAATTTTCCCCAGATGTTCATAAACTGAAGTCTGGGCTGTGCCGAGTCTAGCTATACAAAATGCATTCTCATGCTTCCTCTTGCTAGTGAGAGGCCCATAGATTTTGTTGCAGCAGTCATTTAGAGCAGAAATCTTTATACCTCCCAGAATTAATCTGAAGAACAGTGTCACAAAGTTGACATTTTACATAAAATTATGTACTGGAACTTTTGGGATCAGGAGGAGGTGGAGGCAAGGAGTAAATAGTGTGTCCCTCAGTTCAGCCTAAATAATAAATAAATAATAGTCTTAAAAAATCTTGGGCATGCATGTTGATGAAATTAATAATGATCCCAGCAGACAGGACATGCTGCGGATGGGAGATTTCCCGCACCCACTCCTCACTGTAACAACAACTGAGAATTCACACATGAATGATATCTCTTTTTAAAAAAACAAATATAGTTACTGCAAAATTGAAACTGGTTGTTTTCAATTAAGATTGAAGACATATCCTTACAGGTAGAAAGTGTAACAGTACACCCGGGCTTTTGAAAAACTATCGAACGTGACCGTGATCACTCAAAAAATATGGGAAAAAGTGGTAACTCGATACGATGTGGAAGCAGGATTTCATCGTGAAAAAATTGACGAAAAATGCAACAGACCGGATCTGAAAAGAGAGACTGGGGAAAAATTATACATCAAGTGGTATCCAAGAGGCAAAGAGAGATTTATTTCAACCTATTAGTGACTAAATAGTGAAAGTGACCTAGTAAAGCTATAAAGCAGGGCTAGGTAACCTTATCCAGAAAGGGCCATTGTGTGTATGGCTTTTCGTTGCAACTCCTTAATTAGATTACTAATTAGAGGATGTCCTCACACCTAGGTTTGAACAGCTGACCAAAAGGGTATCCCAAAAACTTGCTTACACACTAACCCTTTGAAGATAAGATTGTCTACCCCTGGTATAAGGCATTATTGATATATGTGTGTGTGTGTGGTTCTGTGTGTGTGTGTGTGTGTGTGTATACACACACCCACATGCACACTTTATTGTCCTCACAAGGAAATTTGACTTAGACTCCACAAAGCTGGGCCTACCAGCTGGACAAAAGACATCAGACACATAAATAAATGAGACAGAATGTTATTGTTATTAGGAAATGGCATTTCAATATGCTTCTTGAACGTAACATGTTGGATTGTGCACATCCAATAGGAAGGAGAACCACTAGGAAAAAAAGGCCAAGACTGATCAGGATGACTGTAAACCGCAGAGATGACATGTAGGCAAATGCATGTAGCTGACAGTTGTAAAGCAGTGGGCAGGGACCGGACGGATGGGACTTCGTACATGGGAAACGTGGCTCCCGGTTGGGAATAGTCACGGCACCACGCTCTACGCCATTGTACCAGTCATACTCGCCCACAGGCTCACAGACAGAAATAGATGGCATTACAGATATAGCAGCAATCTTTTCAACACGCTGTTCATTACTGTCGTGGCTCGGAGGAAACAAGTGGATGTCAGCTCTGGAGTCTTCAGGACTCCCACTCACTGATTAATTGAATTCATGTCTTTCATATCTCTTTATTTCAGAGAAAACCAAGAAAGACTCTGAATTCCGATTCCAACTTTGGTGCTACGGGAGCTTAGTGGGTAGCACTACAGCCTAACGCCTCCCGGTTCGTGGGTTTGGATCACACTCCTTGTGTGGAGTTTGTGTGATACCTCTCTGTGGGGGTTTCTTCTGGAAATTCTCCCCAGCAGCCCGAAAAATGCAGCGAGGTAAACTGGTGTGCCTACGTTTCCCACAGTGTGTGAGTGTCTGCCTTACAATGGATGAGCATCCTATCCAGGGAGTCTCTTGTCTTATGCTGCTTGGGACAGGGTGCAGACTTACTGTATTGGATCAGGAGTTATGGAAAATGGATGAATAATTTCTATACTGGAACAAAGAAAGTGAATTAAAATGCTAGGAAATGTATGTTTTTGTGTTACCTTACCAGAAGTACTTTATAAAAGGTAATGTATAATAGTATACATAAATTCACATCCAGAAATGGCAGATATACTTTAAAAGGAAACTTAATTGCAGCAGTCTCAGTGGAGTGGTGTAGTTTGTTGATCTACAGCACAGCCATTAATAATTCAGTCCACATTTTTGATTGGAGGCCCGTTTGGGGGAAAACGTCATATTGGGGGGTGTTCTTATTGTGGAAGGTGAAGGTGTCTGCTGAGGAGAGAATTGGCAGCCAGTGATCATGAATTATTGACATCAATTAGACACAAAGTGTTTTTCGAGATGTGGGACTTTATGAAGAAATGCATAATGGACTTATCCCAGTGGTGTGATGTGCTCTGCCTTGCACTGCATTCGGAATGTGCCATATTCAGAATGTGCTGCAGAAACACATCCACAGAATGAACACCAGCAAAACCAGAGCTGACTCCAGAGCAACTTCTGGAATAATCTGCCCCACTAATCTACAATTAAGGAACATGTTCAAGATATTCTTCCTATAGCTGAATAGTTCTAAGAGGCCATATATTGCCTAGGTAAAAAGAGGTGGTTTAATTTGCCTACTGCACACACACTTGCATGGAGTAAGATTGACTGCCACGGGAAAACACACAAAAACACAAAAAGATACAAAAGATATAACATTTAATACAAAGTGTCTTTCAGATAAACACTTGTAAAGTACTTGCAGATAAATTAAAACTTGGCATCATTAATGGTGGACAAACTGTTGCTTTGTAATCTTGGCACCCTTTGTGGCTAATAGACTAATGAGGCCCGTTACAACCAGAGAGAAAGGTATTAATTAAAGCTTTGTGACACAATGGGACCTAACGGGGTAGCATAGGAGAAGGCTCACAAAAAATACTTTTTAAAAGTAATTTAAAATTTATAGTACAGCAAGATCCTACTTACAAAATGTCAGAGAATAACTATGTAAAGATCGATTGGTCACTCATACAGAAAAGAAACACTTCCTGTCGATCGATTAAAACTTTTCTTTATTTCATAATTACAGTGGCTGAAAATTACTCAGAGTTCTGATTCTGGATAAAAAATGCTCAGTATAATTTCAATTCAGTTAGTAGGCTATTCTCTATCATAAATGATACATAAAACTACGCATGAACAGAACTGCAACAAACACATCCCTTTTGGCACACAATTATATTTAGTATTGCCCCAGGAAGAATAATTGTGTGTTTATGTCAGTGTTTCCCAACCTAGTCCTCGGCGACCCGCAGACAGTCAAAGTTTTTGCTCCCTCCCAGCTCCCTGCCAGACAGTCCACATTTTCAGAGAGCTGGAAGGAAGCAAAAACACGGACTGTCTGGGAGTTCAGGAGTACTGGGTTGAGAAACACTAGTCTATACATTACATTAAAAGAAGGCTTATCGTTAGGTGTGGTAGGGTAAGGCTGCGGCATATTGCTGTTTGATAGCAATGACTCACAGCAAACAATATCCTGCTGTGTAGACACAATTGTGTTACTCAGCCAACCTAGTATTTGCTGGCCAGTTCTTGTCTGGGCTCTGTTCCTGGTCCTCTGGGCTATAAAATGTTCATAAAACCCTAGAACTATATTTTTCTGTGGTCTGTTTTCCCCAGTAAAAAGCAACTACTTATTAAAAATTCTCTGTGCTCTTTTTTTTAACACTACAGATAGAGCTCAAAAGATTACATGGAACCGTCATCTGCATTACACAACGGACTGATGTAATTTCAGAGCTTTGTAAGAAAATATCTTACAGCTCCTGTTACAAGAGAAAAAACTATTTTTGAAACAGTATAAAGGTATACTCCCCGCTGAGAAAAACAGCATTAACCAGCATGACTTCCGAGCTGGTCTATGCTGGTTTGGTGCTGGTGTAGCTGCTGGACCAGCATAGCTGTGCTGGTCTACCTGCACATGAAGTTGGTCCACCAGTAATATCTTAATAATGATGCTGGTTCGCCAGCACCAAAACACAACATATACTGGTATAACCAGGATGTATTATGCTGGTCATGCTGGTAACCAAGTATGCAACTATTCCCAGTGTCAGCTTCAAGCCATGCTCCTGATAGCTAAGACTTGATGCTTGGGTCACCCATATACGTAGCAAGACGTCATTCTCTCCTATCCCACTACACCATAAGAAATTAATCGCTGTTACCTTTATATTCATTTATTGCCAACATTAGCATCCATCTCATAAAGTCTTTTTACACTATATTTCAGGTAGTCACTGAGGAAGATGGTCACCTCTTCCAAATGGAGTTCCTCGTGAACAAACATCCAAAATAAGCCAGAAAAAAAGAATAAAACAAATTCCAGATTTATTTCAAAATCTGTATGCACAAACATCAAACAGACTGCACCAATGGGGCTAACTGCCTTGTGAATAGTGAAGATAGTGAGAGCAATATTTAACTGTGATAACATGATTATATGCCGATTTAACTGTTACACTGCACGGACCCAAAGAAATCCCAGAATTTAAGGTCAAATTCCATGAATAGGCTATTAAATGAGATTTACCCATCAAAAAAAAAAGTTAATTTTATTGGTAGTTGATATATTATTTATACATTTCTTAATAGGTTTTACGTTTATCTTCCCTGAAATTTATTTAAATTCATTAAGTTTACCCTAAATGTATAAATATATTAGTATAACAAGCTGAAAGATTTGGATATTACATGGGATCTGTTCCTTTAACTGACATTATTAAAAGATGCTTTTTAAACCCAATTCCTTTCATTCTCATTCATCTTGCTCTCTGTCTAACAAAAGCACATTTTGTTAATTCATTACACATTTCATTAGGCTTAGCTCAGTTTATTTTCAGACTGTATTCTTCTTCCATGGAGAAATTCCTTTTCTTGAATGACTCAAGATAATGAGAATAGTGATACTTTACTCATGGCCATGGGGAAATTGTCTCTTCGCCTATCCCGTCCTGCTCTTCATGAGACACTGACAGGTGCATACAAGCCTTGGGGTTCGAATGCAGGGATGGCTGTCATCCAGTGCCCTTAAAGTAAGTGGGGTTAAGGACTTTGCTCAAATGCTCAACTTTTTACAGGATTATCTCAACAAATATTTCTTCAGCCAAGCAAATTTAAGTAAAACTTATTAAATTCAATTAAATTAAATTAAAGTAAAACTGGATTGTTGGGGCCTGAGTTGGAGTCTGCACCATGGCTCTGTGTGTGGGGGGTTTGTATGTTCTCCCTGCGTTGTTGTGGAGTTTCCTCCAGGTACTCTGGTTTCCCTACAAAGACCAAAAACATGCTGAGGTTAACAAGTGTTACCAAAAGTGAGTGTGTGCCCCGTGATGGGTTGGTGCCCCATCCTGGGTTGTTCCTTGCCATGTGCCTGCAGTTTCCTGCAGTTTCCAGGATAGTCTCCGGACCCCCATGTGACCCTGCACAGAATAAATGGGTGCAGAAAATGGATGATTCAAAAGCTTTTGTTAATTTTACAGCTGTGCTATTATTAGGTTATACAGTTGTATGCAGTGTTATCAATTTATAACTAGAAAATGGGTCAATTTTTGGGTTATACTTTTTAATATGGAAGACTACATCAAATAATCATTTCAAGGGCAATTTATTATTGCTTTATGGTTCTTTACTGCATGGTTATAAAGATTTCACAGAAAATATATGATTACATAATAAAATAATTATATAATTGCTCTATTCTCTCTGAACAGCCCAAGGGGAAATATTTCCAGGGTCATTAGGTACCTGGACAGTGAAACAAATAGTCTATACATTTCTTTCCTTTACCAATTAGATGAAAAAAGATAAAAATTAACACCTCCAGGTAAAAAGGGTTAGTCTATTCTGATTTATAATTATGTTCATAAAGATTGTACATAATGAAAACTTTTCTTTCATACTTTTTAAAAATAAATGTAACCCACCCACTAATCTTAACACTTTATTATTATTAAACCCCTCACTGAAAATATACGATTGTCTACATAACTGTATTATTGTGATACAACTGAAGAATGTGTTTTCTGGAGAAAAGATAGCTCTGCATTACGATGTTCACTGTGCAGAACTCTTTGTTTTTTTACTTAAATCTAACAACCTCTGGGGGCTGAATTTAACTTCCATTAAATAAAATAAATGTTAAATGCATTGTAGAACGCCATGTCTTGAGTGGATAATAAATATCTGGAAACATATAGTAAAATACGACTTGGTTTGTAATTCTATGTGTTGATGCACACAGCCAAAGTAAATGAATGTCATGCCAGTCGCTAATGGCTAATCACAAAATGAGACTCAAATCTTGTTTTCGAGTGAAGGCATTCATTATAACTACACTGTTCACTGACATCTTGGTGAAAACCCAATTTCTGTCTGCTATAACATTTCACCGTGTTTTCATCCTCTCTTTTTTTTTAAAAGCCCAAAGTTAACAGCTTCTTTCTCGGGCTAATGTTTCTGTACCAAATTTCCCCCATGCACATTCCCTGATGTCTGTTCCTGATCCTTCATAGATGTAATCCTTCGGATGGCGTCATATTTTGCATTTAGAGGGTGATTTTTATAATTGAGGAAAGTGTGGACTTCTGCTCCAGCAGGTATGCTACCATTTTAAAAACTGTCTTCATTCACACTCATTTTGTAAACGCTGATTTTACACCATTTGAGCCACTGATTAATATCTTATATCACAGAACTGTGATATGAGAACAGCAGTCTGAAATAAAAAAAATATATTATCACAGTTTGACACTGAATTTCAGTTGGTATTTTCTCAGTTTCTAGAAACCAGAATCACGTGACATGGAAATTAGGCAACAAATAACAAGTTTATTGGGGACATTTTTCCCCTTTTTGTTAGTGTTTTTGGAGCTTGACAGAATGAACACGACACAGAAAGATAGCATGAAAACAAAGGGCCTGTTTTGGTAGGCAAGGAAAAACTGTGGGTGTCTAGAAGATAAAAAGGAACACAACATTTCAAACTGTCACCCGGAGCCTGGTTGGATTTATAGAATGCACTAATTTAAACAGCAAGTCAATAGCAAGGAACAGATGGAATAAATTAACTGAAATGAACCAGGTCACCTGACTCCCTTTCCGAGGGTGGCTGTAGCCCCGCCTCCTTTTGTCAATATAGATCACGGTTCGATGTACTTGAGATACGCTGCTGCTGCATGCTCTGTCACTTCATTACGATTGCAAATACCTGTACCTTAAAAATGTCAAAGTCCGTTATAAAAATTCCTTACAAAATACCTTGGGTACCGGCTGTACCCCCTCCCCAGATAAACCCCAGAGTAATATTTGCATAGAATAAAGTAATATGAACGGTCCTTGGATCACATTAGAAGATGGAGATGGAACAATTGAGAAAATAAGCCACAGCATATTACCATTTAAGTGAATAAGATCAATTCCAGTCATATCAATTTGTAAAAGTGTTCAAATTCTCAAAATGTGCGACAGAATTATATTCCCTTTTAAAAGACTACAGATATTTACACCTAACACATACAGAGGTTTAAATATGATACATGCAGATGGATGGAGTATTTAATGACAATTACCTGTACTTTTGGCCATCAAACTATAGCGTACTGCAGCTTCAAAAACTAATTTCATAAGGTTGTTGTAAAGTATAACAGGAGAGATGTTGCAAATCAGTAAGAGGAGATGCAAGCAATTTTAAGCAGTGATGCTGTCAGCAAATTGTTAAATATAGTTAGTAACCAAGCAGCAAGCCTGCGGTATAATTATGTGTTAAGAAGTCATAAGCAAAGAATTATAATACTGTCTTTGACAGCAGCGTAACGTGCGTACTCCCAGCATCCTAGTTCTTTGTACTTGCGTATGCCTGTAAAATGATGTTGAATAACGACTTACGAACATTTCAAGTTGCGAACAGCCATTCGGAAAGTATCTCGTTCGTAAGTAGAGGAGCGTCTCTGTACACTGTCAGGTGTCTTCTGCCTATTATGTATGTGTCTTTAATAGCTAGGATGTCAGTGTACTGAATGCATACAGTGGCCAAGGTGACCAAGGGATAAAGGGAGGAATGAAGATATACTCATGAAGGTTTTAGAATCTTTGCACTCATCTTGCATTAATAAACATACATACAAATATATTTAATTAATTATAAGAGAACCCACCTCTTTCCATGATTCAATTTGTCCAAACTGAGTTCCATGCCATGTTTAATGCACTCCCGATCCCTACTACTCCTCGGTGAGGAAGTACCTGGTAGTTCAGAGGGGGGAAATTCAGGTCCAGAGAGTAAAAGTCCAGACCAAGATTTTGTTTCAACCAACCAATAGAGTATAAAGAGTCACAGAGTACTCAACTGGTTTTTGGAAACAAAATCTTGGCCTGGATTTGTACATTCCGGACCTGAATTACCCACCTCTGGTAATTTTTGCAAGAGCATTCTGCTCTTATAGACAAATCTGGGTGGAGGATTACTACACAGTCTGGATTCAACTGTATCTCAATCCAGATACTTCACCAGTTTAGCACCCGATTAACAGGGGCACTCATTATGCAGAATGAACTGAACACTGTTCATATTTATTAGTAACATACACATTATATTTGTGCCTTTTTGCCAAAATTAGGGGTGGCACGGTGGTGCAGTGGTTCAAGTCTCTGCCATGACTCCATGTGTGTGAGCCCATGAGCTTCCCATTTCCTCCAGATACCCCAGTTTACCCCCACAGTCCCACAACATACTGAGGTCATTTGGTGTTACCAAATTGTGTGAGTGTACCTTGTGATTGGCTGACGCCCCATCCTAGGTTGCGGCCTCCTGGATAGGCCCCGGGCCGGGGGGGGGGGGGGGGGGCCGCCGCCCCCCGGCCGCCGGCCCGGCGCGCGCGGCGGGGGGGGGGGGGGGGGGGGGGGGGGGCGGGGG
>JAODKC010000041.1:8041178-8054220 GCA_026777985.1 Mormyrops attenuatus | reverse complement strand
GCCCCCTCACTGCGCAGATGCAAAACATTCCCACAGCCCTGCACTGCGATGCACTGCAACACGTACCTGCCGCAGGGCATGGCACGGTTCAAAGCTGAACAGGAGACTGCTGTGTCTCTGGGTGGGAGCACATAAAAATGGCTGCTCGGAAGGGGGGGGGCACTCTTCCTCATAGTCATTTTAGCTTAATGACTATGATTCTAACTATTAATCACTCACGACAGAATCAGAAGCCAAGTTTGGCAAATAAGAGAGGGTTCTGGTGGAACCGTAGAGGAAACAGGTCACCGGTTCCTTAACAGCAATTACGGTAATTTCAGCTGGCATTGTTAATTGAACCTGCTTGGGGCTAATGAACTGGGGGTTAGCTAGTGCAATTAGTGTTGCGAAAGGCCGATGTTTTGCTGTGAGGAGGTGGGACGGTCTGAGGCAAGGAAACACGCATTTGGACTGTCAGTCCAGGTTATGATTAGGAAGCATTGGAGCAGCCATGTGAGAAATGAATTTCATGCCTGTTGATTCTGCTGTTTCTCTCCGGGAAGGTAGGAGTCGTCTGTAACCCTTCCCACCATCTCTCGGTTTCCACCGGACACCACATGCTGTGTTGCTGGGAGCCTAATAGAGTGTATGGGAGATACAGGGCACCTGGAATGAGTGGAAGAAGAAGACTGTTAGTCTGTCTACTGCATCAGAAAATTGCAGATGACATGAAAGTTCGCCCAGAGCAAGTCCTGTCATTCTTCTGTGCATTCTTCAAGATGTTTATAATCTGTTTGCCAAGTCTTATAATCATTTATAGTCGTATGAGAAAGAGGATCCGCATGACAACACATTTCTGAATTTTTAGATTTATTTGGTTTCTGACATCCGTGCTTTAGCAAAAAAGTAGTTTTCTATGTGATCCATATATTTTAAACTATGATAGTCCACAGTTATGCTCATAATATACTAGTGATCTTAAGACTGATATTTCACTCAGTACCCACCATGATTTTTACTACTGTGTTTGTGTAGGGCACCGAGGTCTCAGTAGTGTGAAATGCAGACACTTTAAAAGGAATTTCCTGAAGTTTTAGGTAATGAAATAGACCAGAAGTTCTCTAATTTTTTGATCAAAGGTCCACATCAGATTTTTATTCAGTCAGAGGTCCAGAACAATTTTCAATTACAAAATAACATTTCATGGTCTTTCATGAATGGACAATAAATTTCTATATTGACATCAATATATAATAATGGAAACGTTTTAATGCTGACTGATTGGTTTTGTACTTCAAACCATGTTAAGCCTTTTTACGTTAACCATATTGATTGAGAAGGTGCTGGGTCCAGGTTACCTTGCGGCTCAGTCTGCATCCGGACCGCGGTCTGGACTTTGAGAACCCCTGAAATAGACTGCGCTGTATGCAGCTCTTGTGAGGCAGATCTATAAACTTTCCATTCTTTATTCACAGCCTTTGTTGTATGCGTGCTCGTCAGCATATACTGCTGTTGTGTTTGGGAATGTCATTTAAATATTCAAAGGGGTTAAAGGGGTGTGTAATTGTATGGGTGTGCCTATGAGGGGACTATTTTCTCTGGCAACGGCAGCCCTGACGTCCTCAAAGGCAGCTCCGCCTTCCCATCCTGAGCTTCACGCCGTCTCGTCGCTCCGCCTCTCATTGGCCTCGACTCAGCCGCTCTTGACCGGGGTGTGGGTTCTGCTCAGCTTTGAGCTGGATGTGTTTAATGCTCGCGACTAGATATGATGAACGGGGTTCCTGTGTGGCTGTAGATGGCGGTGACAGCTCGAGGCATTGCGTTAATCTGTCCACTGAGTCACCAGAAGCTGGGTGCCACTTACTCAATTTTGCGTAAAGACAACCACAAAAGTATTGTAATCCTTCATTTGGGGGGGGGGGGGGGGGTGTTGTCCCACTGGCAGCCCTCTACTGTTTTGCTTGGATGCGGATCCTCAAACTCCCAACAAACTGTATTACGGAACAATTTGAAGCTGAATTTGTCAGGCGACCATACAGCACAAATCATGCCACTGCGTCTGCTCCCAGAACTGCCCAAAACTTAAAGGAATGCCACGACCCCCTCGCTTCCCATTTCAAAATTATAGTCTGTTTCATTTAATGAATTAGTGAAAACCCATGTTAAGTATGGTGGCAGCTAATTACCAAGGCGCTAATTACTCATAAACATAACCGGAAAAGTCTTACGTGTGTCCTCAAACCGGCCTAGACAGGATTAGTTAAATGTAATATACAGGGTCTTTAAAATGGACCATTTCAGCAAAAGAAATAATCCAGTCATTTCTTTAGGCTCTGAGACACCATTTCATAGAGTTGGATGGTTCTCATTTGCTGTACTGGCAAACGTCAATTTGGGCACCGATTTCATCAAATTAGTCAGACTTCTGTATTCTAGCCCAAAGGCCGTCATCAGCATAATTGATTTAATATCTGACAGGTTCTCAGTTGGCAGAAGCTGGTGACGAGGTTGTCTTCTCTCACCACTGTTATTTTTTTTAGCCACTAGCCAAATATATCCAATCTAATAGAAATATTCCTTGTATGAATCTGCATTTCTCTACTGCTGTACTTAAAAGATCCAGAAGTTTCTGTCCATGCTGTACTGGACCTAATGTCTACGAAATCCATCTCGACAAATCCATGGCAATGGAATGTTTCTTGTTATATACTAAGTAAGGCCTCATGTTCAATGGGCTAATATCGGTTTTAGAAATCTGGGTGAATAGGAGGAACATTCATTCCTGGCTGCTTCACATGTTGCAGTCTGACAACCACATTATTCAGGAGACTTAATACGTCTCGTTCGTGTTATATTTGGAACAATAAGACAAAGTCTTCTAAGTTTTTGAAACATTTCTACCAAAGGTGTTATAAATAAATTCACTCATCATTCACTGCGGGTTTGCACAGCATCTATTACACGTCACCACAATTGCTAAAATCCCTACCATTGCTTTATAACATCGATAAGCTACTATAATTAACTGGCAGTTCTATTATATATTAACCATGGCAATACTGTATATCATACACTGCTTTCTTGGAGATATGTAAAGAAGTTTACAAAAATTCCAAATCACACTCTGTTATAGTCTTCTCTTGTTATAAATCATATAAAATCTTAAATCTATGTGCTGTCTTGTCAGGTGTAGGTATATCTTGTAATCGTATATAGGAATTGACTTGGGAGAAGGACTTTGAATTGCCATTCGGTAATGATAACATGTTGAAAATACATAATTGGATCTTCCTGAAATGTCCAAGAAATGACTGGCAAAAATTTGATATATCCCTAGGTATATATTTTTATAATGTATACACATTTTGGATTCCTTTTCTTAAATATTCTCATTTAAAACACATGGTTAAAAAGTGTATATTGCTGTTGCTGGTGTGAGCCAGAAGTCCCTTCTACTAATACATGGTTAAGTCACATTTTTTAAATTGCTGCACTTAGAGAAATACGTCATTGATCTGCATCACAGCTGAGAAGAAAATGAGAATCTGATCACACTTATCGTTATCTCTGGAAACTTGTATAATAGTGTCTCTTACATTTTGATCATACTGCTTATTTTTTCTTATGCATTTTTTACACCTTTTATGATCTAAAATAATCTATACACTTTACCCAGAACGCCCTGTTCCTATCTCTGTGTTGTTTGTATGTCTGTGTATGTATTTTACCAGAGAACAGCTATTGTAATTGTAACCCTGGAACAAAACAACGGAATGAAAAGATAATCAAAATAAAAGATCTAAGAAATCAGCACATTTCCTGTTTGGTTTTGCTTTTTTTCCCGTTTGGACACGTGCGCTCATTCTGGTCATTGTTGAATATCAGTCAGCAGCAAGTGCAGTCGAACCATTAAATGCAGTTTTTGCTCAGATCTCTTGTGTGGCCCAAGAACGTTCCGGTTCTGTTGTGTGTAGCCAAACCTGCTGCCTCTATTCTGCCTGTCGGGAATAGGAAAAAGAAAGAAAAACTACATAAGGTTTGTAGTAGAGGTAACTGCTAATGCGATGCTGTGATGAGCAATTATGATTAAAGCTGTGTGGAACATTCTAGAAGTCTGAATGTACACATATGTGTGAGAGAGACTCTGGGCTTTAGACCCCCCCCGCATGCCCTAATGAAGGAGGCTAACTGGATTCTGAGGCTGTGGTGGCGGAAGGGAGGGCTGGAGGTCTGAGTCCAGGCCCAGGCAGACGGGACCCCTGAGGGTCTCGGTGATGAGGGTTCAGCTTTGCTAGGAGGCTACCACTGCGCCCTATTCTGCTCAGTGCCCTGCTTGGGGCAAGGGATTAGAGCACAGACCAGGGGGGGTGAACTTTTAATAAGTTTAACATTGTTCAAATTAAAAGCTGGGTCACATAATAATTCAGAAAATCTGCCATAGACAGACGCGATCAAACACATAGTAATGACAGACATGACGATGTAAGAAGGTCGTTAACGTGCTTTGAATGTACGCACACGGGGGACAGCCATTTAGTTAATAAGAAAAGGTAAGTTAAAAAATAAGTAAACATAGGTACTGTTGAATTGCTTCTGCGGACCTACTGAAAGAGGCTGGGAGACAGAGGGAGGTTTTCAGGAGTTGAGGGAGTCAGGAAATGACTGGATATGTGCAGAGAAAGGCACACACCTGCCAAAATACCTTAATGTCTGCCCTTCTTTCATTCCCTCTCTCCGGCTGCGTTATTGTCGCCCGGGCCGAGCCTCCCCGTCTTCCGGACCAAGTTAGCGTGGCTCTCGACGGCCACAAACAGGATTAAGGGCACCCACAGCTCTGGCCGTTCTGCAACCGTGACCTCAGCTTGCCCCTGCTGTGACATTTTAATTACCCCACCACCAGGGGGCTCAAAGCTGACCTAGGGGAAAGAATGGGGGAAGACAGCGGAATGTGAAAAAGAACCCTGCCTCTCACTCTCCTCGTAATTCAGAGCTGTCATCCAGTAACATAAGTATTTCAATAAGGATACGCATCTGAGATCAAAGCCGTAAGGACAGGATACAGATGCGAATAAAAAGAAAAACTTTTTATGTTTTATGAGTATTTGGGACATTGCTAGGGTGTTGTACGTTACAGTATGTAGTAACAATACTATAACATACTCATCCTTACTTTTGAGATCCTCTACGTATTTTGAAACACTGACTATATATCTGTTGGGAAATGTAGCTCTGTCGTTGTTCCACTTTTCCATTGACTTAATGTACAGTATAATAATAATAATAATAATAATAATAATAATATTTATTCACTAGAGTTTGGGCAAGCCTGGAGCCCATCCCAGAGATAAAAAATTTGTTTTTAAATATGGAAATTGCATGAATCTGTGGTTGTTTCAGTTGTATAAGGATCCGGCAGGTGTACAGTCCTATGTCGGCCATTTGGATCTTCAGCTGGTTCTGTGGCCGGCTCGGTCGTGCTCACTGGACATACTGAATCTGGAGAGGTCCCATGGCTAATGACTGTTTATTTAGCTGTTGTCTAAATGACAACAGCAGGATTAAGTAGTCCTCTGTGCAGGAGAAGGAGCGCGAGTTTGTTAAGACACAGATCAGATTAGGTGCTCTTTAAAGGGTGCCTTTGTGAGTACGGGCCTACAGCACCCGATAATCCTTCGCCATTGAAAAGTGCACAGAAGAGGGGCAATTCATCTGTAAACAGCCTTCGTCAATCTCTGATCAATTCCTTTTATTCCCCCCAAGGAATTAGCAGAGGAAAGAAATCAAAGGCGTTCTCAAGAGCTGAATTTGTTGCTTATAAAAGCAACAAATCGCTCGGTGAGACATTCCTCTCCATGGGAACTGTGCATCTGAAAGTTAAACCCCTATTACAATCAGACAACATCAATCCCTGAACTTAAAGTTAGACTCTATCTTTCCCAGCCACCGATTTGTGCATTGTAGTTTTAAGGAATTAAGCATGACGGCATGATCATTTTTAATACAGGAAAATAACGAGAGGAGACCATTTCTGTTGGTGAAAAAATTTGTTTTGCTCCAAACATGGCAGTGTGTGTGACTACAACCTAATGAGATGTAGGCAGCAGACAAGACTGTCCCTGTTCACATCCTGGCTGCACCAGTGCCATGGAAAAAGCCTCCCTCATCCCGGTGCCAGGACCGCTGGGTTACCCGGTGCCATAGAACAGAAGGCAGTGTGAAGGTGCCAGCCGGGCCGCCCGTCTCCGCTGACCTCACTCTCCCGGGCACGGTGCACCCAGGCGGCTTCAGTCCTCCCGGTTCCCGCCATGTGGAGCCCGGCCAGGGTCCCTCCTTAGTGGGCGTGCCCCTCCCATCTCCCTGGGGATCTCTGCGGATTAATGGCCTCCGTCCCTAAAAAGCATCTCCATCCAAGCTAAAGGAATTACGGGAGGCAGTAACCCGTCAAAGAGTGCTGGCCTTTGGCCAGGACATTCCAGATATCCCATGTCCCGTAGAATCAGGGTTAGACATATGCCTGAGGTCCCAGCAGCTCTGCATGTCTTTGTCCGACGGCGTCGAGTGTTTTAAATTAAAATGACAATAACATTTATCTATTCATCCCCTGAATGCTTATTCAGGGCCTCATGGGGGGCTGGAGCTGATTACAGCCAGTATAAGACACAAGGCAGGGATACACACTGGTTAGCATACCAGTCCATCATAGAGCCGCACCCCACACACACACACACACATACACACACACAACGGCCGATCTAAAGACAGCAGTGTGCCTAACCGGATTGAAGCAGGGAACCACAGGTAACCTGCACGACACGGGGGCGGGGGGACATGCAAACTCCATGCCAACAGCAGAGGAGGAATTTGAACCCCCAACAGCAGAGGCGTATAGCAGCAGCGCCCCCCCAAGGATACACCATGCCACTTGCAGGAGTACTTTTGCTTTTGATATATTTACTGACAATGAAAGGCGACCAGAAACCTGAGTATTACAGACCTGGTGCAGTGGATTATCTAACTGCAGTGCAGTAATCAAATTTTCTGTTAAACTTATAGCTACAGCGTTTGAATAGTGACGGTCATTTGGAAGCAGGAAACTGAAGGTTTTTGATACCTGCAGGGTTCACAGCTGGAGTCGCATGGCGGGTGCTGGCGGGGCTTGGTGTCACATCGCTGCGGTGATGGATCTTGAGATGTTTCCCGTTCAGCTGCTCCTGCTTAAGCTCCCAATGGCAGCCCTACTTGCCAGGTACCACCTGGGCTGCTACACTCCTGTAAAAAGGTCCAGCCCCTTTTGGCTTTCGCTTAGCCTTTGCATTGCTCTGGCAGGCTTCTCTCTTGTTCCTACTGCCTTATCATGGCCTATCCCCCAGCTCCAGAGTGCAGCTATTAAAAATCTGGCAACCCCCAGTTGAAGATTATGTAGTGGCTAGCCTGCAGCGTGTTCTCCAGGACTGGGAAATTCGATTTTCCCTCACTGCTTGGAAAATTGTTTTGCCCTAGGTATGTCATGCTTTAGTGGCTGGTAACGTCCTGTGGACTCACAAAAACTTCTGTTTGCAATCAGTACATCATTAGGGCCACACATATGCCTGCTTTTAAAACACAATGCCTAACTTTCTTTCTTGCTTTCATTTGCAGAAATCCTAGACTTTCGTTCCAGATGTGTTTTTGTACCTGAATTCAGGCGCTCTCTTCTTGGATCTCAGTTGATACCATACATACGCTGGCCCTCTAGCAAAATCCCCTGCCACTTCACCTCACTCTTTAATGTCTTACTGGAATGCCCAGATATTCTTTGATTCCTACAGCATCTCCCACTCAAACTACCTGCTCCTTACTCTATAAACTCAAGCCATGACATTCATGAATTTTTCCTAAACATTTCATTGCTGCAAACCATGGAAACATCTATAGAACCTTATAAAGACTGTTTCTGCAAGTGTGCCCGTACCGCCTCTGATCCAGTGTCAGTACACTGCAGTTTCACGCCTAATAATAATGTCAGAAAAAGACTAGGAATTTCACTGTCCCTGCGGGCTTTACGATCTATCACTATGAAGCGGTGTCATCCTTCCAAAGTACATGTCGAACTCAAACCACACATTCACCCGACACGAGTTCTCAATTAATTTATGGTGCAAGACAGAGAGGCCCATAGTGTTGGAAAGTATTTAAAAAAAGCCCACAAACTTGCAGACGACAAGGAAAATATGATCCTCACACAAGTCTAGACAATGAATAGAAGAAAGCGGACGTGTTGGATGGGTACACCTGCTTGTAACACCCACCGATTTGCAGTTGGATGGCTAAGATTTCCTAGTATGTATGAATAATCCCACTATGAATGGCATATTTGAGAGCAGCTGGTTTCTTACATCTGTGTCCTGCAAGCTGCTCGGCACCTGACTGTAGAAAGGAGGAATGTAAAAGAATCACTTCTCAAAAATTTCATATCTCCGTGGGCCCTTGTGTAGCTGCTGAATGCTCCCGCATGTCACATGACTTCTGAAATACAGCAATCAATGTACTGCAGACTCCTGCAGAATGAATTATACTTGGACAGCTGCTGGCAATAGGCATGGAGTCATTTACTTACTATTGTAATTCCCCAATTCACTACTGGAATGTCCGCAGTCCGCACCACAGGCTGAGCAGGGGGGCACAGACTCGCCTGAACCGCTTTAGGAGAGAATCCAGCCATGACACTGAAGGGTGCGCGGGGGGGGGGGCATGCCAGCAGAGCAGTAAGGGAGCTGTGTTTACCTGCCAAGGCCTTCAGGAGCCTGTTTGAGATTTTAATGGGGCTTGGGGTGGGGGGGGGGCAGGCAAGCATATTGTGAGGACCCCTGCATCTGGACCAGTTTATGTCTGAATCTTCCCTCTCTCCTGACTAATTTTACCACCATTTACTTTATTAAAGCACACAGAAAATGTTTACACGTGTACAGAGGGTATTTTCAGATGTTTGTAGCATTTTGCTTTTAGTAATTTTTTTTTAATTTAAAACGTAAGTGCTGTATTCATGATGAGGGACGGGCCTGGGGGGCGGGGGCTACTCTCAGGTGTGAGGAAACAGAAGGAGGTGTTCGTGTTGAGAATGAGGCCAGGGGCTCGCTTGCAAAGCCGTCACTTCCCCTTCCTCCTCTTCCTCACCTCATGGCCGTATTTTTCGGGGGGGGGCAAAGGTTTGAATGGGGCAGCTGTGCAGCTTGACCAGTCACCCCCTCTGATGCCCAGTACTGTCAGGCTTCACACACTCAGCCTTGAGTGAGCATCGAACCCACGACCATCCGGGGACGTTAGACCACAGTGTTACCTGCCAAGCCGACACATCTAAAAGCGTCCAGACGTGCACACGGGCGTGCGCTGGCCACAGGACTGTTCGGTTAGGGGCATCAAGATGGAACATCGAACAAGGCATGAAGGAATAACATAAAATCACAGCGCTGCTTACATCTCTGCCTGGCTGTTGTCTTGCTCCTGCGCCCCCCGCCCTCGTCCCAATCGTTGGGGCGGTCACCTCTTTACCACCCAACCCATTGACATTCTTCAGGCACCTGTACTCACTTAATATTTTGGCATAAGCAGAAAAAACCATCGCCTGTTCAGTGCCTGTCATGTTTGTTCACTGAAGGAAACAAGTTTGGTTTTAATTAGAGCCCCTGCCAAGAACTGAGGTAATTGCAGCTCAGTTTTTCTTTCTTTCCTGCTTTATTCTTTTCTCTTTTTTCCCTTCTTACTCGAGGGCTTAATCATAATGGGGAAGGAATGTATATTAACTTACGTCCATCCCCTCCAGACACACACTCAGCGTTATGAAGTTCTTAATGTATGTTTTTAAAAAAGTGGTCGTTAGCTATACACACAAACTTTTGTGCAATCAGTAATCTAATAAAATAATGTATTATTTGGTCATAAATGCTTGGGGTTAGATAAAGTGGGACATTGCTTCTCTTCATTCAATTTGGCAGAATTTTGCCCGTATATAAGGTTGCACAACAACTATGTGTTTAATCAGATTAGACTCCCTTAAGCTCAGTGCTTGGGCCTTTTCAAACGCTTCACCCCGTATTGCTCATGTACCACGCTGTTGTTTTGCTGTAGTCTGAGATTTGCACAAACTACCAGAATGCTCTCTCCATGCATATTTCACTCTTCTTTTTTTGCTGTGCCCAGATTCTAGGCTTTGTCACTTTTTCCAACAGCTGGGTCTCCACAATGCTGCCCCCCCCCCGCCCTGTCTCCACCTGTACCCCAGCTGCAGCCTGCTGTCGCTTGTGAAAATTCCCATCAAATGATTATGTCTAAACGGCAACATCTGCTATAGAAGGTCTGCCCTAAGTCTTTGGGCTCTGCTTTCAGAAGTCATGTGCACTGTAGTTTGTCTTCTGCTAATTAGCCCTTTATTCTTGTGCTGAGAACTCAGAGATGAGAGAAAGGTGACAAGATGTCTGTGCGGGAAATGCAAACTATCTGAATAATTGTTAAGGCCGCACCTCCTCGTCCCTTTTTAAGCACCACGTGGCTATTCTTACAAAGAGCTACATCTATTTTTTTTATAAGCCTTGCGAAATATTTAAATGTGGTTCTTTCTGAATTCTCCTCCATGAAATGCAGTGCAGACTGGAAATAGAAGCTTGGAACGATGATTAAAAGGGAGCCCCCCCCCACCTTGATCTAAAGAGGTGGACTCTTTTAAGTGTGTGACTTTCATTTATGCTTTGCTTCTTTGAACACTTTTGTTGCTGTAATGAAATAGAAGGAAAACAACCATGTTTACAATAATAATTGTTATAGATTCATTAAAAATGCTTTATTTTAAGCAGCTTCTCTTCACATTTTTCTTGCCATTTTTACCATTAATATACAGACCTGTGACAGGCTTTCGCCCCATCCTGGGTTGTTCCCTGGCTTGCGCCCGTAGCATTGGTAAGGAACACACGCTGGATGGGCTGCCAGTCCCTGGCGGGGGTGCATACACCCACACATGCAGTCATAAGCTACAGGGAGTGTCGAGATGCCAATTAGTGTAACTGCATGTCTTTGGCCTGCGGGGGAAACTGGAGAATCCAGTGGGAAGCCTCATGACACATGAGAGACCCTGTAAACTGTATCGTAACACTGCAGTAAAGCACTACTTCTTTTAAAACAATCTCTAGGAGACTTGGATATAACTATTTATTATTGTTTTTGAAGCTGTTGGTTACTTTTGAACTGTTGCAGAGCAAATAGCTTGACATACTTAAAAAGTTTGAAATTTTTCACTCGTCTATGTTCATCTGAAGTTCTTTCAATTTGTTATTGTTTATTTAGAATTTTTTTGTGGCATAATTGCCAGTTAAAGAAAATGATGGCAATGAATGAAGTTAAAAAGTGAAACTAAAGCAATAGCGGTATCACTTTCTATGAATGCCTTGTCTATGAGAGTCCATGAACACATTCATAATGAATTATAATGCATTCATAAAGTATTATAAACATGGCTATACATATTTATAAAAAGGTATAACACACTATAGTCATGTTTATTATGCAATAAGAATGCTTTATGAAGTTCTCATCTATAAGCATTCTTAATTCTTAATCGGACCATTGTAATGCATTGTGAAGGAATGTATAGTGCATTATATAGGTGAGAGCTACATTGGAGCTTATGAAGTATTATAATCAGCACTATAATGCCTTATGATTCTCAATAGAAGATGCTGTAATGCTTTATTAATTCTTATACTAATCATTATAATACATTATGAAGGTTTAATGCATTATAGATGACTGCTTTAAGTAAACTGCTACTGCAATAGTAATACTATTCAACTGGCAAAGAGCTTGAAAGCTTGTTCCGTCCCATAGCCTAGACACACGTGACTGTGTGTACATTTGAACATCTGTGTCCTGTGATGGAGCAACAGTCCATCCTGAATGTTCCATGGCCCAAGACCTATGTTTTACCAGTACAGTACAAACTACATGTTATAGCCATCAAGTTTCGAAGGGTCGGAGACAATTTGGAGTAAACTTTCCATTTATCGTTAATTATTTAACTACACATTTAGCTAATAATGCCTGTATATTGGCATTTATAAAGGTTTAAATTGCTTGTTATGTTTTTAATGAAAAAGACAGTACTCGACCCATCTATACAGGTGAGTAGGAACCAATATTGAGTTTGGATTCATTCACCCTTCCCCCCAATAAATAGGCCTTTGTGTTTAAATTGCTGCGTCTCCCCCAATACCAAGCTGTCTCCTATGGCCTTGCATCTATATATAGTCAATGACTGAAATGATTTATTATTTTTGACCAACTTAGGGTTCCCTCGAAAACGACAGGGCTTGAGCTGCCAGGTCTCACTAGGAAACTTACCCTCATGTGCTCAGCATTACAGTAACACCTGCCTTTGGACATTTTACAGCCTATGGCATGTAGAGGGAGCAAACACCCTCGATTAGTGTGACTCTTGCATTAGCTGATTCAGATACGCCGTGACAGCCGCAATGTGGACTGAAGGTTTTTGTGTTCAATCAAAACAAAAGCATTACATTTGCATAGACTGGGTTTCCTTATTGATTCTGATGCATTCTTTGTGGTCTGCTTGTGGTCTGCAGTGGCTTCAGGTCATCTCTGTTGCAAGAGCACACTACCACTTGGAGTTCTCCTGGGGAGCTGCAGAACCCTTTTTAAAATCAGCTCATGAATGGTTGATTAGGGTGGAAAGCATTTCTCAGGATTTATTCCAGAACACTTCCATGCACTTTTGGTCTTTGCTAATGACATCCTGCTTGAGTTACATCATCTTAGTGTTCGGTTACTGAAGCTTCGATGAGAAACCCCTCCTATTGTTACAAAATATCCATCCATCTATCATCACGTCCATCCATCATCCCATCCATCTATCCATCCCATCCATCCATCCATCCATCCATGTTCCTGCTGCTACACATGGCCAGAGTTTCGGGGGGGGGGGGGGGGCTGGACCCACTACCCCGCACCATGGGGTAAAGGAGTACACCCCCCCAGTGAACCAAAAAAAAAATAAATTGTGTATTGTTTTTTGGCCACG
>JAODKC010000041.1:8015915-8032428 GCA_026777985.1 Mormyrops attenuatus | reverse complement strand
TTGGTCAAAGGGAATTGGTCACAAATTGTAACGCCCAGTTTGCTCTTTTTGCGCCCCCCCCCCCCCCCCCCCTCTGCCCCAGTAGAGATCATCGTGGATGGGTGTGTTCGCATGTGATGCCCATGAAATGCCCATGAAATGCCCATGAAATGCCCATGCGTTCTCACTCATTTTCCTACAGACCGAGAAAGCTGCACATCTCAGCCATCTCACATCTCTGACTTCTTTCCCTTGGAGGTTTGAGCTGATGGTGTGATTTTCTAACAATGTAAATAAACCCTTACTCAATGTAATCAAAATGCCTAATTTAGAGAAGGGATTTTAACACACAGTTTTTTACCTGACAGCCTCTGTGTGGTAGCTGGGTTGTAATTAACTTGTATCATGTTACGGCATTTATTTCAGTCAGTAACCCTAGCCTCCTAACATGTAGGTGCATCATCTGGTGAGGTAGGTAGGAAAGCAGACATGAAGGCTCTTTTAAGACTGGCTTCAGTATAAACATGAGGTATTGAATTAAATTATGTCAGGTGACGATATCATTGCCGTATACTGAACTGGATGTATGCAGAATTATTTGTGTATTAATATACATTCAGTGTTTAGCAAGATGGTGGATTTTGGCTGTACCAGCAGGAGAACATGGGCTGATAGAACATCGCAGAACAGTATATTAATCCTGCCTTTGCACAACAGCAGTGAGGTTTATGACCTACTTCTGGTTCTCCTTAAAAGTGCCTTTCAGCTCACTGCATCATTAGTCTGTCTACTTTGCATCTCATACATGCAATGGCACGGCGTCAGATACTTGTCCTCACCGCCCTGTCTCCGTTTTCTGTGGAATGGAATCCGCGGCTCATGCCCCCTCTTCCACCACTTCCTCTCCCCCACAATTCTATCTCCTGATGACAGTTAAAATTTCTCTCCCTTCGCAGGAGGAGCGCGGGGTTTAGTGCCCGCTGTCCTTGTGGAGTTCCCGGTTATGTTCCAAAGAATGTCAGTAAAGAATACGAACAAGGATTCCTTCTTAAGCAATCTCCAGCTACAAAATACATGTTAATCTGACCATCCACCACTTGTATCTTTTTCTCCTGGCCTCTGTTCTTCGCATTTCTTTCCCTTTCCTCACTATTGCCCCCTTTTCTGACCTCGTCCCACAGACATTGCAATCTGGAAAAAATGCCCCGAAGCTCTGCTGTCATTATCGTGCCATTCCCCACGTCCTGTCAGCTTTACTCCAAACCTACTTCACCTTTGACCCCGTCGCACCTTGTGATGCATGCTGGGTAAGTTGCTTTCCTCATTGTCACCTGGATAGAGATATATTAGCGACAGCAGAAATTTCAGAAACAAAAGGCTTAATGATCGGGAAAATATCGGTCAGCTTACGTCAGTGGATCTGTGTGTGTAAGTATTTGTGTGTTTAAGACTTATTGTTTTAGTTTAGAGTGCATTGTCATATTATCCAACAGTTACCATGGAGACATTGTTATGGGAACAACATTGTAATAGGCACATATAGTCATTTGTGAAAAAGAAAAAAGGTGGAGTGAATTTAAATAGAAAACTTATGACAAAGAAACCTCTTAGTACAATGTAATGTTACAGAAATTCCATATATTATGTCCATTTCAGATGCAACATTTTATTAGCTTTCTCACATTTTATTCCTTTAAACAAGTCTTCAGCTGAGTCCGAGGAGAAGGCATTTCATCAGCGGTATGTGTGAATCCTGCATGCAAACATTTATGTAAAAAACACGTTTTGTCCACAAGTCCAAAACAAATGTTTAGAACAAATATAAGAATCAATGATTGTTGCATTTTATGCACATCTGTAATGAGGTTGCTAAAAAGACAAATGAGATTGTGGGGTCAACGTCTTGCTGGGCTCGTAAGACCTAGAATATTATTCACAGCTCCTTCAAAAAGAATATATCTGCATTGCCACAGTTCATTTTTCAACTTCAGTTTCAACCTGGTTCACCTTTAATGAGAAATGACAGTAATGGCTCCAAACCTTGAAAGGCTGCCATACAGGAATGAGTTAGACATTGTAGTTCCCTGAAGCACTGAAAGGAAACCCAAGTGTGTCAGGTAGCATAATCCATATGTATATAATTTGGGAGAGCGCAGATACGGTTAAACCTGCGTTACATGCGTTCAAATCAGCAATATATTAGCATTTTTGCCAAAAACGATGAAGCGTAATGGCCTCCTTTTGTTTGTAATATTTGCTATATTCTTATTCAAGCTTTAACATTTAGTTAAGCACAACTTAATAATGCCGGTAGAATATTTGAAATTGCTGCTTGTTATGTGGATTAAAGTATTGTAAGTAATAGTGGTAATGGTAATGGTAATGGTAATGGTAATGCAAAAAATAATCTGCTAAACAAATGTTTAATGAAGTTTCCTCCTGTGGGAAAGGTTGCTATTGGGAAAGCTTATTTTTTGATGTTAAGTGTTTTTCCTGTGTCTGTGCGACTGACCCAAAAGTCGTCCCCCGGCAAACATGAAGCAGAGCGTCTGCCAGACCTCTCACTTCATATTTCATCCCCCCTCTACAGACTTTGGAATGCCATCGTTTTCCCCCAGGGGGACGGCCCTCCCCTCTTTTTTGGCAGTCCACTCTTCCTGGCACCCGATAGCCTTGGTGTCACACACTGTGACAGCAGCGGAGTGGCCGGGGATTGGCGGCACAGGGTGAGAGAGACAAACGTGTGGAAAGCGTGAGTGAGGGAAAACGAGAGGAAGAAGAAGGGGCAGGGAGAAAGAGGACAGAAGATATAGCGCGGAATGGAGATGGGCTAGGGAGCACTGAAGGGGAGAGGCTATAAATGGTATAAACGGAGAGATGAGAGGGGGATGAGTAAAAGTGGGAAGGGAGGAGAGACGAAGACAGGGGGACAATGACAGATGTGGAGGTGGGGGTGGTGTTTCAGAAGCCACGAGCTGAATTCAGATCAGTGTTTCTTTGGAAACAGACGGACTACGAGCGCTTGGTATCAGATGCAGAAATGGCAGTGAGAGGTCATCTTGTCATTGTTCCATTAGCCAGTCTGCACCCTTAGACTCCTGGAAAATCATCACCTTTTGACACCAAGATGTCCTTCGCAGCCAGCTGCTGTATGTCACTTCACTTACTTCAGCATCTTAGATTTATCTCCTTTCAATAAACTGATTCTAAATGGTATTAGAACATAGCAAATGTTATCATATCTAGAATGATTAAGCACGCTCACAACAAGTATAATCAACATTGGCATAAAGCAAGGAATTGAGGTGCATTGTCATGTGTTTGTGTGTGTGTGTGTGTGTGTGTGTGTGTGTGTGTGTGTGTGTGTGTGTGTGTGTGGGTTTGCATAGATCACATTTGGGGACCGAAATGTCCCCAAAGTGTGATAAAACCTGAAACTTCCTTACTTTTTTTCCTTACATTTTTCAGGTCCCCATTTGGATAACCTCCATTTTATAAAAAATCTGTTAATACCATCAAAAAAGTAAAAATGCCAAAAACCACACAAGTTTGTTCTGTAATTGCTTTGCATTTTTGTAAATTTAAAATACATACTAGAAACACCAAACAACGCTTTTCCTGCTTAAGACCATTCACATAATAATTCAAGTATCACTTTCCTCAAAATATATTAAGACCAAAGATATGTTTCAACACCAAATGACTGTGTGGAGTATATTGTGGAGTCTCTCGTCTTTCACCTGTATTGGAATCGCTTAACCACTATTTCAATTTGCATTATACTTTGCAATGCAAATCGTTACTGCTTAGCGAATATTGCTGATAAAAAAAAACGAAAAATATGTTCATTAATATGCAACCACTGGCATTCTGTGCTAAAGCTTGAGAGTTTGTTTCTGATAATCTGCCTCTAATCAGTGCAGCTTTCCCTTGGCACGTTCTCAAAAAACAGTGAGACGGGGATCAAAGTCCACTGGCACCTAGACTGAAAGGAGAAGCCAAGTGTGTCGTTATCGAGAGTCTTTCTGCCACTTTCCTTTGTTTTCGTGCCAAAAACACGAGGCATACAGAAAGGGTAAAGGATAAATTTGCTTAATTGAAATTTTAATTAAAAAATTATGTAAACTTGAAAAATATTCTAAATTTCTCATAGGACATTTTGCTATTTTTTTTTTTTCCTCTCTCTCTCAGTCCTTTCCGTTGCTGTCTGTTTCTCCTCTGCTTTCTTTCATTTTCTCACTCTCTCTCTCACCATGAAGACAGCTTTCAATTTCCTGCACAGCATTCTTCAAAGGGAGGAGATCTTGGGAGGCAGAGGATACCAGCGACACAGTGACAGCTGCAGGCCGGAGACACTCAGTTACGGTCTCACAGGCCAGACGCACCGTGAGCACATCGGGGGCTTAGAACGTCCCCCTGCCATATTCTCAGTGAGAGCCATGCGAGAAAATGTGTACCTCTCATACTCCACCCAGTCGCTCTTCTCCAGTATGAACATACACAGGCACAAGTCAGCAATTCCGCTCTGCGGCCTATTGCTTATATACTTGTCTTACACACAACACACATGTGCCGTAATCCTATTCACAATAATACAGACATATCCATCAATAAAGCTAGAGTAAAAGTATGAATAATTTATAAGTCTGAATTACGATCACGGACTGTCTCACACATATGTCTGCCATGCGCAGCTCTTTACAGGCTACAGGTGCAGGCAGAATTTTGCCGCGCAGCAATTTAACTGATTTACTGGTGCGCAGAGAAAAACATACTGCAAGAAACACAGTGAGGCTGTTATTCATGTACGTCTGTGTCTATAGGCGAAGAGCCAAAACACAGCGCAAGACATTCAGATGCTCGCAAAGACAGTGTAACTGAGCCGTACGGACTGAGCGCACTGTTCAGCTGGCAGAGAACAAAGTAACCTAGAAAATACAATGGAGATCCAGCGCCGTGTGCTTGCACGCCTAAAAATCAGCTTTAATCCCAGGTGCTGATGAGGTAAGAAGGGAAGAAAAACAACGGTATCCCATTCACATGTGTTGACTTTGGAAGTCTGACTTTCTTTTGGAGAGACAGACCCTTTTTCTTATGCTGAGGTGGTTTAAAGCCAGGTTCTGCCTCTCATAACTGAAAAGGGAACTAAAACATATAATCTATAAAAAAAAAATCCATCCATGAAAACACATCCTATTAACAATGCTTACCTGAAAGAGTTCACCGTCTTTGGTTGACCAAAAACTACTGTTCACTTGACAACCATCTACTATCTGCTTTCAATTCTAAATAAAATGCCCACCCAATCCATCAGCAGAATGTTGTTATTACAGGGATATAACTATATAATTTTATTTAGTAATATAACTATATAATTTTATCATAGCCGGTGGATGATCTCATCATTTTATGATGACCCAAGAAAGTGAGCTTCCCTTGCTGTATAAATGCAGTCGAAGTAATGCCATGCTTTTTAGGAAGAGAATCGTAATGAAGCACAATAGGCCAGTTTGTTAGTCACCAAAAATAACATAAAAATGCCCTCTGTTTCACTTCGGAAGAAAAATAATGGACTTTTTAGACTGAGGATAGACATTTTTACATAAAGGACTTATTAGAGGACTAATATACAGGCATAGGCATGTTTTTTTTTCAAGAAAATAGACAAAAAGAAAGTTGGCATGATGAATTAAGAGAAAATGAGAGAAAATCGAACAGGAGAAAAGTGTTTGTTAATCTTGACACATCTGGCTTCCATTAAATTGTGGGGGCCACTAAAATAATGTTTTTCACCCCAGAAGCCAATCTACGTTATAAATGACCTCCCAGCCACAGTGCCCCCCTCCCCCCAGGCCTGGGGGTCTTTCGGTGCCATAGTTCCAGTTTCTCTCAGGTATGCCACCTCCTATCTTCTCATCCCTCCCTCTCACCTACTCTCTCTCACTCGTCTCTACCCTCTCTCCCCATTCTCCTCTTTACTTTCTTTCATGGATTCTTCATACAGAGGAGGCTCCAGCACCATTTAAAGCTAATTGAACCTGAACTCCTGTGACATTATGGACCGGGCACGGGCAGATCTCTGATTGATGACTGCGGAGGGTTCAAAGGTCGGCCTCATTGCAGGAAGAGAGCAGATATGGGGCAGGTGGGCCTCAGCCCATGTGGAGGGTCCCTAACTGGGGGTATGGGGGGGTCATTACCCCTTTATGACAATTAGAAAATTAGAGCTGACTAGGGTAGACAGGTGAAAGAAAAGAGACTGACTAATGACAATAATGAAGTGGTAATGATGGCTGATTGTACACTAATTATACACCTATCTACAAAGAACGTTATGTTCTACCAAAGCAAGAATGAGATTTGGTTCATACCTGGGGATCAGCGCTAGTCCTGAACGACGGACATGTCGCACAAAACACTGTGAGAATTAAGTTTCAATCGCTGACAATTTATTATTGAACACTACATTCTGATGCAAAGTCACGTTGCCTTGCTTTTTAATTATAGACCAGAATGGCGATTAAATCACCCGTCAATGAATGCAGTTGTTAATCAGGATGACTCCAAGCTTACAAAACAGGGCCAAAATATTACTATCGCTTACTTTTCACTCACTTGTCTATTTTTCTTTCCTAAATGATTGAATAAATTCAACCTCAGTTTAAAAATCTCCATGTTAGCTAGGACGCTGCGCTAGCATGTTTTCAGCGGCAAGTAATCGTATCCGGACAGAACCTGAGCAGGCGGTACGTCATCCCTTTGTGGCTGCTTATTGTGTTACTGGGCTGAAAGCCACATTCTCAGATGCCCCTGCTAGTATAATATCTCTCCATCTGTCTCTACATTACTTTATCCAATAATTACCTTGCCTGTTTTTCTCTGTGAATCAAATCTCCCAGCCTGCCTGCCAGTGTCTGGAATATTCTATCAGAGACAAATCATTAGTTTGCTGGGCTTGGCGGTGTTGAAAAAATGTCAGTATCTTATAACTTTTGTCTTCTCACTTCTTGATATTCCAGTGCGATGAGAGACCGACACCGAGAGCCGAAGTGGTGAGATGGATGGTGGATGGTCGCGTTCAGTCAGGTCGTTCTCTAAGCCCTCTTGACATATATATCTGTATGTTATTAGGCCACTTATGATCCAGTGTTACATTTCGGGTAATTCAAATCGAATTATTGAAAAGTAATCGCAAAAGCAAACTTAAAAGTATATTATAATGTAAAATACACATTAAAAGAGATTAAAACAAGATGGTTGAGATTTGGAGACAGTATGTTCTCTGTCGCTGCCTGTGGATATTATTTATATATTCAGTGAGTTAAGGGAAAAGAGGCTGATTACTATCCCAAGTGGGCGGCTAAGATATCAAAGCTGAATGGTGTAGGGAGGAGCGATAGGGAAAAGGGAGGCGAACAGCTTTTGTTCCCCCTGCACCCCTAGATTCCATGAAAAGATCACCAAGCAAGCTGATTCGTCATGCCTCCAGATTCTCATTTCTGATTGGTTCCACTGAGCAGGCAGATGTTTGAGCTGCAGCAGGGGGTGGAGGTGATCCCGGCTCCTAATCTCACACCACGAGACACACATGCACGCTCACATGATCTTTGCCAGCCTTTTTTCCCACTCTCTCTATCTCCAGATATATACTTTATTCCTATGCCATTTTTTTTGAGTTGAACTTCAAAGCTTGCTACATAATAAAATAAATATGCTCAAGATTCCATGAGCCGATAACTCAAGGAATCTGATCACATACATAGAGTAGTTTTGATGGGTTACAACAGACATATCCAATAGCGTAAAGACAGAACTACGGTCCTCACAAAGCTAAGTGTATTGACATCTGGTGTTATTTCACGTGCCATGTTGTTACTTGGCTACTTGGAGGTTGAGATACAAAATGTACACCCTCTGCCCGGCTGTGCTTACCACATGTATTGTAAAGTGGCCAATAAATGTTATATCTCAAGAAAAAAAAGCTGAAGGGAACATTTGGACAGCCAACGGGGGCTCTTAAATGAGCACCCTGCGAGACTTAGGGGCCCTTTCATAGGTTGATGGTGTTGTTTTCTTGTTTAGAGACAAAACAGATGTATGGTTAGTTGGATGGCAAATGTTTTTATTGACACATTCCCTAAGGCTCTCTTTGTATTTTTGCCGCTTTTGCAAAGAGCCGGTTGCAGCGATATAAGGTGCGGATGTGGTTCTCGAAATTATTAAATAAGTTTTTTTGTGTGTGTGTAATTGGGTCCGTCTATTATTAGAACTTAAGGAATCTGAACCTGGTACTCAAAAACCGGAAGCGTTAAACTTGTTCCCAAACAGAATGCTACAGTTTCACAACAGAGCCGTATAATACTGTTGGCTTATGAAAAGTATAAAATGGTTTTTCCAGTGTCCTTTTCATGCTTCTGCCAAAAGAGCATACAATGAGAATGTTTTGAGAAACTCTGGAAAGTTTTCCTAGAGTTTCACAGGCTGCTTATAACAACTAAAGAGGAAAAAGCATTTAGTGACTTCATTTAAAACCCTTTTAAGTAGTTTTTTTTTTTGTTATGATTATTTCCAACCTGTTAATAAGCTGCAATATATGGGAGTTTTACCTGTTTATCGGCTCAAAAACCCTTAGTTGAGCATTACACTGGCATAAAGACGACGGCCTTGCTGCAGCGGAGAGGGTAAGTGCCAGATAACTAATGATGCCCAGCTGGTAATGTTAATGAGACTGATTAACACTATGGGAGCAGCTGGGCTGAAGGAGGGTAGAGGATTTTCACTTGTGTAGAATGTAAGCTGACAATAACAGGCAGAGGTCATTTATTTGTTTCTTGTTTTTTCCAAAAACAGATTTTACGTTTTCTGTTCCTCATAAGGGGGTAGTAAACTCTTACATGCTGGATTTCGTTGAGCATGCATTGAGTCCCAAAGTCCACGTCCATGTTGCTTTTCACGGCTACTTCTTTCCTCTAAAGCACGGCTGTCAGACTCCAGTCCTGGGGGGCCAGAGCCCTGCACATTTTTGGGTTTCCCCTCATTTGACACACCTGATTCAACTCCTTGTGCTAATTACCACACAGCTCTTAAGCTGAATCATTTGTGGTGGAACAGAGAAAGAGCTAAGCTACACAGGGCTCCGGTCCCCCCAGGAATGGAGTTTGACACCCCTGCTCTAAAGTGACTAGAGATAAATATAATAATGAATACAAATATTTTATTCCTGGTCATACAAACCGAGGCAACTGCAAAAACTTGCGGAATGATCGAGGTCAGCTTTCAGTCTCTCAGCCATGGATACCGTGATGGCGACCAGCTTTGGGATATATCGGCCTGATAAAGCTGTGGAAAAATCCTTCATAATATGTTGTGAAAAACTCATGGGGGAATGAACAGATCCAGGAGACTCAGGGATTTTGGACGATGGAACAGAACAAATACAAATATGAGTCAGGCCAAGTCGAGGGGACTTTATTGTCATACCATCCATTAATAGGTATTCAGTGGCAAAAAATAATATTACCCCTGGATCACGGCCCACCACACAAACTGCAAGTGTGGGGTTTTCACAATCCAAGTCACAATCACAATCCAGTGCAAAACAGGAGAGCCGGACTTTGGGATTTATATGCATAGTGCAATGTAAGGGTGGAAGCCATATAGTGTCTGTTGACTGACAAGAAATAGACCAAGATTTTGTTTCAACCACCCAGTTGAGTATAAAGAGTCACAGTCACAGAGTATTTAACTGGTTGGTTGGAACCAAATCTTGGTCTGGAGTTGTACTCTCTGGACATGAGATCTCCACCACTGCATGGGTGAAATCAGGCAACAAGCCCATCTATTCAGAAACTGTCACCTGATAATGGGTACTCAGGTGTGTATTTGTTTTGCACGAACACCCACGTCTGAAATATCCACGGCCTCTCACGGTACCTATCACGTATGCACTTCACAGAAACAAAACACCATGTATACAGATGGAGGTGCCTTGGATCCCAGTTAACGTCAAGGCGTCCTGATGAACGGAGACCCTTCCGCTAAGCTATCGCTAGCAGCTGAGACAGAACGCGTCCATGCCAGCCCATTAGAGAGACTGGCTATAAATTCTAACGGGCTGGTGCTTCTGATGCAGTTATTGTGGGCAGCAGGATCTGATGATATCCGCAGCTGTCTGCAGCTGTTGCACAGTGCCGGGGACCAGGAGCTGAGCCTTCAAATGATATCGAATGTGGTAAAGGAAATGATGTGAAAGGAAAACAGAGAGTTAGCTGTGCTCCTCACATTCCTTCCTTTCCGACAGAAACGGGAGCAGTGAAACAGGACAATCATTTTTAACAGAAAGGAGTAGAGCCTTATACAACAAGAATTTTATACAGTAGAAGCTGGACCAGGGAGCCAAACACTTAATGCTTGTTTTATGAAGAAGTACATCTACAAATATATTTATGTTGAATTGCGGGACATTCCTACTACAGTCAGCTCAAGAATTATTGCACCCTTCATGAAAATGAGTAAAATCATTGAGTAACATAAACAATATGCATAATATATCAAATTCTTCTCAAATATTTGGGGAAGCCATACACTTTTATTTTTTTAACACAAATCATTTTAGTGAGTAGAATTGTTTTTAGTAAAATATAGGTTTCAAAATTATTGCCATTTGATATCTGATGAAACAGCTGTGTAGAACATCACCAATCTGGGCAGTGCCTGGCTCTGTAAGCAGACCCAAAGGATCATTTATTTGTTATCTCATGATAGAAGAAAATGAACTACTGTAATATTCGATTTAAATGTAACATTTTACCAGTATATTAACACATAGTTTATGGAATGTCTGTTTTATTTCAAAAATATAACAAAATAGCCAAGAGCAAGATTTAGTTACCAAAAGTTAATCCATTAACTGAAATATATTATACATGAACACTGGAATATTGTAATATTTTTCTGTTTTGAGTTCTTTCACACAGTATCAAAATAGGCTTTTGGGTCAAGGGCATAGATTAGGATATGAAGGACAGGGAAATGTTCCTGTATAGCTATGTGGGAGTACCGTGTGTTTAGGAGGGTGGGGGTTCTGGGCTGATCTGGTCCCTACCAGTGTTTAATTCCGTGGTGTCGGAGCTCATAAAGACCACAACGACATCATAACCACAAATTGGTCTTTAACAACGATAACGTGTGTTTGCTTGTCTGTGAAGGTCTGTTTGGTTTTAAATCCAGTTAGTCTGTCCTTGGCCGCTAGACTTTCAAACACTTGTTTGTATTTGGCATGTCCTGACTCTCAGGATTAAGGCTAGACCGTGTCTGGGCATGTGTGTACAGGTGTTCTGTGTGTACAGGTGTTCTGTGTGTACAGGTGTTCTGTGTGTACAGGTGTTCTGTGTGTTTTATTTTGGGATGGTCAAATCACTAATGCTATTTCTGAAGGAGCACTGGTTAAGAGGTTCAGCTAACAATACAATATTTTCTATTGACGCCTGTTACTTATATAAAAACTATTCATCTGCATTACACTTTTCTTGTGGTCCTTCTAGTTAGCATTAGCATCCACAAACACTGCTCCTCTCCTTGCTGCCTTTGCTTGTGCTCGTCAGCATTTGTCATTTTTGAAATATTACTATGTCTTTTCAACATTCTATTTTAATTATTTTCACAAGAGTGGGCCTGTCATAGGATGCCACCTTTGCAATAAGTCAGTTTGTGAAATTTCCTACTTGCTAAGTGGTATTACTGCAAAGTGTAAGTGTTTAAGAACAACAGAAACTCAGCCATGAAGCGTCAGACCGTGTAAAGTAACGGGGGGGGGGGGGTCACCGCATAGTGCGTAAAAGTCACCAATGCTCCGTTGACTCAATAACTGCAAAATTTCAAACTTCCTCTGGCATTAACCCCAGCACAAAAACTGCGTCAGAAGCTTCATGGAATGTATCGTCTCAGGTGGCAGATCGCAAACTGCTCTCCAAATACTAAGCCCATTATTCAAATGCATAGGAATTCTTTCACATGCTTCATTGTATGGTATCAGGGCACAGGGTCAGTCACTATATAGCACCCCTGCAATAGCTGGGGCTTTTTCTCAAGGGTATAACAATGATATGTTTTCCCTGCCAGCCACTGGTACTGAACCCACAACCATCTAAGATATTAATACAGGCTCCAGGACCTATGTAAGTGAAAGTGATTAGGCATCATTGTTGACACACCACAACCACAAAGTGCGTCTCTGCATTTAAGCCAGAAGTGACATAGGAGCGGGCAGCTTTTAGTTACCACCTATGGGGGACCTATTTACCACCTTGCAGGTCAGGGATTTGAATCAGCAACCTTTCAATCACAAGCATCCTTCCCTAACCACATATAAACCTGCCCGGCCCTGTGTTGGGATTCCCAGTTAATAAGCATTCTCCACTCATTGAATGTAGAATGCCTAGTATTTCGGAAAAAAATACCGTAGAGAGAGAGAGGAGCAATACATTTAGCATGGCAAGTCACTAAATAGTCGTAAAAGGCCCAGGAAGTAAATAAAGCATAGAGTAACAGACTGTTTTTATCATCCAGACAGAACTGCTAAATGCATTGCTGAAGGTAATAACTTTTTAGTGTATTGTGCGACCTCAGAATGCCAGGTGTGCTAGCTTGGAGAGTCCTGTGTGCAGCCCAGTGAAGCCATAATCTACAGTACATGCTTTTAAAAGTGAGGCATCCTCTGTCCTCAGCATGTGGGACTAACAGCTGCTACTGATTTTATACGAGGCCTTTTGAAGGCAGGAGAGGAACCAGGCCACGGATTGGTGGTGATCAGGGAGGTGATGAATGGGAGTAGCTCTGCAGCCATTGTCTGAAGTGTTGCAGAAGAGACGGGGTCACAGGCAGCAGGTGGCGGGTTGCCGATCGAGGAGCTAACGAGAGACGTCAGGTTCTGAGAAAGGTCTGAAGTGGAAAATCCAGTGAACTTCTCTGAATTAGGGTCAGTCCTTAAGTATGGGCACTAGGATCTCTTCAAAGGGTAAGAGAAGCTTTTGGGGCTCTGGGTACTTAATATATGCTGCAGTGCTCAGGCTGTCCAATTTGAAAGATAACCCCCTTTTAAGGAAAGGAGCCCATCCACCTTTTCATTGCATATGACCGTAGTTTGCACTAAAGACTCGCTTTGTAACAACATCTGGGATAAATTTGCAAGAGCTTTTTTTTTTTGACTGATATGAATAGAGGGCAACAAACACAGCATAGTTCCTCTTACTACTTATTTTTTGGCCTTAGTTTTGGAATGTATCTAAGCGCACTTTGTACTGCAGAAAATATAAGGAATTCATAATAAGTGGAATTCCACGGGGCCTACGAGGCAGACAACAGGTTTATTGAAGGAGCCTGGGGAGGCTGAATGTCTGAGGAGGATATTAAGGTATTAAAGTATATATGTGTGTATATATGCAGTATGCGTGTATAATATATGTGTATGTTTCAAATCTTTACCCATGGCAATTTACCATTTTATTTTTTTTCGAAGGAAGATTTTCCTTCCTTTGCTTGGAATTCTCCTGATAGTAAGACATTTGGGGGGCGAAGAAAGGTGAGGGTAAAGCGTTAGAAATACCAAGCAGCTAATGAAAACCAAGTGCCAGGTTACTGCTGTCTTTCTGCCTCCTGTTCAAGCACTCAGACACAAAACAGGATCCCTCCAAATCCAGGGGAATGAAGCCTTCTGTCGTCTTCCGTCATTCCCGGTCCGAAGAAGGGAAATAAGCTACATCCCTTATTCCCTGGCCGCCCTTCTTATTTTGCTGTTCTTGTAAATGAAGAACTGCAGAACTCTTCTGACAGAAACAGAAAATAATAATAATAATAAAGGAGAATTTCCTCGTTTTTACACCAATAGGCAAAAATACAGTAGTGAGAAAAATGTTCTCAGTAGTACCAGTTTACCACAGTTTTATTGTAAGTGTCACTTTCAATTTACATGCCTTTTAGTATAACTTCCCACAAATCTAAAATATACCGCAAAAGAATATAAACACTATACTTAACTTTCGTTTTCTAAAAATAGAAAAAAACTAACATAGGGTAAAGGCTGCATCAACTGAATCAAACAAATAAGAGAAGTAAATGACAGATAGATAGATATAGATAGATATTCTGATAGATACAGTAGATACACTGATAGATATAGATAGATAGACTGATAGATATATAGATAGACTGATAGATAGATAGATACTTAGATAGATAGATAGATAGATGGATAGATAGATAAGGTTAGTATGAGAATCTTCTGCATTCATTTTTAAAAGCAAACATATTGAACATAGAGTCTGACAGCTGATTCTATTCCTTCAAACAGGTTTAGATACAGCAAAGATGTACAGTAAGTGAAAAAAGGTCAGCTTCAGTGAAAGCGAGGAGTGAGCGGCTGCTGCATCGTCTGCTGCTGATTCCAAGGTGCGATAAGGCCTGGAGTGTGTGCTTTTTCACACCTCTGTCTTGTCAGTAATCCCCTCTCTGCCGGCCATAGTGCCAACGCCAATATTAGCATTTCTGCGGCTGGTTGGAGTGCTAACAAATATGACTGTGTTTAGGGAAAGTGGTGGTGTGGCTGCCGTGGGACACCGTGTGCGTATAACTGGCCGTCGTATGAAATCCAGATGTGCACAGAATTCAGACTCACGCTGATAGCGGGGGTGTGGGTGTGTGTGCACTCGAATGTGTGAAACGAACAAAAACCTTACACCCTGTGTTAGCCTTTCCCCCAAATACAACCCTTTCCTTTTCAGCTATTTATGGTCTTTTACCAATATTCCATATTATGCACTAGGGTCCTGTGCATGTTAATCCTCTGTAGGATACTGCTGCTTCTATCTCATCCTCTACCTGCAGTAAAATTTAATACTCCATGCCGTGGGTACACCGTAGGTACAGTATAGGTACTGTGTAGGTACGACGTGGCTGTGTACCAGACATCATAGCTTAATGTGTGTGTGTGTGTGTGTGTGTGTATTTCAGGGGTGTCTTAAGGCTGGGTCATACTTCTCCACACGCGTACTACTGGACGTGTCTGCTCGAGCGTTTATTGTGCATTTGACGTCATTGTGCGTCTCTGCGGACGAACGCCTACTGCGTTCCAAATTTGTGTCTGTGCAGTGGTGTACGTGCAGCTCTGAACACAACGCACATGATCGATTTTCTAGCGTCCACTTTAAATACCGACATGGATGTTTTTTACGGGCTTTGGGGTAGTTTGCAAACCCCACTGACTATTTACAAGGTAGTAAATGTATGCGTATGTGTTGTCAGACTTGTCTCGAATTGAAAATCTCACGCCAGCTGAGACGCACAGACAAATGGACACAAACCTCACCGCTGTGGTGCGTGTGCAGGGAATATCAGAATAATAATCTACATTATTAGAAATAATAATTACAAAATCCACAAATCCACATGTGCAAAGTACGCGGCTTGATGGGAGAAGTATGAGCGTTTCCGTGAACGCTTACGCAGAATGGATACGCGAGTATTATGCTTGCGCTTGCCCCTGAATAAATTCACACCCCCCTCCCAGTTCACCCTCTTGTTTTTCTTGCCGCATGCTAAGCGCTTCCGTCCGGCTTGTACTTCATACGCCAAGCCGGTGTCAGTGAGCTGCAGTAGAAGGCCTGAGGCTGGCTCCGAGTGGGGGGATCAGTCCAGACAGGTTAGGGCTGATTGTTATCCCACCTCCCTTTATTGTGATTTTTAACAAGCCCGGCCGTGTGATTTACCGTCATCCGCTCGAGATCAGAGGCTGGGCCTGTTGGGTGCCGATGGAGCCAGCAGACACTTCTGACACTTTGGCTGGACTGGGCACTGGATTTAGGGGGTGGGGGGCACACCTGGACCCAACATGGAGAGAAGTGTGATATGCCGGGGCCTAATGAGTCAGTTCGACAGGCATATTACAGCAGTGTTTCCCAACCCAGTCCTCGGGGACCCCCAGATGGTTCAGGTTTTTGCTCCCACCCATATGATCCACATTTTTGCACCCTCCCAGATGGTCCCTCTGCCACCTCTCATAGGGATGGAGTAAATATGTGGACTGTCTGGGGGTCACCGAGGACTGGTTTCAGAAACACTGGATTATAACACAGCCTGGGGCGGATGGCTTTAAAACCGAGGCCAAAAAGGCTGGTATCAGTGCCACCATTATGGTGCTTTTCCTCTGCACCAGGTACCGTATTTTTGGTACTTCAAAAAAACTTCCAAAAGCATGGTACTTCAAGGTAGTGGTTTTCCACTGGTGTAAAAACTGGTACTGCTGCTGAACGCCATCACAATGCGAGGCAGGGTGTTTTGTACTTTATTTGAAAAATGGCCGTAGTAAATTATAGGGCTGGGCAATATGTGAGACTACACACATGCAATTCTCTCACATTGCAAGGCCAGCGATAATCAGCTGGGTTGAAATCAGTATTTTTCATATTTCTTACTGTCCTGACAATATCGTACGGGGGGTGGGGGGGGGGGTGGTTAAAGTTTCACGGAAACAGTTTAATTA
>JAODKC010000041.1:7954276-8013444 GCA_026777985.1 Mormyrops attenuatus | reverse complement strand
GTTTCAGACGAGAACGTCTTGCGATATGGTGTTAAGTGCAGTGAGCTCATGGATGTTGCTTGCTTGGGGTTGTGACCTTGGCTGGTGCAGAGCGGCCCGTGTGTTTTGACAGTCACGCTCTTTGTGAAGAACTAGGAGCCAGAAAAATTGAGGTCAATGTAGGCCAAGAAGAAGACTTCATCTCTCTGGATCCTGAACAAATCGGGGCCTTGACAGTTACTGTGTCGTTAAGAGTCCTTTATTGTTTGGCTGGAATATGAGCCGTCCCACTGTTTCACGCAGTGTTGTCAACGTATCCAACACATAGGTGGACACTGTCTTCCCACAGTCCTAGGCATTTATTTTTTGTTTCAGTTTTTGGTTTATTTGTTTTCAAAAACACCTTGTTTCCGTGCTTATATTAAATTGTAGCAAACTATCTCTTCACCATGTTTTTCTCCACTTTAGATTTAATCACACATTTTATTGATTTTTGTGTATTTCAAATTGTATCTAATACTTTTTAAAGGCATTGACGTACAACCAATATACAAAGCTACATGTTTAGTGAAAAACAATACTAAACGTATTTCTGGTTCTATGTCATTACTACAGGTTAGCAGAATCTTATCCTGCGGGCATATCGGCACGCCAAACCTCTGAACAGTGGAGGGTGAGAAGTAGGGATGTTGGGTGGCCTTTACAACTGAGTTAAATACCGTGAAACTGTCTCAGGAAGCTAGGGTTATAGCTTTTTAACTAGACTGTAAACACTCTTTGAACGCCTTAATCAGAAGCCAATGACCACATTAGAATGAGAAAGCTGAAGACAAAAAAAGCATTGAGACTACTACGTTATACGCATACGCTGTTTGATGAAAGTTGGGCTAAATATCCACCAGGGCACACTTGGTTTGTTCAAGCGGTAATATGTGATTCTTAGTAAGGGAAACATGCAATCCAGTTTTGAACACCAGAACATACACTAAATGGTTAAAAATGGGTAGAGAAGGAAATGAGATTATCAGGGTTTTGTTCATGGAAACTTAACACAGGAGCTCATGCAGACCTCCTCCAACTGTAGGTCTATCCTTCCATCTGTCCCCCCAGAGAGCAACAGGTCATATCTGCAGAAACAGCCGTGGAGGACAGAGTGAGTGTGAAGCGCAGTTCAGAGGAGCTGATTGGTTCGGGTGGGGACGAGGCGGAGCAAAGGGCTGGACTGGTTGTAATGAAGACATCAGCGCCCTATGGCCTGTCTCTGTTTCTGTCTGACCCCCACACCTGCCCAGGATTTCTCAATGTCTTCCTCTTCCAGGAAAGAAGACTTGGAGGGCTTCAGCTGTCTGACCTCCTCTGATTGGAGCCATCATGTAATTATAACAAAAAAAATTATATGTGCACTCTTCAATGCCATATATTTATGCTGGGTTTCATTCCACCTTATGATGTGTGACAGCAGCCAGCCTAAGTTGGCACTGGCTTCAGAAGAGAATAAACAAACACATTCAGACTGGAAAGCGTGCGTGTGCATGTGTGTCTGTGTTTGTGTGTGTGTGTGTGTGTGTGTGTGTGTGGGGGGGGGGGGGGGGTTCATTTAATGAGAGACTTAGGTTTATAGTAATGGAATGAGACTCTCATATCCTGTGAGTGAGTTGAAACAAATTCAGCAAACATACCATTCCCATAATCTCAGTGTCCTGTACTTATAATAAACCAAAACTGCTGAAATTTGGACTAACAAAAGAATAATTAGGATTATCTTGGGACTAGGATGGAGTCAAATAAATAGGCAAGTGAACTGAATGCAAATCACTTTTCTTTTAATTCATTGAAACTTAGCTAAAACCACTCATCTTAAAAAAACTTTCTGAAAAAAGAACATTGTTAAATGAATGTATTTGTATTTGTCTGTTGCTCAGACATACATTTTGCTAAGAACAGTACTGTGCAAAAGTCTGAGAAAGTTAAAGAAAACGTTTATACCTAATTATCTGGACAGTAACTGTATTTTTGCTCAGTAAAAACAATTTATTATTAGAACATCCAAATTAACTGTAACGCAATAAAAAATAAACAAGAATTTCTTCTGTTCTTCAAAACATTACTGCTATCTTGTTGGATGGCCACATGAACACCTATTGTTTCCCAAACCTCTCCTCAGGGGCACCTCTGCCATCCCATGTATTTGTTAAATTTTTCCACCAGGTCAATTAATCAATCTACTTTATTCGACTAATAAGCCAATGAGGGTTTGATTAGCCAGATAAGGTGGGGTACACACTTTGACAGACAATATTATAGTTTAACACCAACATGAAGATCTTTTAAAATGTAAAACTTTGATGGCCCAAGACCGTTGCACAGTACTTCACAAGTACAGTGTACACCAGCAAGGGTATGGTAACTGCACCATCTCAAAAGTCACCCTTAATAACAGCTAAATAGACCTGGACTTTTAAAGTGCCAACTGGTCTGAAGGGAGAAAAGGCAGCTTCCTGTTTCTGTTACAGCCTTGTCGTTTAAAGCATTCATTTGTGTTTATGTTTGTCACCTTGTTTTCTGTTATTGTTGTCTAGTTTACAGTTCTCAGGTTTGGTTAATTACAATTAACATCCAGCCCCTCTGTATTCCACTCCTTTTGTATCTATCCATTAGATGTTAATCAGTATCTTATATATGTATTAATCATGTGGTGCACTACTGTTAAAAAATAACAAAACATGTTAAACATAAACGATGAAATATTTTGACAATTTTGTGAATGTTTCCGAATATTACTTTTTTGTTTGGTAGCTAAACATTTTCGTCTGCTAGATAACTTTAAACAAGCTCAACTTTGAGCATATTTTTGATATTAAGCAGCATTTTCACATCTGAACACATGACTGAACACTTACAGATGAGGCTGTATTTCTGTATTATGTTGTATATACTGTACCTAGTTTCAGTTTCAACTCAATCAGTCAAAAATGACATTTTTAAGTGTGCCTACTGTGAAGAGAGGCTATGACTACAAGCACGTGTGTGTGACCTTGTGGAATCTGCTTGACCGGCACTAGGTTATAAATCAATTGGACAGAACACCGAGACCCCGTGACTGAAGGAAGCAAAGATCCCTGGGAATGATATTTCATGTCCATTCCTCCCATTAAGGTGCTCTCGCCACATTTCATTCCTCAAGTTTCACTGCAGCTGTTTTGTGTCGATGCTAAGGCTAATGTTCGTCAGCAACCATTCCCAGCCCGCTGACTGTGAACCGTGCAAAATATTGATGTGCAAGATGATATTTATTATAAACGAAATTGTAATACAACATATTGCGAAGCGCGGAAATGCTAAACAAAGGTTTTTGTTGATTAAGAGACATTGAAGGGATACCGATTTATTTTAAACTTAGAAAGCGTGGAACTGGAACATTTATTTGGAGCAAGACACAAGCAGGAGTAAACAGCGGCGCACGGTCACCGCAGAGCTTTCGTGTCTCTCAGGAGAGCGTGTGAGGTCCACACTACACTTTTAGAAGAAGGTGCTCTAGGTACATTAAGACAATTGAATATACAGTGCAGTGAATCTAGGGAATAAGTGAGCTGTTCCGAACTGATGAAATTCCCAGCCTCAAAGAACAATATAATCTGGCTACGATGATGCAGAAACCAGATGCTGCCCTTCTTCCGGCTCTTTCCAGCCCTCTTTCTGACTGATGATAAGCTAACTGGAGGTAGGAATCTCTCCCCTGCCCAGCACCCTCCCCTTTCCTTATATACCATAATGCATCACTCCTTCCAAGACGTTGGTCTATATACCTGATGTTTTACTGAATTCAGAGCAAGGGCCAGTGGTCGTATAGATATTAGGTCGGCGCAGTGCTGCTATATTGAATGTAATAGCTATAGGGGACATGATTTCCAAGAGTAGCTCCAGACGTTTGGAGACAGGATGCTGTGAGGACCAGAAGTGTCTGCCTGGTACCTCCAATTCACAGGACTGGCTGATTCCCCAACCCCCCCTATCCTCCTGCTTACTTTTAATCATCATACACCAAACCTCACCCCCCACACCCCCCACCCTTTGTGTAGGCTCTGCTCCCTGTAGACTGCCTCTCTCTGGCCTTTCACACCCAACTGTGTCCAATTGCCCACCCCCCTAGGCCCCGCCACCTCGCTCACTGCATGTCAGATTCACTCTCCTTCTGACATCTACCTCTCAACTCCACCCCTGTCCCGAGCTCCAGATCTTTGCCCAGAAAAGGAGTGGCACTTAAGCGCAGGGCTGAACTGAGAGCACTCAGGAATATGAGCAAAGATGATATGGGTCTTAAAGACAAACAAGGAAATATTTTGCGAAAGTGCGAGACATCAAACCCTCTGTTCCCCGCATGACACCTGCTTCTGTTAAGCACTGTACACATTAAAAGACAAACACAGCTGTAGTGACAGCTATGGTGATAACAATAATAATAAAACAAGATTCATAAGTCAGTTCTAGCTGAAGGCTCGCAAAAAGATAAAAGTGCGAAGGAGGAGGAAAATATGTCCAGATGGAAGGAATGGGATTGTAAAGGAGAAAAAATGAACGTGATATAGTCTTTCTCTGGTCTCAGAGAGTAGCTAACAAAAAAATAAGGGTAACACTTTACTTAAAGTCATGTTTATAAACACGTTCATAACAAATAATAATGCATTCATGAAGCATTATAAACATGGCCATAGATATTTATAAAATGTCATAACACATTATAGTCATGTTTATTATGCGTTATGAATGCCTTATGAAGCTCTCATCTAGAATGTACTACAGATACCTTTATAATGCGTTATAATGGTCATACAAGCATTATGGATAAGGCAGTCGTAATGCATAATAAATATGGTTGTAGTGTGTCTTTTAATAAATATTTATATCCATGTTTATAATGCTTTATGATTGCATTATAATGCATTATGAATGTGTTTATAAATTACTAAAGACATGCTCTTAAGTAAAATGTTACCAAATTAACCTTTCCAAAACCACTGATTATTCTCCCACCTTACTCTGTATGGGTTTTTAACCACAAATGTATATTAGGAATGATAAAAGGCTAAAAAAAAATCTGATGAATCTCGATTAAGGAACCCACTGCTTTGTACATGCAATCCTTACATTAAAAGTAACACTTTAATTCCTTAAAAAGCTCCAAAAAGCAAATTACGTTTGAACCTCTGTAGATTTAGGACCTTAAATGAGATACGAACATCTGGAGTATGTTTCTCAATTTGATTTGTGGATGAAGTAAAGGTTTCGTGCTCCAGTCCAGTCCCTCCTGTAGTTATTTGAAAGCAGAGCACACTGGAAAGGCAGGCACTGGGCTTCATAATTTCCAGTTTTCTTTGATTAACTTGGCATTGCCAAGCTCTGAATGTTTCCCTCCTGAAGAACACTCCACTTCCACTTCCTAGGGACCAAAGTGGGTCTTTTCTCCAAATGCAATACTTGCGTCGTGACCATGCGGAGCAAATGAATACAGAGGGTGCATGATCACAATACCTACACTGTATGTATACCCATGTATACCTATACCTACCTATACCTACAGTATGTATACCTATACCTATGTATCCCCCCCCCGCCCCGATCATGGTTTTGCACATAATGAGGCCAAGTGTGACAAGCCATCTGCAACTACAATCTGGGAACATATTTTATTTAGAGTCCATTTTACAAATAAGCAGAAAAACAACATGCACTTAGTGGCCGCTTTATTAGGTACGCTTAGCTCGTACCAGGTAGGACCCACATTTGCCTTTAGAAGGGCTCCGAAGGTAAATGAGCCTACACCCTTCTATTGTACCGAGCCGTTATTTTTGCCCTTGCGGCCTTCCTATTAGCTTTAAGGAGTCTGCCATTCTCCGCTGACCCCACTCATTAACGAGCTGCTTTTATCCACAGAACCGCCGCAGACTGGGCCTTTCTTGTTTGTTGTGCCATTCTCTGTAAACACTGAGGCACTGTAGTGTGTGAAAATCCCACGAGAGCGGCTGTTGTGGAGATATTGGTGCCACTATGTCCGCCACCAATAATCCCGCAACATACATATTTGCTTAGATCAGCCATCTTAACTGCCCTAATGCGCAATGCAATTCTTATTCCTGCCTGTGTGGTGTAAGCATTCAGCTGCAGCCGTGACTGATGAGCAGGCTTTGCATCATGAAGCAGGGTACCTAATTCACTGGCCAGTGAGTGCAGATTGCCATGCATTCACACGCAGTTGAAGCATTGTGATTTTGGGCAGGAAAACTGGCTGAAATCTAGTTCGGTGGGAGACCGAGTTCTGTTGCATACAATTTGAAATGTGTCTATGTCATTATTTAAAAATTAATGATAAAAAATAAAATCAAAACAACCAAGTCAGAATTATATTGCCTTTCGATTTACAAATGTTATATTTTCCATTCAGGATTATTCCTGCTCTGATCTTATACTGATTCACAGTAATAGTTCTTAGATTCTTATACGTTAATGTTTCAGTAATTTCTGGTGGGACTTATCCACAGCTGATACGACTCTCCAGTTATAGCAATTTAATTGTCTGAAAAGGTTGTGGCAATGTTGCTATTCAGTTACTAGAATGTTCACAGGGGAGGTGATTTTTGAGGTTCTTTCAACAATAAAGAGAAACATAACACGTTGTTGTATAACTTACTAAAGTCAGCTGAATGAAACAGGAAACCGTATAGAGTAGATGCTGGAGTTACGAGATAAAGGTTGTGAGGACCTTCAGCGTGCCTCGGTATGGTCTATTACCAAGTTAATTAGGAATATGCATTTTTATAGCGCTGGATATTTGCACGGTGTTTTATTTAGCAATAAGTTGGGGGAAGCGTGCGCTTTTGTTGGACCTTGGCCCTCAGCTCTCCGAGTTATCTGGGAGGCTCTATGGAGCCAAACTTGAAATTTGACAGATAGGCGCCGCTTCTTTTATTTTACGGACACTTAGGAGCGCGAGTGTGTGTGTGTGTGTGTGTGTGAGAGAGAGAGAGAGAGAGAGAGAGCAGGCAGTGTGAGGGAGGGGGAGGGAGGGACGGAGGGGGCAGGCGGCGATCTCCCACTTTCCTAGCTATAATACTGCCACATGCGACAAAGTTTCTTGTACCGCAGTTTCTCCCGCTTCACCAGCCGCTTACAGGCGCGCAGAAAACCCACATCCGCAGCTACTTTACTTCTTACTTTGTATCTTCGAATTCTCTTTGACTCTCAAGCCTGTATCTAATGGACGGACCCGTTCGGATTTTTTACCGTCACGATGTTTTTTCCTCTCAAATCCTCCCACCGGCTGCAATCCGACCCATCTAGTGAGAGGTGAGTGATGGATGAAGAAGGTGCCTCGTAGGCAAACGGCAAATGTCCATTTGTTGGGATATAGCGGTAAACAGAGCTGGAAAAATGTTCCCAACCAGAAATGATAAGCTTCCCGTTTTTCCTCGATTTCCTTGAAACTTAACAGCTCGGCACAATTATGGAAATGGTTTATTAGCGTGCCTTCAGCAGAAGTTGTATATGTGTAGTGTCATTTTGTACAGTGTAGGATATTCTCCTTTTGAGGTGCTTCTTCTGGAAGAAGTTTGGTAGCCTTACACCGAGTACAAGCGCATGTTGTCTTCACATTTGTTTAGCAAGAAATGTTTCCCCCTTCAGTGTTACCTTAGATCCTTACACTGTTAGTTCATTGGTTACACTGGTAGTTTGTATAGCATTTTTAATAGATTAATGGTTTCGATACATATAACCGTTTTAGATATTCTTCGAGTTAGCTGATAAAATGCAAGAAGAAATTTATGCAGCAAAATATTATTGAAAACATGGCAGCATCGTTGGGTTGTGCGGAATATTTAATATTTTAGAACTTGAAACTTAAAAAAAAAACATTACTTATAATCAGTACTGCATTCATCACAAAGCAAGTTATCTCTGTACATGCAACTGTAATAAAGTTTAGAGAGTCGTTGGTTTGTGGTGAGAGGGCAGTGTGACGCCTGTCAGGAAGCCATCCGGAGGTTTGTCAGAACCGCCTATCCAGTCCTTCAATATGCTTGGAAAGAGATCGAGCGCACCCAGGAATAACTTCTGCAGATAGGACTGCACTTACACACTTAGGGAACTGGGCGTTAGCTTGTGCAAAGCCATATGTTAAGAATGGTGGTGTACGTTTAACAACTGCATTTCTGCAGCCGCAAGTTTCGGAGAGTTTGTAATATAAAAATATAACGAGACAGAGAATGATCCATTTTACCTCAATAATCTGAGTGAAAGCACAAGCGCAAATGGGCTAGTCTTTTACAATGTTGCCTTATCTGTTTATATTTTTTTCCATAAACTGTTCCATAAACCAGAATTTCTTATTTGACTCCACTTAGTTTAGTTTTATCTCGTTCTTCTGTTGCCATTTCTCCTATTGCTACAGCAAGGATAAAAAGGCTACAAAAGACAATGTTTTCCACTTGTTGATCCTTGATTTGTCAATATTGCAGTAATAATAATGATTGCAAGAACACAGGCTGAGTATTTTCGTAGTACAAAAAAAAAATAAACACTGAATAATGATGAAATTTGTATGGTATTTTCTAAACATTAACATTGCAAAGTTATTTATGTTTGGTAAACATTTGTCTTTGCTGCCTGCCTTACCATGGATCTAAATGCATTTTATTTATTATTGTTTGAGGTTATTATGAATATACTAAACCCAGTGTTTAAATAAAACCCCTAGACACATTTATTTGGAGTGCGAGGGACTTGTTCTAAAAGGATTCAGCCTGAGACTGATCATGAACAGCTACCACTGTAATTATTTGTTTACGTGGTAAAAGCCCACATAGATAACCAAACAAACAGATGTGGTCACGTGGCATGATATCTTACCCCTCGCTAGACCGAGGCGATGTCCTATATAACAGAACTTATATCGTCAGAGGCATGGCACAATGTACATTATTTATTTTAGCAACAAATTTGCCACTGAGGATATGGTTAGTGCATGCAATCTAAAACACTGCTATAGATTGTAATAAACTGTAATCTAGATGCATTAATCTATATTTTTTGTTCCCATAAGCTAGTAAAATTTCTTTTACTCTCGGAATTTGTATACAGGTTATAATTTTGATTTGAGTATAAGAGTTGCATTAATATAATTGCATCTCTTTGAGAAAGTTAAAAGTTTTTCAAAATAGTTGCCTTGCGTTGTCCATGTTAAGACATTAATAAATCATTAATGGTCCCGGAGTTTTACAGGCCGGTGACTGGCCACTGCTGAATATCTAGAAATAATGTTTAGTCAATTAGGTTGCATGGGCTAATGACAAGCATCTGCGCCTGTTAAAAAGGTATGTGGTAAGTGGACCACTTTGGACGTGTGTGTTCAGCATTGATATGTGTGCAGATAATGATCCTTTGTACCGCATAATAAAAGGCAGAGGTGAAATTATGGAAACTTTTGAAGGCATTTGTGAAGTAGAAACAGCGATACCTTTAGGTTCTATATTTGTTTTGTTTATGTGTGGATTCATGAATACAAAACAGAGCATCCCTTTGTTTGCCAGGGACATATCTTGATTTTCAAGATTAATGCCGTACAAGCTTATTCGTCTGTGTCCTTTTTGGAATAATTGTGTTGTTCTTGGACTAAGAGTGCTTATGGGACCCTTAAAATTAGTAATGGTGGAAACTCAGTCTTAGTCTTATCAGATTGCGAATATGAGTAAAATTTGTATGCGTTAATTATTAAACCAGATGTGGCTTCTTTGTGTTAATATATTCCAGAGCCTTCATTGCAAAAATAAGGAAATGTTTTTATCTTGATTGTAAAGTACAAGGTGTTTTTTGAGAGTGCTCAGATTATTCATTTAGCTTTATTGATATGAACAATCATTACCAATGATCACAACATCCCTAAAAATAATATTTGAAATGGAGAGTGGACCTCGTACTGCGGAGTGCATGAAAGCCATGTGCAGTCAACCCAATCTTCAGATTATACTGCAGTGTGGTTTAGTGGATCACTTCATGAAGTTGTCTGACCATCCCGCAAAAAGAACATTAAAATATTTAGAACTGCAGTATACTGTCATACTCAGCCTAATTTTGAGATTTTAAGCCATCTGATTTGTACTGCTTAGGACTATAAATGCCTCATCAGGTGAAAGTACTGTCGCGTACTGCTCGATGGTTAGATTGTCAAAAATATTAAGCTAGCTTTTTGCAGTTTTGGTTTTATTGTTTCTCTTGAGAGCATTTCAGTCTTTTAATGTCTTTGTTTTAATGTTCTTTTTCCTTCTGATCGCTTTTCACAAATGTGTTTTTGGAATCAGACGGAGCCTTATTGGCCATCTGAGTTGGCGTTGGAGTCTTTGCAGTGAAGTATAAGAAACTGCAGAGTTCAGTGATAACCTTTTGAGAATAACCATTTGACAATAAACATTAAATGGCAAATAAGTTATTTATAAATTGGCAAGTATAAAGTACATGATGTGTTACATACATAATGTTATATTTTTGTCATAGTGGATGTGAGCTGTCGGTTGTTCAGAGGGGGCCAATGTTTGGGGCAGGAGCTGTTATTGTGTTTTTGTCTTATAAAGTTTTGAAGCCTTGAGGATTTTCTTGAGACCAGAATCTCATCCCAGATGGGAGAAGCTAAAGCAAGTGGTCGGCAGGGTTTGAGGGGTCTAAGGTGGTACTGCTTGTGTGTATTTTGGGCCTGGTGCTGAGAGCATTACTTCTTCATTAAGTCTCCATTAAATTAGGACGTTTTATACACGGACACACCGACACTGTTAAGTGTCAGAGACACTTAACGCCTCAGATGTAGCAGTGCAAGTTCATCCCAGTGACGTATCGCTGTGGAACTGGGTTTCATCTCCTCTCTGCCGCAATATCTGTAGTGAAGACAATAAGAAATTGTTTTTCATTCCATTGTGGTGTATTAGACTCCTGGGTGTCTTCTCATTCCGCTCTTCCTCTCATTCCGCTCATCCTCCCATTCTGCTCTTCCTCTCATTCCGCTCTTCCTCTCATTTCGCTCTTCTTCTCATTCCACTCTTCTTCTCATTCCGCTCTTCCTCTCATTCTGCTCTTCTTCTAATTCCACTCTTCCTCTCATTCCGCTCTTCCTCCCATTCCGCTCTTCTTCTCATTCCGCTCTTCTTCTCATTCCACTCTTCCTCTCATTCCGCTCTTCCTCCCATTCCGCTCTTCTTCTCATTCCACTCTTCCTCTCATTCCGCTCTTCTTCTCATTCCGCTCTTCCTCTCATTCCACTCTTCCTCTCATTCCGCTCTTCCTCCCATTCTGCTCTTCCTCCCTTTTTGCTCTTCCTCTCATTCCGCTCTTCTTCTCATTCCGCTCTTCCTCATTATTTTACAGGAGTGTCTGTCTGTTGGATGCCTACAGTGCAGTGGACATGATTTCACAATTAATTAAATCTGGTTGATGTCTGTACTTCTGTTTTCTTTTACATTGACAAAGTGTTTTTCTTTCGTATGGCTTTTGAGTAATTGGTCTTCATTGAGAAACGTGTTGCAGGGATTTATTTGAAAACTTGTATCAGCACAATGTTTCGCTTCATTTGGGGAGGGATGAGAGAACAGGTGCGGCGTAGCTGCGCTATCGGCGCTTCACAGGTGCTCAGGTAGCTGCGCTATCGGCGCTTCACAGGTGCTCAGGTAGCTGCGCTATCGGCGCTTCACAGGTGCTCATGCTGATACTCTCTGCAGTCTAGGTACGTCAAAAGTAAACCATCAGTTTATCAGTTACGTTAATTTCAAATCTATCGGTGTCACCTGTGATTGTGAAATCAACACTTGAGGGAACTCGAGAAGCTTTACATAATTTAAGCATATCAACATTTTCATCATGTAACAAGTATATTTTTTAAATCTTTGCTTTAGCACGCTTTGAGTTTTCAGATTACAAAGTATCTCCACCTTTTATGAAACATTAACATATGCCTACCTATTAAGTATACCTAACTAGTCTTTGGATTTTTAATGCTGTTCCCAGACACCACTTATACCTAGTTTAGTGTTTATTCAGTAATTTCAGAAAGAAAGCGATACGGTTATGTATCCCAGTAACATTTCTTATACATTTGACAGTTTTTCTTTCGATCTGTATAGTAACTCCTTTATTTAACGATGCTGAGCGGTACTGAGGTGGATGAAGGGCCCGGCTTCTCTTGCTGCTGTGAAGATGCGAATGTGTTTCTGACAGTCTTCACGGAAAACGGTTATCTTTATGCGCAGAGAAAAGAGGGAAGGAGATTAAATATTAGTTATCTGCCATTCCTCTTTTTCTTCTTTTCTATCAGTCAGTCTTCAAATGGCTTATTCTGGTTGGGGTCTGGTGCCCATTCCAGACAGCGTAGGGCAACGTGCTAGGGTACCCCCTGGGTGGGGTGCCAGTCTTTCGCAGGGCACACAGACACACACACAGCGGGATTAGAGCCCCCAGCCCAATCACTGAGGCACTGTGCCGGCCTCATTTCACAGGACGCCTTTTATATATAGTGTATTTTATACCTTGTTAATCTCCCACTATTGTCTCCCATCAAGGATGAACAAAAAGCCTTTCGCATGATGCTACCTAAGATTACTATAATCCAAATATATTTTGATAGCACTTTTAGTTTTTTGAATCTTAAAATTGCCAGTTTAGGCTGTTTCAGAAAAAAAAAAAACAATAAATACTTATCTTATTTAATGTTCAGATACGTTGGATGGAGTTTGGATCCAAGTGTAAATGAATTCTGCCGTGCTAGTTGACATTTTATAAGGCTGCATAAGTTGATAGTCTTCCCGATTTAGACGATCGTGTATATTGGGTGTAAATAGTTGTGCAAGTGAAGTTTGTCAGTCCTGTATTTCAATATAAAAATAAACCCTGGCTACTAAACAGTAAATGCAAGCAAATACAGATGTTGGCATGGGGGGGGGGGTGATCTTTTTCATTTCTGCTCCAACTGTTATTTTCAAGGAAATGAAAAGTGTCTGCAGGACCTTTCAACAAGTTACTCATGGAGCCTGATGGCTATGCAACGTTGGAATAGTTCAGTGGAAATCAGCAGACTGAATTAATTTATTCCAACAAACAAAGCAGCTTTTTCCCCTTGAGATCCGGCGTGATCAATATGAAAATACTCTCCTTCAAACATTCTGAATAGTCGGGGAAGCTTGATACCTTTGTGTTTACAGCTACTTTTAGCGCTAAGTCTGGCTTTTATTTCGTTTTCTATAAATGTAGGTCTCACCTGGCTAACGCATGTCATGCTGAAAAGAAACCTTTGAGGGGCTCATTTATTTAAATATTAACCTGCGGTTCTCGCTAAATAAAGACGCGTTCCTGCTGTAGTGTAAATGTGGAAGCAGACCAGAAAAGAACAAAGAGAGACCTAAAATTCCACTCGTGATTTGCTTTGGCTTGCGTGGCCATGTGTATTAGGGCCCTTAAGGTTGAATAAAGAATATGAAAACAGAGAAACTATGACTGCAATCCCCAGGATGTTACCGGAGGGATTTATGACTTTCCCCCAACCTAAACAAGCCATTTTCCTGTTTTTGCTAAACTAATGCTGATGAGACATTTTCTCGCTTTCTACAGTTAGACTCTCTATTAATCAAACGATAACGCCTCACCCTGAGGACGACTAAAGGATAAACTCTGAACTCAAACTCCCAAGCCTTGGAGAAACCTTGAAACTAAGTGAGATGTCTTCAGTGTCACTGAAATGCATTACTGTAGATCAGGGTTCCTCAATTCCAGTCCTGGAGGGCCAGAATCCAACACAGTTTGCGGATTTCCCTGCGCAGAAACATCTTAATCCACTAATTACCGGGTTTAGTCGGTGTTTTGAACAGGGAAATTTGCAGACTATGTTGGATTCCTGCCCTCCACAACTGGAATTGGAAAACCCCATTGTAGATCTATGTTTTACATTAAGTCGATATCTTGTTACTGTTTTGATGCTATATTATTGAGATATTTATAATAATAACTACTTTTAAATAAAAATGAATAAAATGTGATTTTGTGGTTTATTTCTTGAAGTATGGTCAACAGTTATTACTCTCATAATTCCTGGGAAGCATTTTACCAATGTCTAGACTGCATGGATTTTTGGAAATTCGAGACTTGGAAACTTATTTACATGGCACTGTATTGCAAAGCTATTGTAATTCTCTCCAGCAACAACTTTGTAAAAAAAATATGCATAACTTTTTAGTGCATATAAGAAAATGGTTATGTTCTCTACTTCAGGTTAGAATAGATTTTCTGTTTTCACTTTATTGCCATTTTAGTTTTACTTCTGGAATAACTTTCCTATAAAACTGTAGAATTGCGCGAAGTTTTACTCTTCGTCTAAGATGGTCTTGTGTTCCGAGGGTATGGAATGGAATTTTCTAAATTGTGTATGGAGTAAAAGGAATTAAAAATGTAGTGTAATATTATGTATTCACTGACAGGAGGTTCCCTGTAGTTTTTTATAAGCATATGAAAGGTGGTAAAAAGTGAATTTGTTTTAAGCGCACATTTGTCGAGTTGCCGGTAGTGGAGGTAAATGAATTACGTTACAGTCAGAGACCGGTGTTCAAAATGGTGCCACCAACTGCGAGGTGTCCTAAATTAAATTTACTGCCAGCCAGCACTGTTTCCATCACTGTATACGCAGCACACAGAGATTTGTTACTGTTATGATTCAGTTTGAGCACTTGGAATGATGATTGGACCTTTGAATTGTTACATGCCCTTTTACTCACCCATGGTTTATGAAAGGTAAATGTAGTACAAAGACATACATGTCATGTCACTAGAGCCATATACTGTAAATATATAGATTCACATTGTAGCTAGTTTGCTATTGTTTACTGTTTTTTTTATATATGTCTAGTCATTTCGTACAGTGTAGGATATTCTTCTATAGCTATTTTCAGTTTGACTTTGGGTGTTGCACAAATAACGGTAAAGATATCCTATTAGGGACACTCCTTCAAGGGTCCCTGTGTCCCTCCCCATCCGGTTGATTGACAGTTCCAGATCAGAAAATTCAAATAGTGTGGCGGAATGAACTTCCCTTTAGTTTCAGGTCTGCAAAATGTCTTTTCTTATTCATAAAGCGACATGGTGCAAGTTCTAAATTTGTCACGTGTGTGTGTGTGTGTGTGTGTGTGTGTGTGTGCCCTGTCATGCGTTCCTGTCCTTGTGACCTGTGCTGAATGTAATAGGCTCTAACCATGACCCCGTTCAAGGTAAGTGTTTGGAAGATGGATGGATGGGGGTGGCTGGTTATTTGTATCTATGCAGTTTTTTTGGACGTAATTAACTTTGACCTGTGAAGGTATTTTTTTAATGATTTTTTTATGATATATTTTGAAACCATTTTAGCAAAATACAGCATTAGATTTTATTTTTCTGTAATTGCAAATTTATATAAAAACAGCAGCTATCATAGATATATATTGTCATTAACTTTTAAAACTCTGGTGTATTGTCTTATCTAGATTTGCATTATCTAGAATAATCTGGATTTGTAGTAATTGCCTTCTTCCAGTTTGTAGTAAAGGTGATTGGAGATAATCCATTTGATGTGGCTGTGTTTCTGCAGACTGGTGATTTGTTGAGTTGACTCCGAGGGCTCAGCCTCGGTCCAATCCATCTTCAAACTCTGGAATGAAGCCAAATATCTGTTCACAAGGAGAGAAAGCAGTGCCAGTTGTCTGCTTGTCCAGTAAGGTTGCCCTGGAGATGTACAGAGTGATAGACTCCAGGAGGCTCTAGCTACTGCTGCTCCGTGAGGTGCAGAGTTTGTTGGTGTACTAAGACTTTCTGTGTAGAATAATCTCCACATTCTGTAGTACTGACATCACACCAAAGATGCATGCGACTTTCAGTGCGCCCACCTCTTCATTTGTGCCAAATAAGTGGGTTTTTTTTAATACTTCAGTAAATAATGTCTGATATGAGCCAACCATGTTCTATTTAAAATAGAATAACTTTGGCCTTATCTGCCACAGCACAGAAGGTTCTAGAAATCTTTTCAAACACAATTATCGCAATAAACAAGGAGTTTATGCTTAAGTCAGTTCAGAGTCTAAGAAAAATGTTTGTTAGAATTGTGAATCTTGCGAACAATGGTCATTCTTACAGAAATCTCTTCAAATGTGTAAAATTATTCATAAATTGACAAAATATGTTGGAACAAGCCTCTCTTAACTGAGTTGAAGTCAGTGTTCTGGGATACTGGGTAAAATGGGATTTGTAGCAAACAACAGAAACACTAGCAGGAACCTAAATTTGCAAGGCAAATATACAGAGGGAATTTTAATCATTGGTAACACTTTACTAGGTAACACTTTACTTGGTAACACTTTACTAGGTAACACTTTACTTGGTAACACTTAACTTGAGGAGGCACAAGTACCTTAGTAACTCAGTTAGTACTCAAGTACGAATCATGAACTAATACAGTAACTGAATGAAATACAGCAACTCATGGTTTCATTAATGAGAAAGCATGGGATCGATATGTAACTAACACTTTATTTCCGCTTAATTAATAAGTTAAGAAGGTACTACTATATTATTTGTGGCCCCTCAAGTAAAATGGTACCGAATCATCCATGCAAAATCATAATGTTTATCACAAAATCTCATCACGTTTGCCGGAACATGTCAAAACAATTCCGCAAAAAAAAAAAAACTATGTGGTTTCTTCGCGCTTGAAATTTACATTTGAGCATTCATTTTTAGCGTACTTATTTAGCATAAAGGTCACAGTTCCAGCCCAGGGATCGAAGCCAGGACGCAGGTTCCCGAACTGTGGTGGGAGGGCACCTAATAAGTAACTCGATGGCTATTATGGGAGGGTCAGGTTCTGCTCTGAAGCTGAATGGCAGCTGGGCCTAGCTGCATAACAGTCATACAAAACTTATGTTGTGTCAGGATCCAAATCAGGTTGTTTAGGCATGTAAGGCCCTATTTGTCACTAAATGATGCACATCTGCGTGTGGGACTTGGCAGAAACTCCATTAAGTCCTTCTGAGAGGCTCATTGATAACTATAGGAAGCGTTTGGTTACAACCATTCAACCAAACTTTGATTCAAATTTATTCTGTATAATGAAGCCAATGCCCCCCCCCGTGTCTTTGACTGCTGTGTAACCTTCTGAAATATTAACATTTTATTCATTGTAGTTTCCATTTTTGTCTACAATTCCATTTTCTTTGGAAGTCTGATAACATTCAATATGGAAACAGAGAATAAGTCGGGGGGGAAAACCTACTTTTCATCATGCTTTGTCTGGCGTCTCCCACACATTGGATTTGCTGAACAAAGAGCGAACTGGGCAGAAGATTGACAGAGAGGATAATATATTCATCCTGAAACCCTAGAGATCAGGTCTTTCTCTTCAATTAAATTGTTTTCGTCACATTCTTATGGGTGTTTTTCCACAGAAAAGCAGATTGTGACTAATGAATTGCAAAAAAAGTATATATTCAGCACATATGTATCAGGGCCAGATGAAATGACATTTGGTAGCAATATGAATTGGTCCTCTTATCTGCTCTGTGCTTTTCCATTTTGTGGGGTGGCGTCTTTGATGCCATTAAGAGCCCCATCTGTGGTTTCCAGTATCTCCAGTATGACTCAGAGCATTTTGGGAATCTCCCGGAATTTCTCCCTCATACTCATGACCATCATAATTTCTAGGAATATCCTTTTGATTTTTCCAAGTCACCAAGCCTCATTCCAGCACTTGTACATTAGCTGCGGAGCTCTTCTGTCCTGTTAGAACTCATTGGCTGGGGTTGGACTTTGCCCCGTCTCCGTGGTGTCAGCCTTGGCACTTGCAAAGCAAAGAAGCTTGGGGGTGGGGTTATGTGTGTCCTTGGTAAACAGTAGTGATAGTATGCGCCTGTCTGTTCCCTCAGCCTCTGTTTCATTCAGATTTCTCAAGCTTCTCTCAAACAGTGTGGTGATTCTTGCGCCATTAAAAATTCACCCTTCTGCTTTTGCGAATCGAATGTTAATGCTCCAAAGAAGTGACTACTCGTTGCTCATCATTAGTCTGTTTGCTTTGGCCGCAGACCTAAAAAAACAAATCGCATCAGGCCAGGCAATCACTTTTAACAGTGGAAGCCGTTTTGCGCCGTGGTCTTTTTGCGAGCCGTTGATGTGAAGTTTGGCCGTGAGTCCAGTTTATTAAATTCAGGATTGATGGATCAGCAAGTGGGAAGCTCATCTTTGGCAGAGGCAAGGAGGAAGTGAATGGAATAGCTGTTGCCTATTTACCTCCGGGCGATAGTTTAGCTCCTCCTCCTTGTTTTCGCTGGAGACTCCTTGGAATGTCTCTGCTGCCTGTCCTCTGTCAGTGGGATCCGCGACGTGTGCGGACAGGTTGCAAGTTCTGACACGTGAAACCACAGCCGCCCCCCTCTGTACGGCCCGCCACACAGATCAGATTAGGCCAGCATCCCCATGTGATCTCCTCCTATCGCCCTCTCCTGTGCTCCCTCCCCCCCCCCGCCTTCTTTGTCACATAACCCTCCCTTCTCATAAATCCACTGCATCACTGTATATTAGCACATGTCACTATCCTGGCCTTTTTCCAGCCTGTGTCACTCTGAATGCAATTTGCAGTATATTCTTTGTTTATTTTTGTAATATTTGAAAACTTTGCTACCACCTATTTGCTTTTGATGGGGTTTAGTGTCGTAAAGGGCTTCTCCTACCTACTCAAGAACTTTTTGCTGTTTTGGAATGCAGCCTGATCCCTGTATGTATATGTCAAGCCCTCCCTGAGACAGGCAGCCAGCTGGAAGCTATTTACATCTGTCCCCTCTTTGCTCTTTGATGCATTGTTACATTCCTATTATCCGTGTGAAGTCTGCTCGCTTTGAATAGGAAGGCGATCTGGGAGAGACAGGGAGTGTAGCAAACATTCCCAGAGTAGGGGGGTGACTTAGGGAGCCACAGGTGCTCAACCCCATCCCTATTTTGAGAGCGGGGGAGGGGTGTTGCTTTCAGTGTGTTTGTTTTTTTTTTTTTGTGCCACCCCCGTAAATCACATGCCTTAGCAAGATTGATGAAGGCGTTCATGCGTGTTTGTTTATGCAATGAGCATCACCGGCGACGTCTTGTGTTACGCGTTAGACTGTCGGGTGCTGAAGATGCTGAATGAGAATAGGGGCGTGGGGGCTTTCTTGTCGCATTTTTTCACACATGTTCAGGCACTTCGATAGGGCACTTTTACTTTGCAAAAAGTCACCCTTTTCACCTTTGAACCTTCTTAGTCCTGTCCTTGTGGTACAGCGTTATATATTTCTGTAGTGTTGATGTATCCATTGATCTCTCTATCATACCACATATCCAGTATAGGTTTAATATAAGTTTATATAGAAATAATGGTACAGTTTTAGTTCAAATTGTCATGAATGTCATCAAAATTTATTTTCAGATAGATTTCCATACGCCGGAATAAGAGCAAGACTGTAAACTTTCTGAAAACTTTCTGAAATTGTTAGTGTTGAGGGGTCCGTGTTTATCTGGGAACTTCTGTCAAATGGAAATCTACAAAGGTGGGCAACTTCTGTCAAATGGAAATCTACAAAGGTGGGCAACTTCTGTCAAATGGAAATCTACAAAGGTGGGCAACTTCTGTCAAATGGAAATCTACAAAGGTGGGCAACTTCTGGAATTTCAGGGCAGTTGGATTGTTTTGAAACATGTCTTAACCTGATGTCGCTCCCCCATTGCTCTTTCTCCCACATGGTCACTCTATTCAAATATGATTCTTTAGGCTTCATTTCATAAAAATGTCCCCATTTGGCTTCTCCTAACTCCACAACAAATGCAGTTACACTAAGGGATTTTTACAGTTACAGTAAGGGATTTTTTTTCCCAGCAGCCTCTGTTCAAGGACACAGACGTCCTTCAATGCAGCTGCATGAATTGGTGTCAGATAACATGGGGATCATAGTCTCCCATCTTGCTCACATTCCCTTAAAAGGCCTTATGCTAAATTTTTGTTTTCCCATTCATGCCTGTTCAGAGGACATCTCAATTATTGTACGGCATCCCTGATCTGATTGGTACATACCAGGGCCTCAGTGCACTGCAGTATCTGCTCCGATGCCACTTTGGGCAGCAGCTGGCACAGCCTCAGCACAAAGACAGCATTAGATTAAACCCACTTGTACATGTTTCCTCACTGCAGGACCAGGATGGCGGATGTGGAAGAACGGATGAATAAAATGAGTGGATAAGATCGACGGAGGATGCCTTCTGTTTCCTTTTTTTGCGAGATTGCGATTTCAGATAAGCTGGGCTTCTCTCAGTGATGGGCATGTCTGCGCAGTCAGCGGACGGGGAAATGTCGCAGATACGCGGCCCTGCAGATTTTAGTGGGGCTTTGATTAAAGGAGGCTCTTCCCTTCTGTCGCTGCGAACGCCATGCGGCGCCTTGCTCTGCCTTTATTTCGCAGGAGCAGTTATATATTATTTTTTGTGGGGCAGAAGATTTCCATTGTGGAGATAAGGGCAGTGTGGAGTGCCTGTCAGGACCTGTGCGATGTAGGTGACATCGCCCTCCGGGCTGTATTAGCTGATTCCAGGGCTTTTCGTGGCTAAGCCAGGCCAGCCCTGCCTAAATAGCTATGTTAATTAAATTACCTGTAAGGAATTATTTACTTATTTTCATTTCAGAGATAACGTCACCCAAAATGATTTTAATGCATTTAAGTACCCCTTAGTGTGTATAATAATATGCATTTAATAATTCCTTTAATATATATTTTAAAATATATATTTCCTAAAAATACAGGTAAATTTGAAGCAGCTGCATTAATTTAAATTTTAACAGGAGTATGTATTTATTTTAAGTAATTTTTATAACTTGTCTTAAAGTTTCTCACTTGCTGTTTCGTAAAGGAAAATATATCCACAGGACATTAAAAACATGACAGTGAACATGAAGGGCGTAAATATTAAAGAAGTATATATATATTCTGTGTATATAAGTGGAGCCTTGCATTAACCATGCAAAGGTTGTGGGTTCAAATCCCAGCAATGGTAGCCCTTCTTTGGGGATAAATGAATAAATGTAAATGTGGCCAGTCAGAGGTTAGTGGGGAGTTAGAAGACATCTGATGGTGGTCTAATACTGAAGTTGAAGCCCGAGCCGATACTGGGGCGGGGGTCACGGCAAATGTTAGCTAAAGTAGCAATAACATCAGCGGGCGTGCTCGCGTTGGCTCTCGGGCTAATCCTCTGCATATATATAACATGCTGCCCATGGACAGAATGTCAAAGGGCACGGAGACCACATGTCAGATGCATATTCTGAACTGAAAATGAAGCTGGTAGGATGCCCGGTAGCAGTGATCTGGAGTCGATTGTCCTCCTTTCGTACTGATATTTACATGCAGATGGATATATGGGCCACAAAATATAGAGACAACTAAACCAGCTTTCCATCTTGGACATTCTTTGCTTTGTAACCTGGTGTCTTAGATTGACCACTGAAAGCCGCCCCCCCCGCAGGTATATTGGGGTGCTGGTGTGTGGTCTCTGGGGTGGGAGAGGGCAGTACCAGGTTGGGGACTTGGGAGACCTGGAATGACATGGCTTTGGGGTGCCCTCGGGGCGCGTGGGCGTTCGGAGAAGCCATTCAGAGTCGAGAGAAATTCTCACGCCTTCTGTTGTGTTATGATTGAAATAATCAGAAGGAATCCTAAAGAATCTGATGGTAAATATGAATTCGCTGCACCAATAGCCGCCAAAGCTATGTCCTCTCTGTGTGGAGGGCCTCGCGACCCGTTGAAAGATGGCTGTCGACAGGGGCAGGGTCACCGCTTTGCAGGACCCACCCTTGCCTGAGAGAATCTCAGGCCCGTTCAGCTCTAGTAACCCCATCCCAGACATCATGTCTTTAATTTGACAAAGAACACATCCCTCCCCCGGCAGCAGGACAGGGCGGCGCTCCAGTTGAGTCTGAACGTGTCTGTGAATGTCCCAGCTGGGCGGCCATTGTCGGGCTGGGGCTCCGGTTCAAGCCGTGGTCACCAACCAGGAACCGCCGATCAAAGCCGGAATGGATTATTGGCCCAGAAAGAAAAGGGGGCGGGCGATGTGTGTTTGTGCGTGCGGGCGGCTGTTGGGGGGAGTTCAAAAGAAGAACAGGAATGTTTCTAATTAAGCGTCGTGCCCCTCTTTCTGTCTGTCACCCCGGAGCATCTGCACAGCTACGCTTCAGGCTGCACTGAGTCACTGAGGAGCCACCACACTGTGACATGAGAGCGATATTAAGAGCAGGGATGCTCTGCCTGCAACTGCCCCTCTGCAGGGTTACTGAGGGCTAGAAACTGGGGCAGAAGAATGGCACGCATTCCAGCATGTAGGAATGCCATTGTTTTTATGGAGTGGCAAGTCGGCAGGAAATTGTCTATTCAGAGATTAAGAACATTATGCTGTTGGTTTGAGGGTTTTTGTAATACATTTAATAGTGGATTCCATGGTGACAAAATCACACTGCGAAGACTGGAAGCTCCTTTTTGAAGTTTTGAGTAGGTAAACGTGCCTTTGGGACACTTGTGCCCTTGCGGCGCGCAATGAGTTGCCGCACTTGGCTGATACGGGGTTTCTCTCCCGCTGTCGCAGGAGTGTTCCGGCAGAGGGTGTGTGTGTAGGCTGCGGGTCTCTGAGCGAGCCATGGCTGACGGTTTGAGGATCCTCTCCATCGTGCTGTTCCTCAGCTGGACTGGGCCTGTCGGCTGTTCATGTAAGTAGGATGGGAAGTGGCTGTTATTGTAGGGCACAGGGGGCTCTGGAAATACATGTGTGCTACACACTCAGACACAGATGCACTCACATATACACTCACACAAAGACGCGCATGTTTGTAATTATATCTTTGTGGGGACTCTCCATTCATTTCTATGGGAAAATCCCTAATCCCAACATGACGACCTTAACCCCCCCCCAGCCCTAACCTTAACCATAAGTAACCAAACTAAATACAAGACTTTTGGCATTTTTAGTGTTTTGATTGCAGTCACAGGTTTTTATAAAATTGAATTTCCTCTTGTAGGGACTGAAAAAATGATCCCCACAATGTTAAAATAACAGGTTGCATTTGATCAACACAATATAATATATACATGGCTGACACAGAGAGAGAAGCACACATATGGGTATGTATATGTCTATAGGGGTGTTAATGGGTTGTTGTCATCGGACACTGCTTTTTAGTGGTAACATGCGTTCTTCAGTCTGATAAGGCGTGCATCATATCTATACAAATGTCGACTGAGAAGACTGATAAGGTCTCCACACACGCTAATGATGCCCTGTTTTTACACTGCGCAGTGTAATAAAACACCATCAGGCGGCGGTGCTCCTGGTCGTTAAGTAATGTGTACGGTCACGCTGTTTGCCGGAGATGTGGGACGGTAATCTGTTTGTAAGTCGCCCTTAGCCGGGCATGATTTTTTGTCTTTTACCCCACAGCCGTTCCGCTGTCCTTCCGGTCGGAGCCCCTCTCCTCTGTGCAGCGACGGGGGGGCGTGGTCCACCTGCGGTGTTCGGCCCACCCCCCCACGGCACAGGTGTCCTGGCGCTTTGGGGGGCGGCCCCTTGACCCCCAATTGGCGGTGGGGGTGCGCCTCCGAACAGGCACGCTGACACTGCCCTCTCTGGAGCTGAGCCAGGCGGGGGTGTACCAGTGCGTGGCACACTCAGGGCGGACAGCCATCGCCAGCCGGCTGGCGCGCGTCACTCTCGCGGGTACGCACACATCCACGTGGCGGATGGGCATATTTGCCCCATTTCATAACCTTTTACGTCGCGAAGTGTTTTCAGGGGGGTTACAGGGTGAGGCTCTGTTCCTGGGGCGTGAACCTACAACCTTTGGGCTAGGTCTGCTTCATTAGATACATCTGTGCAAAATTTAGTTGGCCAAGGTAAAGGAAAGAGAGAGAGAGAGAGAGAAAGAAAGAAAGAAAAAGAAATATTCACTCTAGTAGATAAATAAATCATCTGAGCTACTGGTTTGGAAGCCGAACTGCAAAGAAATGGGTGGATTTGATTTGGGCGCTAACCACAATCAATTATGTATTGCCATGCAATTGTTTATTTATTGCTTTTATTACATACAGGGAATTGACTTTGCTCAAACCAATTATAACAATTATCGATGTCTTTCCAGGAGGCTTTTTGAGATCTCCGATCGGTAATCTTCTGGATGATTTCTGCTTTTGATCTCCTCTAATTGGACTATTTGCAGTGATTGAGCCTTTTAAACTCGGCACCCAGAAACTGACACAGATTATCCGTACAGGTATCTCTGAGTTTGCCGAGTCCCAGCGGCGCACCCTATCTGTAGAGGAAGGAAGTGCAGCCGTCATCACCTGCCCGCTGCCGCACAGTGAGCCTCCCGCCCTGCCCCGGTTTCGGGTCCGAGGGCAGTGGCTAGAGCAGTCCACAGGTATGTGCATAACTGCACAGTTGCACGACCGTAACCCTAACAGTAACAGTTCCAACGTACTGTCATAAAGTGCAAATTTACAGCTGCGTACAGATGGCGATATGTATTTCAGGATTCTGAATTTGCAAATATTTACTGCCTGCGGTTTCTGTCTGTTTGGATTTTTGTCAGTCATCTAACTCCACAGACCTGGAATAATATTTCAGCTTGGTATTTATTTGATCTTTTCCTTTATTTTTAGAGGGATATTTAATTCTTCCATCTGGGAACCTTCAGATTACATCTGTCACCCCTGAGCATCAGACAAATTATAAATGTGCTGCGTACAACCCTATTACTCAGGAGACCCGGGTAGAAACCCATGGCACCAAGCTGACCGTCAAACGTGAGTCTGTACATTTTACCTACCAGCTATTCTCCCATTAACAGTGAGAGGGTCCCAGTTTGACGCCAACGACCTTCCATTATGTGCTTCATCAAAACTCTTGTTTACTTTCATTTATTTGCAGATGTCTTATTCATTATTCTGTGTGATTTTATGCAGTACTCTTCAATCCATGACCCAAAATATTTGCCCTACTGAGAGTATAATAGTTATCTCAGCTGTGCAAATTCTCCACTGTATTAAGTCTTAGTTAATAAAAAAAACATGAGGCTAATTCAGGCTGCCATTCTCTCCCTCATGTAGGTACAGAGGGCCCCTCCTCTGCACAGATTGTGTTTCCTACAGCCCCGCAGACCGTTTCTGTCCTCCGCTCGCAGTCGCTCACTTTGGAGTGCGTCCTGTCAGGAAGCCCCCTCACACACGTCCACTGGACTAAGGATGGACAGGAACTGCTTGGCGGGGAAAACCATAGACTGTTACACAAGAACTTGGTGCTGGTGGCTGCGAAGAAGGGCGATGCGGGGAGCTACCGGTGTTTGTACCAGACAGAGGCTGGGGAGGAGCCCAGCGCGAACTACACTGTCCATGTGCTCGGTGAGCAACCTGCGCTGCGACTCCGTCTGGGCTTGGCAGTTTGAATTCCGCACCTGTACTTCACCGTTTTTTTGGCCCCGCCCCCTTACTTCGCAGAGCCGGCATCAGTGTTGCAAGGTCTGACCAGCCAATCGGTGCCCTCCGGCTCCGCCGTGCGCTTCGTCTGCATTGCACAGGGCAACCCGGCTCCCAACATCACCTGGTTGTTTAACTCGGACCCCATCGTCCCCTCGGCCCGCTTTCGGGTCTCCGGGTCGTCCCTCCGCATTGCTTCTGTGACGCCGGAGGATCAGGGCTCGTACCAGTGCCTTCTGGACAACGGGATTGGCTCTGCCCAATCAGTTGGCTTTCTCACCATACTGACAGGTATGCACTGTGATGCACGGTTATACTGTGGCCGCGATGCACCTCTCTTACCCGATTCTGTTCCGTAAAGGAACAGGAAAGATCCATTTATGCAAAACATGTCGGATTGCAGAAAAATATAGGTTAAAAATGACACATTAACATTAAAGTTAAATTAAACAGAAACTACTACAGTAACACAAATGGTGTAATTTATAGTAATATTGTTGTTTATGGGCCGTCTCTGTTTAAAATTAAGAGTTACATAATTTTGGTGCATAAAAACTGAAAACAGAACCTACCTTTGTTTAATGAATATCAAACCTTAATAATCCAAGTGCACAAAAAATATCAACCAGCATTTATTTATTAGAAAAGAACAGGCATGATCTTAATGCCATGTGAGATGCATGTTGTGTGTGTTAATCTTCTAAATTTCTCCTGAAAATAATTAATGGAAACTTCATGTGTAAATTATGAGAAGTTATTTTCAGAGAATTCACTAAATTGTATTTGTATTTATCAAGTAGTCAACTGTGGGAAAGAGAATCTGATTGTATTATTGTTGTTCTCAGTAGTCTCTGAGAAGCAGGCACATCTAACAAGGGGAAGTGCTGCATGGTAGACTGTTCAGGCCTGTTTGAAAACGTATGAGGTCATAATTATTTTTCCATTAGCATACGGGCACGCAGACCCCTTCCTTTGCTCCTCTTCAGCAGAGGTGGTGTGTAACTACTGTGTTTTAAAACCATAACATGTTATTACCTGTTAAAAAAGATGTATGAAAGGGGATTAATGTATCTGCTTTGCATAGTACCCCCCATTGCAAATCTCAGCATGTTTACGCAGTGAATCAGAACGTGGTTGAGGTTATGAAAATTTTTGTATTTTTTTTTTTGCTCACTGGTGGGCTCGGATTTGACTTGAATGGCAGGACGGCGTGTTAGTATGTATATAGTATATGATGTAATTTCTGTGTTATGTCAGCGACAGGCACTTAGACAGGGGAATGTAAGGAGGCGCGTGTGAGATGGAAGACAGACCACTCGGCTGCCAACAGTGTATGCAGTCTTACGTTATTTGTTGCCGCATCAGTCTAAACAGATGTACCTGGACCTCATCGTATCTGAAATTATTAATTGAATCGGTCAGTCAGTTGGTATTAAATCCAGATTCCAAAATCTATAGATGCTATCTGAGGATTTTCTGTTCTTTTGTTTTCCCTCCAATTATTCAGGCACGTTTGGCTTCTATGTATTGATGTATTATTCTTGTGATCTCCAGTAACCCTGTCTTTTTTCTGTCAATAGGTTCAAGCTCCAAACCGGTTATAATCACCCCACCGCTGAGTGGGGCTTTTCAGGAGGGCGATGATGTGTTCCTGTCCTGTAATGCCAGTGGGCAGCCCCTCCCCGTGATTCGCTGGTACAGCTCCGAAGGCCCGATCGCCACGCACCCTGCCCGCCTCCTGCAGCCCCCACAGGCCCCCGCCAGTGCTCCCGGGGACAGCCTTCCCCACCTCACCATGTCCCGCCCGGGAAGCAGCTCGCTCTACATCCAGGGAATCAGCCAAGGCCATGGCGGAAAGTACATCTGTGAGGCGTCCAACACGCTGGGCGCGGCGCGGGCTGAGGCCTTCCTCACTGTCGGTAGGCCCACCAAATTAATACGCTCCTTACTCATTCATTCAGTCAGTCACTCAGTCATTCGTTCATTCATTCATGTCCGCTGCAATGTAAAATAATGTGCAACAGTCCTAGGTAGACCCTGAAAATGTTTAAGGCTATTTATCATGGTTGTAGTTGTATATTTGCTCAGATAAAATACACAATGTAACATTAGAACATAGGCAAATTAACAGTAACACAATACAAACTAATAAGAATTTCTTCTGTTCTCTGTTGGATGCCTAGATGAACACAGCTTTTAGTTCCCAAACCCCCCCTCAGGTACCCCAGCCATTGCACAAATTTGTTACATTTTACCACCAGCTCACCTCATTAATTAACTTAATTGGTTAAATAACCTGATGAGGTATTGATTTTCCATAGGAGGGGTGGTGGCTGAGTCAAACACTACATGGGTGTATTAGATGGGTTGCTGCAAATACTCAAGTGACTTAGAGAGGTTTTGAAATGTCTGAGCTGACACACCAATATTTTTTACACCAACATGAAGATCATTTAAACCAAGGATGTTCAAATCACGGTCCCCAAGGCCAGAGTACTCCTGATTTTCCAGCCTTTTTTACCTGTGAGCCAGGTGTGAAGCCTCTAGCCAATCACAATGAGTAATTATTAAACTAACTACTTGGGAGCACTGAAAACACGGCCTGGATTTGGAGTCGAGGTCCAGATTTGAATAACCCTGATTTAAACACTCTTTTCTTTGATTTACAAAGTAGTGTACATCTTGCATTTTAATGGTGACTTCTAGCTGCTTTTATGGTGGAAATCATTGCTTTTGTAAAGTTCAGGAGTACTTAGCTCGGTCAGCCAATACCTTAACCTTAGAGAATCACGCAAAGGGCGGGAGGTGAAAGGAAGGACACAGGAGTCAGGTGTGCGGCCTGGGAGACGGCGCTGGGGTCCTGCTCCCGGTGGTATTTTAATGGCCAGTGTGTGGAATGCCTTGCAGCTGGCTCAGCTCCCTACACTAGTTTTATATTACCAGAGCTTAAGGGCTGTTTTTTTCCTGAATAAACCACACAGCACAACAGGCTAAACCACGGCCCTGGCTCCTCTTGAGTCAGGAATAATGTGCTTCCTTCTGACATTCTCACCAGGTTAAACGTTGTGATTTCAGAGTCATTTTTAAGAGCTGCTCTCGAGATGAAAGGTTAATTGTCATTATTTTTTTGTGTTCAGGGTTCCTTACCTCATAATAAAACCGTGATTTGTTTCCTAATGAATTAGTTATTAATGCACATAACGCAGTTTAGTGTTTTATTTTCTGGATGCTGTGCAGAGAGACACATACAGAGCAAGTGAAATGCATCTGCTTTAATTTCTGTTCTGTTCTGAGTAGATTAAAAAAACACAGCTAGATACAATAAAATCTGCTTTCAGGAAACGGAAGACAAAGTCACAGAAGGTCGCAGTTTGGGAGGGGCATTACTCTGTGTAGCAGTACTTTTCATGTTCTCCCTGTCTTGTTTGCATGTTTTTCTGATACTCTGGTTTTTCCCTGCAGTCTAAAGACCCAAACTTAGGTGAACTGGCACCTGTAAATAGTGTGTAATGGTGTGTAAGCATGTGTCCTGTGATGGACTGGCATCCCGTCCAGGGTGTCCCCTCCCTCATACCCTGTGATGGGCTGGCATCCCGTCCAGGGTGTCCCCTCCCTCATACCCTGTGATGGGCTGGCATCCCGTCCAGGGTGTCCCCTCCCTCATACCCTGTGATGGACTGGCATCCCGTCCAGGGTGTCCCCTGCCCTGTGTCCTGTGATGGACTGGCATCCCATCCTGGGTGTCCCCTCCCTCATACCCTGTGATGGACTGGCATCCCATCCAGGGTGTCCCCTGTATAATATTTAATGAATGACTCGTCGACACTTTGTGAAGATTTTGGTATCTGATTGGACGTCCTGTCTGTGTTTCACTGACAGTTTCAGTTCCGAGCGGCACAGTAAGCGCTGTTACGGGCAGCACGTACTCCCTGGACACAGTACAGAATGATGGCGGTGAGGAGCAGTACTCGCCCGGAGATGAGGCCACACACAGCCAGGATAAGCCCGCGGAAAAGACCAGCGATATTCCCACTCCAGAAGCACCCATCATCACCAGCTCCCCACAGACACACAAACCCAACGTATATGACCTTGAGTGGAGGGCTGGCCGGGACTGGGGCAGTCCCATCAATGCCTACTTTGTCAAGTATCGCAAGGTAAGAGTCACGTTCACACAGACGAGTCACTGCTGGTTGCAAGTGTACACTAGTGGTTAGCATCATACACTACCGGCTACTAGTGTACACTACTGGTGAGCATTGTACACTGCTGGCTAGCATTGCTCACTACTGGGCATTAGTGTACACTACTGGCTAGTGGAATACCCTGTGAGTTATAAGTGTACACTACTGGTGAGTCTTATACACTACTGGCTGCTAGTGTTTACTACTGGCTACCATTGTAAACTAATGGCTACTAGTATATACTGCTGGCTGCTAGTATATACTGCTGGCTGCTAGTATATACTGCTGGCTAGTATTATACAGTACTGGCTGCTAGTGTACACTATTGACTAGTTTTATACAATACAGCCTGGCAGTGTACATTGCTGGCTAGTATAACATACTACCAGCTACTAGTATACATTACTGACCATTAGTATGCACTTTTGCCTATTAGTATACATTACTGACCATTAGTATGCACTTTTGCCTATTAGTATACATTACTGACCATTACTGCACACTGCACAACCTTGAGTGAATATTAAAAATAAAGTTGGTCTTAGGAGCTACATGTGTTGTAGAGAGAGCAGTACACCCAAAAGGTTTTCAAAAAAGTTCTTAAATCTGGTGTATTTATTTTAAGCTTGTGGGAAAAAAAACAAACAACAAAAAAACTGCACTATGTCTTAATTGCTCCCGTTAAGTTTCGGTTGTCCGACTGTGTATAAAGTGTTTAAAGAGCACTGTAAACACTGTAAGCTGCTCTTTGTAAGATGCTTGGCTAAGCAAATGAATAATGCAGTGGGAGAAATTGCAGCTCAGTACCTCAGTGATACGTTCTACGTTCTACGTCCACATTCTGAAATGGCTTGTAAATGTACCAGCGTCACAAGGCTCATGTTTCAAGTATTATCATGTATTTTGACTGTGTCTGATTGAGAATGGTCGAATAATGGACAGCTAACTATGTTTTTAATACAGTTATCCTGGAGCACACTGGAAATTGGATCAGTGTATTATGTTCAGGATGGGGGGTGGGGGTATTGCAAGTTAAGAATTAAGCATTAAGAATAATTTTATTGATATAAATTGTTAGCTAGCTGAATGCAGAGGGTAAGACGCATGTATGCGTAGTGCAGTAGCCCTGACGTTGACCAATCCGTTATTATTATTCGTGTTTGCCTTCTCATTGTTCATATCGGAAAATGTGGCTCTGTCTTATCTGTTCTGTCACATGCTGCTGCCTCGATCCTTTACCCGGGCATGAAAGGAAATCAGCCCACGAAAAATGCCTCCTTCTTTGCGATTTCTCTTCGTCGCATGTCAATGTGTGTCGGTGGGTTCAGGCGCTAAGGCTGTTGCTTGTATGTGTGTTTGTGCCTCAGCTGGATGACCTGGGAAACGTGGAGGGAGACTGGCACACGGTGCGAGTTCCCGGCAGCGAGAAAACCCTGCGGCTGTCTGAGCTGGAGCCCTCGAGTCTCTACGAGGTCCTGATGGTGGCCCGGAGCAGCGCCGGCGATGGGCAGCCGGCCATGCTCACGTTTCGCACCGGAAAAGGTTTGTCTGACATCCAGAATGCCCCCCCCCCCACCCCAAAGTCTGGAACACACCAAGCCGAATTTGGTCTGTCTAAAGCTGTCGGGCTGTCAATGAGTCAGTGTGTGGCAAACTCGGACACGATTGTCAAGTCAAGTCAAGTCAAGTCAAGTGGGTCTGTATTGTCATAAATCTATATACAATCCACAGCATACTGTGGCATGAACAAAATGTTCTCCTGGAGCGCGGGACCACAGTGCAGGACCTATACATAATGTGCAGAGACCGTAAACAAGACAAGTGCAACACATGAGGGAGAGCGCGAAAGGAGAATAACAGCTAATAAATAAAAATAAGATGGTTCCCCTTGGTGCGGTTTTGGCCAATTCAGCATGCTGGGTCAGTCAAAACTAACAGGGCAAGCAGAGGCCTCTGATTTGGCCGCATGTTGACCATCACATTGGTGCTAGTTTTTTGTTATTGGTTTGGTGTATACCCAGCTTAACACAAGTTAATTTATCCCACAACAGATGTTAAAACCTAAATGGCCTAACACTCGAGATGCCAGTGGCCTTTTTAAAACCAGACTCATATTTTGTGGCCATCTGTCAAACCGGGCTTTTTCTGGAGAAGGTTGAAATGCCTGTGGTGGTTAAATTCCTTCAAATGGTAACTGAGTTGGCATCTCCTTCCCCCAGAAAGGAGCACCGTGTCCAATAAGAAGCCCTCCAAGGTTCCGGAACTGTCCCAGTCAGACGAGACGCCCAGGCAAGAGAGCTCGAAGACTCACTTCGGGGTAGTGATGCATGACAGAGGTGAGAGACTCCGCTGTAATCTGCTTATGTGCCTCTTCCTTCATCTGCATAAGGTTACAGCGTAAAATTACAGGAGGTGAATCAGTTTTCATCGAACGGCAGAGTCCCTCAGGCTCTTCGTGAGCACATTTTAGTGTTTAGAGAGTTCATTTTTCCTCCACAGCTGTGTACGTGTATAAAGACATACAGTTTATATGTATTATTAAACAAAACTAAGTGAACAGTCTGACAATCTGTTAATAATGTGAAAGAACAAGAAGCGCATTCCTGTCTCACCCCCCCAAGCCCCCCCCTGCACAGCCAACCGCTGCTCCTTCCCTGCCCAATCCACATTGCTCGCTGCCAGCTGCTGTGGGATGGGGGGTACACTTTGAAATGTTTGGACAGTGTCTGTTTTGTTTCTCAGACTTGGTGGAATTCTCTGCCTCTGGAGTTTTGCTTGAGATATCGCACAAAACTAATGCCTCACTCTGCTGGACTGGATAGGGCAACAAGTGGTTTATGGGTATTTTTGTGAGTGCATAAATGTCCGCAGACATTTTGACAGTCCCCACATGCGATTTCCGTCTGTCTGTGTCTGTGCATGTACCATGGTAAGTGTGAATGATCGATGTGATTTTGGTGCACAAGTCTGTCTACTAACCTACCTACCTTTCTCTTCTCACACTTTCGCTGCCTTTCTTTCTGTGGCTTAGAGCCAGCAGAGTAAGTACACATTCCTTCTCGGCATGCTTGGACTGCACATGCCTTTTTGTTGTCTTTGTGATGCCGTCTTTTTTGGTGTGTGTGTGATGTTCTGGATAATGGAAAAATGGATGCGGGTATATCCTTTTTTTACAGCTGTAGCAAAGATACCATTTAAAAAAATCATGTATTGGTGAGGTTTTAGCTATTAGGAAAAGGTTATCATATCCATTATGGATTAGTTTCTGGGGGGGGGGGGGGTCACACTGGTTGGAAATATGTTATCGCCCTTCAAAAATATATACCAGTAATTATAGCACTTAAAAGTTTAAAAAAGACCATTTGCTATCATGCACCAATTTTCATGACGCGAGTGCCCTGGATAATACTCTATTCTTCTTCTTACTCTAGTTACTCAATAATTTTGACCGGGAGTCAAAAACAATATATGTATTGTATGTATAAACTGCTGCTAGTCGGTGGGCATTTACTTTGCCACGTTCCTGACGTGACGGTTTCATTCTCAGTACCTGAAGCTCCGGATCGTCCCACCGTGTCCATGGCGACGGAGAGTTCTGTGTATGTCACATGGATTCCGCGGGCCAATGGCGGCTCTCCCATCACCGCCTTCCGCGTGGAGTACCGGCGTCAGGGCCGCAGCATGGAGTGGGTCACGGCAGCGGACAACATCTCGCCCCTCAAGCTGTCCGTGGAAGTGCGGAATTTGGAGCCAGGTGAGATGTTGTCGATGCCTGCACCTCGACAGATGCACGCGTGCGGGTATGTAGGGATTTAGGACGTCCTGATTTTGACGAGGTCGACGTTTCCCTGGGTCAGTAAACAAGGGGCTTACATTTCACTTCTTTAACCAATAACCGTCGTATGACATCAGCACATCGGTCCATTATAGCTACTTGTGCCGTTGCAGGCTCCACGTACCGGTTCCGTGTCATTGCCGTGAACATGTACGGCGACAGTCTGCACAGCTCCCCCTCTCGGCAGTATCAGGTGACCTCGGTCAGTCCGCCCGTATCCAATCGACCCGTGGCTGGCCCGCACATTTCCTCCACGGAAGCCGTCAGCGACACGCAGATCAGGCTGCGTTGGACCGTAAGTACATCGGCGGTGTGTAACGTGTGGGACATTGCGGGGGGAGGGCAGGGGAATTCAAGGCAGGGTACTGACCTAAGAAAGCACTTAATCTCTCAGGTTGGGAAACCTTTTATCTGGCGAGCATGTCGTTGATGGCAAGCGATCAGTCTTTTAAGTTGTTCAATGGGTATAATCATTAGATCCAGCCGTTGTACAATTGCTTATCTGCTACTGGCAAAGGATACGAATTACGCCATTTAAGAAGTGAGCCCAGCACTGAGGGTGATTAACAAGCCTTTTGGGTTGGTATGCATGTAACAGGGCTGGGGAGCAGGTCTGTACAGCTGATAAGAGAGAGGAAAACTACACTGTAATGGAAAAGTTGATTGAAATCGTCCGTTTTTTTTTCTCTCTCCCGGTTTGGTTTTTATCTAATCTCAATCTTCGCTCTCAGCATCCGTAAACCTGCATTTGAATCTGCTCGGAGTACTTTTCTTCTCCAGCCCTTTGAGCGTCGTCGACACTGACAGAGTTCTTGTCATGCTGTTGCTCACATTCAGGTTAAATGTTGGGGAGTGATACGGAACTGGCTGCCGTGGCCTGCGTTCTGACTCGCACCCTGATCTAACCCTGTCTCCTACAGTACACTCCGTCAAGCAACAACAACACGCCCATTCAGGGCTTCTACATATACTACAGGCCTACGGACAGTGACAACGACAGCGACTATAAGCGGGACGTCGTCGAGGGTGAGTTTTCGTCTGGGAGTTTCACGGCGACTTCAGCAAAAACGGCAGTCGGAGGAAGTGTGCGTGGCTGGTACAACTCAGTCATTAAAACGAAAAAGAAAAAAAAATAACGGGATGCTGGGCACAAAGTGGGGACCGGAATGGGTTATTCCCATCGGCATCCGAAAAAGGGAACAGATCCCCACTCCTAGTGGTGGGGGGTGGGCATAGGTCACTGCCGCCATTGATGTGCAGGCAGCACCGTAGCTGGGTAATGAGGCAGCGTAAAATGTGTCTTGAATAAATGGGTCTGTCTCACTAATGGCCCAAAACTGAAACCTTACACCCAAGAGCCGAAAGAGCTCAGATTGCCATCAGGAATGTTTACAGCCAAAAGGCTGACCCCCCCCCCCAACCCCCCCCATGGCCCTGACTTCTTAACCCCTCTCTCTAGGCTTGGTCCTATGCACTACCACAGACCTTTCAAAGGCTTCCTGCCAAATTCTATTAAAAAGGCTGCAATCTGCGTTGTGTTATGTGAGGGCCGGGTGGGGTGGTTACATATATAGCCCGGGGTTTTAGAAGGGGGCTTAATTTTATTACAAGGCATAGGGCACAAATAAGGGTTTGTGCTTTAAATGCAAGTTTCTCCTAGTAAATTACATTTATCGATTTTGAACACTGGAAAATACAAACAGTTTACGTTTGCTGAGTTCAGAGTCAGGCTGTTCACAAAGAACCTTTGTCTAGTTATTCTATGTTGTGTTTTTTGGTGGAAAGCAACTGGGGATACATGTAATGAGCTGCTGTGTTTATGCTGGCCGCACAGGACTGAAACAGTCGCACCTGATTGGACAGTTGCAGCCGGAGACGTCCTATGACATCAAGATGCAGTGTTTCAATGACGGGGGCGAGAGTGAATATAGCAATGTCATGATCTGTGAGACCAAAGGTGAGGCGAAACATATCGACTGAAGGGCAAATTTCCAAAACCCATTTTGTCGTTGTTTTGAGATGGGACCGCCGATGACCTAAAGTCAGGCTTTCTCATCATCTCACTCCACCCGCATGTGATCCAACGAAGAACTTTCGTTAAATTTCCGAAACTCACTAAGTCGACAGAAATTTCCTCCAAAACATCTCCAGAACAGAATGAATTTTGGCCATTTGCTCTTCAGTTACATGAAGATTTGCATCGGCTTGCCTGGTTATTGGGTCGTTACAGTGGGGCTCGTTAGCTCTTTAGATTAACCAGAAGTAGTTTTTCAAAATATGAATAGCTGTGTAGGTCATCTTTACACACACACACACACACACACACACACACACACACACACACAGGTTTGTAATTACATCTTTGTGCACACTCTCCATTCACTTCTATTGGGAAAACTCCCAGTCCTGTGATGACCTTAACCCCCACCCAGCCCTAACCTAAACCATAACTAACCAAACAAAATATATAGATCTTTGTGGGGACCTGAAAAGTTTGGTGCCCACAAACCTAATCCCCACACCTGATACAGACTTCAGTATCATCTCAGTATTAGATCCAGCTACGTATGTTGAAGCTAAGGCGGCTCTGATACTGAGGTACTACTGAAGTGCCTGTATCAGTCGTATTAAATTAGGGCGGCACCTAAACTGCAGCTTGGTGGGTCACCAGGAGCTGGGTTGGTGACGACTAACTCATAGGGCAGCAGCAAAGCGTTTATGGTGCACAGTGTCGGCACAGAATATGTGCAATGCTGGTCTCACCAATCAATCGACTCAGGCGACTAGGGGAGAGAGTCTCCCCCCCCAAACCCCGCCCACCTGTATAAATTTCCATCAAACTATGGCAATAATGACATTTTCGAATCAGACCATGCCGTTTAAATTTTAGTAGGATAGAATGCACTTTTAATCTCTGCAGTATGACATGCAGGCAGGCATGCGGATTCGCTTTAAGGGCAGTCAGCTGAACTAAGCTCTTATGACGTTTGCTCTCTCGTAGCCCGACCTGCCCCGGGCATGGCGCCCGTGAACCCTGTCACGCCTCCAGGGCCCTATTCCCTGGACCCCCAGTCGCCTCCCGGGGGCCTGCTCTACCTGATCGTGGGCAGCGTGCTGGGAGTGATGGTGCTCATCCTGCTGGTCTTCATCGCCATGTGTCTGTGGAGGAACCGGCAGCAGGGCAGCCTGCAGAGTGAGTCGCGGGGGGCAGGACGGGGCCCTATGGGTAATGAGAATAAAGTCGAAAACTTTTATTTATGTGCTTTCAGTTATATTTCATACTTAAGGCATTTTGAAGCAGTGTTTCCCCACCCAGTCCTCCAGGACCCCCAGACAGTCTACATTTTTGCTCCCTCCCAGCTCTCCACCAGACAGTCTACATTTTTGCTCCCTCCCAAAAAAAGTGGACTGTCTGGAGGTCTCCGAGAAACACTGCTTTTAACAACCGTTTTTATAAATTTTTTTAATAAAATTCCATCCCATTGTTTGCCATGTAAATCAATAAGTGATGACCTCTTTTGTATATTTCCTCCTTATATACCGAGGCTTAACATTAAGATTTTATGTTATTAAATCTTTGTTTTATTGATGTCAAAGTGGCCATGTGGGATTAATGTAAGGTTTCTGCTGTTTAGTAATAATAATAATTACTGTTTGTGTGAATATTATAGAGTTTGTTTTTAAGGTTATCGTATATATCATATATAAGGATATCAAAGTTGGTTATGGTCTCTTCTTCCATTTCTGTTCTCAGTGCAGCTGATTTAAGTTCCAGTGAATGTTTGTGCTTTTGAATTAGCTCTTATCAGTGTCTTAACAAGCCGGAGCCTTGTGTGAAAGGTTTAGTCATGGTGCCTTTGACGTGAAAACAAAAAACTGCTGTGAAATGCTTTTTTTGACAGATGAAGAGAGATGATAGAAATTGAAGTTTGTCTTACATCCTGTATTAACAGGTTTTGATCCAGTTGTGGTGTGGCAATTGGGATTTTTTTTGATGTATACAAGTTGGCGGTGCCTTGAGGCCAGTTTTGTGAGCAAGACGAGCTAAATAAGTAAGACTCAATGACCTTAAAAAGGTGCAATCGCTGGTATATACATGGCAGTTTTGTCTCAACAACAGCTGTAGGAATAGTCGTTCTGTGAAAGCTAGAGATTCTTGTCTCTGTTTAATTTCTGATTAGCAGTATCCAGCAGGAGCTACTGATTGTCCTTGCTTTCAGACAATGATGAAAGACCCTCTCCCCACCTTCTTCTCCTTGCCATCTAACCTCCCGAGAAATTAGACATCTTAAACGTAGGTCCCCCCCAATCAGGAGAAAAACACTGAAAATTTTTATGATCCCCCTACTGAGCGACACACACATGCAAATGTGAAACTTTTGGATTTTAGTACAGTATAGGAAACTAAAATGGCACAAAAGATATGAAGAATGTGAGATATAAATATCACTGTGAGATATCATGTGAGGCTTCTGTAAACACGCTTACCGTCCTCCAAACCAGCACTGTACGTATGTTTTATGCATTTATAAACTTTTTGTGTGTCGTTGTATGTGCCTTTCACGAAACTCCCAAAAAATCTTTTTTTTTATGTGGACGCCGCAATATATCAAAACTGTAACAGGGAAAGTTGCGATGCAGAAGGGTTGACAGTATTCTGATTACATTTGAATTATCATCATTAATATTTTGTACTTTTCCACTCATAGTAATGCGACCTCGCACTCAGTGACATGGCCGTAGCCCCGCTGTCTTGCTCCGCCCTGATGGAGAAATGCAAGAAAAGTCATTTCTGCCTGTGTGAAAAAAGGCAGATATTGGAATCTTTTTCCCATTTAAATGGTGCTGTACTGAAAAACAGTTACAGAATTTTATTACATATGTTATGTTGTAGGTCAGCACCTTGCCGAATAACATTTATTTTAAGCTTAAATGTGTGTTGAGATCCCACACATTACCACTATTGTACGGCCCAGAATTGCACTTGTAATTTTCCAGCAGACCACCTCCCAGGCAGTGTAGGGATTCCAGGCATAAGATCATGTTTCAAGTTATGCAGTAGATTTGTGGAAAGTTGGTAAATTGAACTTCAAAGGGGCTTTAGATCCATAATGTTCACTGTGTACTTTACTTGATTATATGCAGTAGAACATAAACAGGTTTGGTGATTGATGTGATTATTATTATTTTTTATCATCTGATTCCATCCACATGGCTTGGTGTGTCAGTGGATAGTACTGCTGCCTCAGACTGCTGCCTCAGATCGCTGCCTCAGACCGCTGCCTCAGACTGCTGCCTTTACATGTTTGCCTTGTTGTGCAGGTTCCTTCCCATAATCAGCTCAAGTGGTGTCTTCAAATTCCCCTTATTGCATTTTGTATGTGCCCTGTGATGGGCTGGCATCCTGTCCAGGCTGTACCCAGTCTTGTGCCCTGTGATGGGCTGGCATCCTCTCCAGACTGTACCCAGTCTTGTGCCCTGTGATGGGCTGGCATCCTCTCCAGACTGTACCCAGTCTTGTGCCCTGTGCTACCCATGTAACTCTCTGCTCAGGTCAGTGTTCGAATACTGATGAGTAATTCCCTCCAAAATGATTAGCCTGTTACTTCTTCTGAATACATTAATATAGTCTATTTCTCGAACCACCATGCTACCTCTCGACATCACACCGAGTGCAGAAAATGAGGACATCAGTCTGATTTTTCTCTTCTCCATTCGCAGAATTCGACCCCCCCGGATACCTCTATCCGCCTGCCGAGATCAATGGACATGTGCTGGATTACACTGCCCTTCCCGGCCACGTCAACGGGAGCGTCAACGGCGGCCTGCACGGGGGATACGCCCACCAAGGTTATGCTCCGCCTCCTGGCTGCCCCCATCTGCACCATAAGCTGCCAAATGGCTTGGCGCTGCTCAATGGCACCGCCGGGCTCTATGCCCCCGCACGCCCCCACCCTCACAGCCACAAAGGCCCCCTGCACCTCGGGGCTCTGGAGTACGAGGGTCCGGGCGGCCACCCACAGGACGTGAGTACATGTCTGTCACTCCTGCTTAAGTCTGATTTCTGTGAAGCCCAGGCCGCCCTACCAACCATGGAGTCTCTTTTGCTTTGCAGGGGGGCGGATTATACACCGTGGTGCCCCAGTCTGACCCCACAGACTGCATGAGCTGCCAGAATTTCTGCAATAACAACAGGTATGAGAGGGAAACCTCTTCTCCGTGCTTTTAGCCGCAGAGTATTTTATGTTTGAAATTATTTTGCTCTGTATGCAGTGAAACTGTAGAGTAAGATTAGGTCTTTCTGTCGTCTTAAAAATTCTTGTTTGTATAACAATATATTGTATTGTGCGAATCGATGTCGTACTTGATAGCCCACTGAATCGATATCCTACTTGATAGCCCACTGAATCAATATCATACTTGATAGCCCACTGAATTTATATCCTACTTGATAGCCCACTCAGCACGCCATAATTTTCCAGATGTTCTCCCTGATTTATTTAAGTTTCACATTGCCCTGTATTTCCTGTTCACACCCCTGCCTTCTTCTCCCTTCTGCAAGTACGCCAGGCTTGTTTATGTACTTCAGTGAACAGTTTATGCTGTGTGCACCCAGCCTGAGGAATCTGTAAAGCCCTTGTTTATTTACCTTGAGGAACAGCCAGTAGTTACTGGGTGGGACTGGGGGATAAACACGTTTCACTGGGCAAACTGGTGACGGGCGTCCTGGTGCTTTTTTATGAATAGAAAAACTTCCGTAGATTTGTTTGTGTGTGTGTGTTTGTGTGTGTGTGCGTGTGTGTGTGTGTGTGGATTAGGTTTATATTACATTGTGGGGACCAAATCTCCCCCTTAAGTCTCATATTTAGTCTGGTTATTTATGGTTAAGGTTAGGGCTGGGTAGGGGTTAAGGTCGTCATGTTGGGATTAGAGTTTTCCCCATAGAAATGAATGGAGAGTCCCCACAAAGATATAATTACGAACCTTTGTGTGTGTGTGTGTGTACCTCTGAATTCAGTTTAATAGAAGACATGTGGTTAACTAAAGATGAATCATTTATTTACATTTATTCTTGCAATAGTGTTTTTTCAGTTCTTTTGATACTTTTGCATAGGTTTGTTCTGTTTAATTGCAAAAAATTATAATATTAAATATTTTCTGTGGTGGTTAATTTTTTTTCAGATGTTACTCTAAAACAAATGCCAGTTTCACAAATGGATCAGTTCCTATGAAGCAGCAGCGGGTCGCCCACCAGACAGAAGGGCTGGAAATGATACCCCTGGGTTATGTGACCCAAGGCTGTCACTTCCCTAATGGCCCAAAATGCCCAGCAGACGAGTGCGATATCTTTGGGGAGGATCCAGAGGAGAAGGAAGCCCCACCCTCTTTGCGGCAGTCTTGCTGTCAGGCAGGAGAACATCAACACTGCTTGTCAGAAGATGGAGGTGGGTTCACTGCAGGTGCAACTTTACATTGAAGCACGTCCAGATTTTGCCGAGTTCGACATGTCCCGTCAAAGGAAGGGGTTGCGTTTCACTTCTTTAACCAATCACAGCCTTCATTGTGTGACATCACCACATTAATTAAAACCAGTGTTTTCTGCTAAGCAGCGAGGTGAACAGATTTGTGCCTGTTATATTGTGTATGCCTTTTGATAAGAGACGCCTTAGATACAAAACACAGGAACAGGGTCACCTGCAAAGGCTGAACAGAGCGGTAAGGGTATGTCTTTATTTCATGATGATGATGATGACAACAGTAACAACAATAACAAGGCTCGAACCAGCAACCTTCCAATCACAGACACAGACTTAGCCCACTGAACCACTCACTGCCTACCGCTCAATGACTGGAAGCCTTGAGTTTGAAAGTGAGAAAAAATGGACCGATGTGGTGATGTCATACGATAAAGGCTCTGATTGGATAAAGAGGTAAAACACAAGCCCCTCCCTTGTTGACCCAGGGACACATTGAACTCGGCAAAATCAGGACACCCTCACATGCAAGCATGTGACATAAATCTTGAATCCTGAAAGAATGCAAAGTCTAAATTCACATATTTTTAATAAATAAAAGGTCCCTGTTTGTAGTGAAACTTTCCGTTGTGATACTGAAACTCGAGACATTTCAGCCTGAATTGTATCATCGGATTTTAACTTAGTTTCTCAAAGCACAGCTATTAGATAATTAGCTGGTTAGACATTATACAAGACAGTCTTTGTAAACCCACTGAATGCATAAAAATATGTTTTAAGTTCATATAATCAGCATATATGGATATATTACTTGATGGATTCATCTGTTAATGGATGGTTATTACTTGCACTTGTATTGCAGGTGATGAGTTGCAGTGCAAAGACACAGAAGAATCTGAATTGTGTTGGGACAGTCTGGACCTACCTGAACTTGACTGTAAGGAGAAGGCAGGCTGGAGATCGGGGGATATAATAAAACCGGCCTTGCAAGAGACCTGAACGCACAGCCTGCTCCCTCTGCAGTCCGCAGTATGGATATACACACGAAGAGGCAGCACTTGCACTCAGAGGAATCGGACTGGAGAAAAACAAGGAGCAGCCAACACAGGGGAAACACAGAGCAGCTTCTGTGATGTCATAGACAATAATTTCCATGGCAACAAGGACACAGCGCAGACTGTGGTCTGATCGCGGGCGAGGGATTTGAAGACAAAAAAGATACGAGTTAGAGACTTCAACTACAACCCGTGATTGGGAAGAGAGAACACAACAAAATCTCTGTATAAAACTTATTTATTTTTTGTAGTAGTAAAATATTTCATATGAATGTATCTGTTTTAAGAAAAGTTTTTCTTTTATATTATTTATGCTTTTTATTTTGTTCTGTGCCTTTGCTGTGCTCTCCACACAATGTGGAGATTAGCCTTTTAATGTGTAAAAAGTTTTTTTTTTAATAATATAAAGAGAAATTATGGAAAATAAGATAGTACTGTACTTTTTTTTCTCCTTTTTCGCTGCAGTGTTTGAAGCAGACCTAAATGACAGTGTGGCTACCAAAACATTGTTTGGAAAGTGACAAAGTGACCATACTTTTTTTTTTCACTGCCAGTAGTATCTGTTAACAGATTTTTGTTGTTTTTTTGTGACGATCGTCCTAGATCACAAGTACATTAGCTGGCAGGATGCAAAGACTCGACCAAACTGTATGACACTCATGAAGATAATACACAGATCTGTGTTTCCTAAGTTATTACAATTTCAAGATGCCCCCAGAGAATTGTGTTTACGTCAATACCTGACTGTGCTGTTGTATTATACCATAGTGGTGTAATGGTGTTCCATATACTGAACATTAATTGTTATGTCTGGTCACAGAAATCTAGTCTGGGATGTTCTTCTATGGGCTTTTACGCAGGCAAAAAAAGCTTTGGTCAGTCTTGTTCAGTTTACAATATGCTTTTCAAGCTGTGAGAATGTGTCATATTCACATTTATAATTGCTGACATTAGAATGTCAGCAATTATAAATGCATACATTTCAAAGGTTTGTTAAATGATACACCTAATTGTTCAGAATCACTACTTTAAAAGATATACAAAGTTCTCATATATTAAAATATGTAAAGCGATGTTGCCTCATGACTTGTGTTAAACTTCTTAATAAATCACTTATTTATGCTGCATGAAATAAGATGACCTAATGTGGCGAGAGAGACACAGAGTTACAGAAGATCTTCTAGTTCCAGAAGTGTAGTCAGTCTGGAATTAAACCTGTTCGTCTATCTAGAGCTATTGCAATACCACATTTACACATAAATACTTCAGTGGATGACTGGTAATGCGACAGGAAATTAATGGAGCTCTATCCAGGCAGCTTGCATAACAATCAATACATTGTTCTTTTCATATTAGCAGACTTTATTGTGCGCGACCAGGTGTTCAACATACAATTCAGACAGTGTTTTGTCGTTAGATACAACCCCTTTATCAGGCTGGAATCCAGATTTTCTCAATGCTGCCTTTCTTACCTCACTCATGCAGTCAGTGCCATGAATGCAGTTAATGGACTTTATTGGATTATGAAGATTAAGGAGTGACCGAGGTCCGGGCAATGTGGCGGCTCCTCTGTGTGATTTGACGTGTGGTGCCCGTCCCTCGTCCAATCTGCAGCTGTCATCCTGTCTTCAGGCCTCAGCTTGCTTGGCATTCTGCTTGCCCTGGCCGCTGTCCCGGCTATTTGATTCTGGCACTGACATCATCACCTGTTCTTCTATTGGAAAGCTTTATTCACTTGCCCCCCCCCCTCAGTATGTAAAAGTCACATTCCTTACACCTGACTCGTTTGTATTGCCTGCAACCTCTTTCTCTGATCCAGTCCTTGGGGACCCACAGACAGTTCACGTTTTTGCAACCAGGAGCTGGGAGGGAGCAAAAATGTGGATCGTTTGGCAAGCAGCTCAGAAGGAGCAAAAACGTGGACTGTCTGGCAGGGAGCTGGGAGGGAGCAAAAATGGACTGTCTGGCAGGGAGCTGGGAGGGAGCAAAAGCGTGGACTGGCTGTGGGACCCAGAGAACACTGTTAGACAAAAGTAGGGGTTGGGAAACACTGCTATACAAAATAAAGGTACTCAGGTCCGCAGTAGGTAAGACACTTGCCCCCGACTCCCAATGGCCTGTCCGATATGTGAGATTCCTCACAGAAATGTCCGTAGGTCCTGTGATGAAGCGGCACCCAATGCTTCATGGGAAGGCCGTTATATGTGGGTAGCGATACATCTGTGCCGTGTCCAGCCGTCATCCTTCACTGCGAAAGAGAGGATTACGTGAATCATAGAAGACCTTTGTGTATTAAAATGGATCAGGTGACAGTGTCCTCGGATTAGCGAATGAAAGGGGAAACCAGACGGGCAAATAGGAAGTATAAAAAAAAAAATGCATTTTAAGGGAGGGGTGGAGATGCTGACAGAGGTCAGCCCTACTGATATCACAGGAAGATAAATCCTGAAATGACCCTAAGAGATTCTTTCCCTGCCTTGTCTATCATCCCGGACTGGTTCCAGTCCGCCTTTATACCTTCCACGCCTGCCTCACCCTGTCATTAAGTGGCCCCATGAAACAAGGGCACATATTGTACATGGTGAATTCTTCTGCTCTATACCTGAGGCGACCTGTTAACACCAGGCTCTCCTTGTGGCTCGTCTTTCTTCAGTGTGAATAAGTATGAAATCATATTTTCTTAGCAAAAGATAAAGGAGAATATCAAAAGCGTAAAACCATAAACCAAAGGCACACATTATATATCATAAAGCAAAAGCAAGTAGTTCAATATACAAATAAACTATTAAATAAGAACTGGTGAAATTCACAAAGCTCTTCTCTTGCAGGTCTGGCATCCTGTTTTATTCAGGCTCTCTGTTGCCAGTATCCATTTCTGATTTTTTCATTAGCCATTTATCTGAGTACGATTACAGTAATCTAAAACTTATCCCAGAAAATACAGGAGATACGGGCTAATTTTGCAAGGCTAATCTTAAATGGGATAGTGGTCTTTTGCAGGCTATGTGTCACACATGCAATAATATGCTAATACCACTTTTCCAGACACAAATGCATCTGTCTTTGAGTTCTGAGCAATGAAAACCATGCAAAATAATCTTTTTTCGTTTTTAATTTTAATAAAAGACTGCAAGGTACACGTTTTGAATACATTATTTTACAGAAAATAACATAGCGACTTGAACATTTTGGACAAAATCCTGTTCATGATTTATTTACAATATAAATGTTTATATTTTTGACCAATTTATTTTATGGGGTGTGGAATGTGGGAGGACTCAACATCTACGCACAGCAAAACATGAAAAAAAAATCCATGACTCTTTTGTCCAATGCTGTGTCATTGTTAGAAACATATTGTGTCTTCAGCTAGTAGCCATTACGGTTATGGTAACATTGACAGGGTCATCGTTGTCTCCTGTGGGTGGAAGGTCTTCGGCAGACATGGGACTTCCTGACACCACAGCTGGTCCTTGGGAAAAGAATCGGAAGTATCGAATGAAGCATCACGAGAACATGATGATGAGCTGAAAGGAAAGGGACTTCTCTTGGGTAACATTTAAACTACTTTATGGGAAATATCTGATTCAGTATGTAGGTAACAGGCCGAAAAAAAGCGTGACACTTGATTTTGGTAGAAAGCTATGCTTAGCCAATGAACCATTTACGTATGATGAGAGGAAGTGAAAAGACTGGAAGAAAATAGGGATGGATGCTGAGAAATTCCTAAAAGACTCGTGAAGCCTTTGGGAGGATGGTAGAGGCCCACCTGGGCTGGGGGAGGGGGCTCCCTCCTCAATGTGCCCCTCGCTTTGTGACCTGCTCACCACTTCATCTTCTGGGTAGTTGATGTTCTCCCGGGATTGACTGCGTTGCCTGAAGACGGGCATATTTACATGCAGGAATGCATTCTCTAGGTTTCAGTCTTAAGCCCGTCTCCATAACATACTGCAGTCATTGCACTAAGACACTCATTCTATAATAGGATCGCTGTCTCTTTTTGTGTGTTTTTTTTCTCTTACTTATTACTCTTATGCTGCTAAACTGAGAGCTGCTAAACTGTTTTTCACTATTCTGTAATAGCGACAATAAAGATCAATCTTATCTTATCTTATAATTAAATTAGTCTATCGGTCAAAGTGGAATAAGAACAGGTAACCCAATATTTAAGCAGAATTCACTGCGGGGCGTGAGATTGTATGTAATTATCCAAGATATTAATTTTCTTTCGGTTTGTTATACTTACATTCCAAAGAAAAAATCATGAAGTCCTGGATAGACACACATAACACAGTTTTAGTGTTAATATTTCATTTGTGTTAGTTACGTAAGATGCAATATACTTAACTACTTCACTCTTAAGTGTGATTTAATCAGAGTAGAAGAATACACTGCGTACTCAAGACCCGGGCAAAGCAAAACTAGTTTTAAGTCATAAATAAAAGGTAAACGGCAGCCCTGTTCGACCACTCAGGCAGAAATGTCAAACAGGAAATGCATGAAAGTTAAAAAGTGTGAAAACCATTCCGTTGATTTGATTGAATTCGCTAAAATGAAAACACATGGCAATAAATATGGCCTGCTTTAATTTTATCATAGTGACATAATTTACTAATAACAAATAAACATTAATATCTCATGTGTATGTGATTCAGAGCTCAGACATGCTCCTATAGCACTTACGTGGGTTGCTGTTGCGGTTCCTCACGATGAACATGAAGAGCAGCATGGTGCCAATGGTGGCTATAATCATGCCGCCAACAGCGGCCCCGATGACAGCTGGGTAAGCATTGAATGGAGGGTCCGCTGGAAAAAAGAACAGTCGATTCAGCAATCGCTTCGATCAAACGGTAGTGAGGACAGCTTTCTGGGTCCATGGTTACCTTATCCAAATGTAACATGTTATTATATAAAGTTTTCTGGCTTTGTACTGCTATGTAATTATTAGGAGACAATACTGTTTTTCATTCTTTCCTTGTCCTAGTGTCAAAGGCATGATTTATTGGTTCTTTGAATGCAAAGATACTGCGCTGTTGGCCTTCACATTAAAGGTGATTCTCTGCAGGCGATGAATCCATTGAGAGGGGTCTATAATTTTAAAGGTCTCAGCTGCGCGGTCTTTTGTGTGATATGTCATTTTTGGTAATTGACATGTGAACAATGTACATTTCTGCAAACACACGCACAAGTTCTTTCTGGTGTGAAGAAAACAATGCATTGTTACCACAATGAATCTGTTCGCACATAAACTGAAGAGTCATTCTGAATATACTGTCCTTCAAAGACAAAAACTTACTCCAAAGCTATTAACACAATAGGTGAAAGGTCAAGTAAGACATCAGAAGACAGAGAGATCACATCAAAAGGGCCAAACAGAGAAGACGACTGAGATGTGGTGTTGTGGAGTTGTGTGACTGTTGGAGGAGGCGGTGAAACCGTCACCAAGCCTTTCACCTGAATGGAGTGCAAAACAAAAGGACATTATGGTTAGAAGATCAGTTATTGACTATTCCGGGATTTTCATTCACTCACACAGAAAGTCCTATCTATCACACAGGTGATAAATAAGAACCTAATTTCTTTCACCTGTTTTCCAAGAGAATTAAGTAACCCATTTCCTTAATGATGGGAAGGTATCAGTGCTGAGGTTAGATAGAAAAATATGAAATGTCCTGATCAAGTTTACCATTGGTTTCTGGGTGTTTTCTATTTGAGATTCTTCGTAAAGTTATTTTCCTATTAGATTATATTATATATATTTTTGCATCTCAGTATTGCTTGTATTCTAGAAGCATGTCTATGGCTATAGATAAAAAAATCTGTATTTTTTTACAATATAATAAACTTGCACTATTGCTCAACCTATAAAAACCCTGAAGCAGAAAGAGCACAAAGCTTTCATAGTCTTACTATAAAAGGATGAAACCATCTGTCCGTTTTATAAAAAAACACATCAAAGACCTTTTTGCATTTGACAACACATTCCTCATTCCGGAGTCTGAGTTATGCTGAGTCTCCCCATCTAATCACACTTGATTAGGGCCTGTCCGTATGTACAGAGAAATTCTGATGGCCTGTTAATGTGTGGTTTTGCACGCCTGAAGAAGTGTTGGAAAAAGGGCGTGGCTTTCGTTTTCTGGGGGGGGGGGGGATCTGCAGGCTTGGGGATTTCAATGCCGCCTCTGCTCTGTGGGCGGGGTGTGCTTGTTCTCCCTGTGTCGTGTGGGTCTCCTCCAAGCACTCGTGTTTCCTTCTGTAGTCTGAGGGGTGTAGTTAAGCTATCTGACATCCCAGATTGCCCATTGTACCCATGGCCCGGTGATGGGTGTGTTGCCCAGCCCTATACCCAGTCTTTCCTTTAGTTAAGGTAGCTGATGTCCCAGATTGCCCATTGTACCCATGGCCCCGTGATGGGTGTGTTGCCCAGCCCTATACCCAGTCTTTCCTTTAGTTAAGGTAGCTGACGTCCCAGATTGCCCATTGTACCCATGGCCCCGTGATGGGTGTGTTGCCCAGCCCTATACCCAGTGCTTCCTGTAGTTAAGCTACCTGACGTCCCAATTGCCCATTGTACCCATGGCTCGGTGATGGGTGTGTTGCCCAGCCCTATACCCAGGGCTTCCTGTGCCTCCCGGTAATCCCGACCGGAATAAGTGGTTAGAAGATCATAACCCCCTTTCTTTACAGTCACAGCATCACATATGAGAGAGACCCAAGTTCTACTGTCCAAGCTCTAGGCCATTATGCCCAATAACACAATGCTTCCCAACCCGGTACTCGTGGTCCACATTTTTGCTCCACCCTAGTTCCCTGCCATCCAGTCCACATTTTTCCTCCCTGTCCGGGGGTTCCCGAGGAACGGTTTAAGAAACACTGCTATTATTCATTATCATCTGCTCCCCCAACACCAGCACCTTCATTTCACCCCACCAGGACCACATCAGCACCTTTGTCTCACTCCACCAGCACCACACCACAACTTTTTTCTCACCCCACCAGGACCACACTAGCACCTTTGTCTCACCTGGGGTCCTGCCCTCTGAGGGGTATCCCAGAGTGCGACGATTGACGGCCATGATGCGGAATGTGTAAGTGACAGCGGGTTCCAGCCCGACCAGCTTGTACTGACGAGCATCCGGCTCGATGTCTGTGACCACCTGCAGCCAGCTCATGGTGCCGTTCGTCTTGAGCGCCGGCATTTGGGGGCGCTGCTGCTCCACGATGAACCCAGTAAGGTCACCCACTCCTCGAATGGCCCACTCCACATCTACTTCCATGCGTTTCCGGCTGTTGTACAAAATCTTGCTGATGGTCACGTTAGGTGGGATGGGATACCCTGAGCCAGATGATGAGGAAATAGCAAGTGAGTGTGATACCGAGGACAGGCTGATGTCACAGCACTTCAGCATAACATCGCAGCATGAGGAAATGTTATGAGAATAACATAGCATTTACCAGTGTACTACCGGTAGAATAATTTCCAAGGAAGTGAAGGCAGGGAATGAATTTGTGCACCAAACAGAATGGCACATAGGATTTTCAATATTTAATGTGTACTCTGTCCCAGGTTTTCAAAGTTTGCATGCAAAACGCAAATACTCACAAATACGACAATTAGCAACAAATAACTCTAATTTTCCATTAGAAAATCATTCAAAATAGTTTCAGGGGTACCAAGCAGTTCTAGCTGCTTAATCTCCAGTGATGCTAATTAGAGTGAAAAACAAATTAAAAAAAAAACCTGACTGATAAAAGAAAAAAATGTACTGTACTTGACCCTTGACCTCAGATAAAACTCACTGATTTAACCACAAATAACTGAGACAGATAAATGGGAAGAAAAAAAAACTTTCTGAATCATGGTAATACAATGTTATTTGGAAGTTTCAGGTGGATAATAATATACTAACAGTAGCATACTACTAAGTGCATCGAGAATATATTTTCTGGTAACACTTTTGACCCATTTTTACAACAGTATTACATACATTCTATTTCAATGTCCACCCTTAGCTATCACCATCTAATCTACAAAAATATTACGCTACGCAGCAGCTTTGACTAAAAACTGATGCTACAGTTGACGCTCATTAAACATTGACGCCAATTAAATCGTTCTGTTTTTCACATCCCGTCAAAGCCCGGAAGGGCGACATTGCTCCCGTAACTGGCCAGGCACTAAAATCGTAGCCCCCGGTCGTGTTACGTCATTAGCATGTGTCACGTAGTCGGAATGCGGTGCCAGAGCTTACGCTTAACGAGGAGCGTGATAGGAACCTCGGCGCCCCCTACTGCGTTGGTGGCTGAGCACCAGTACTGGCCGCTGTCTTCTTGGCTGTCTGCTTCACGCACGGTCAGGTTGGACCACGCCGACTCGTGGTATAACAGGTACTTGCTGGGGGTGTCCAACACCAGCTTCTTCCTGTTGTTGTACCATGTGATCTCCGTAGTCGGATAGGTGGCCTTGAGGACGCAGGTCAGCTGGACGTCACTGCCTTCGTAGACGGACACCAGGCTGCGATGTGTCACCAGCACAGGGGCCTCTGCGGAGAGTGACGGTGCCGTGAATATATCAGCATGTTTTGTGAGGTTTTTCTCTTAATAACTGAGATTGATTAAATATGATTTTAAAAACTGTTATTTTGATGTAGTGGGGCCATTTTCTCAGTCACCGCAAGGGGAAATTCAATTTTATAAAAATCTAAAGTTTTGTATTTTGTTTAGTTACTTATAGTTAAGGTTAGGGCTGGGTGGGGGTAAGGTTGTAATAGTTGGGATTAGGGTATTTTCCATATAAATGAATGGACGGTCCCCAGAAAGATATGAGTACAGGTCTGTGTGTGTGTGTATGTGTGTGTGTGTGTGTGTGTGTGTGTGTGTGTGTGTGACCCACTCATATCCTGTCTAGGGCGTTCCTCTGCCTTGTGGGATAGGCCTCAGATGTATAATTAAATCAAAGGAAGGGACTGGAATGAAAACAGCATATACACAACTATACATGAACTGAGTCTGAGCTGGTACTTATTTTGGGTTTAAACAGTACATATCGTTTTATACTAATCGTGCACAGAACATGGGGGACGTCTCATCACTGAACACAGATTTTGCTTGATTGTCACAGATGACAAATTGCAGATTTGATTTAATGTACAAAATTTGACTAAGCGATTTCATTTTGAAATCATGAATAGTTTATATGTTTAGCAGTGAAGTCAGCTGGGAAATTTGATGACAACAAGAATAATAACAACAAGAAGAATAATTCTCAAGAGTATGGTAAACTATCATTATTTACGTTGAAGACAATATGTTTGGTTATGTATTATCTAAGCACTTGTTCAATAAAAATAAATAAATAAAAGAGCTTCCCTCCAGGTCTGGGACCCAGTGAGACCAGAAGCTGCCACCTGCTTAGATGCTCCTTGATGCCCCAGCAAGAGTGGGCCTGTTATTTCACCCAGAAGCCCCGTAGGTTCCTCTGCATGCTTACCCAGCCTCAGGATGCACTGCTTCCTGGCAGCAGAAAGCGGGTGCGCGGCGTGGCACGTAAACCCTTTTCCGCTGAGGGTAGAGCTGGACCTCAGCACCAGGATGTTAGCTTCCTCCTCTGAGCTGCTGTACGTATCGCCGTTGTTGGACGCCCACCACATGAGCGCGCGGGGGAAGCCCCCTTCCCAGGAACACGACAGCATCAGGTACTCGTTGTTTCGTGTGGCGTAAGCGAAACACCGGGGCTCACCGAGGGGTAAATCTGAGAGCAAGGGGGGGGGGTAAATCTGAGCACGAGGGACACTCCCACATAGGAGACATTATTGGGGCATTTAAATAAATAGTGAAAGTTATATCATGATATCGTTTAAATGGCGAGGCAGTTAAGAAAACAAGAACATATTAACAGAGATTCTCAGTCCAATGTATAATATAATACACAGTTTAAAGGCAGCTTTATTTAAAATCGCTCCTTACAGATGCACTATATTTCAGCCATTTGGTTTTTATTTTTTTCTTATTTTCATATTTATTATAATGCTATTTTTCCACTGTTTTATTCCATTATTGATATTGATGATTTTTTTTTATTACGATCACCTTTCATAGTCTGACAATACACCAATCAGCCATAACATTAAAACCTCCTGCCTAATATTGTGTAGGTCCCCCTCATGCCACCAAAACAACTCTGAACCCTTGCGGCCTGGACTCCACAAGACCTCTGAAGGTGTCCTGTGGTGTCTGACCCCAAACAACGCATCCTTTAAGTCCTGTAAGATGTGAGGTGGGGCCTCCATGGATCTAACCTCTTTGTCCAGCACATCCCACAGATGCTCGATGATCCAGGGAGTTCGGAGGCCAGGTCAACACCTTGAGCCCCTTTTCATGTTCCTCAAACCATTTCTGAACCATTTTTGTAATATGGCAGGGTGTGTTATCCTGCTGAAAGAGGTCACTGCCATCGGGGAATACCGTTACCGTGAAGGGGTGAACTTGATCTGCAACCATATTTAGGTACTGTAGGGGGCGCATGTCAAAGTAACATCCAATGGATGCCAGGACCCGGCAGAACATCGCCCAGAGCATCACACTGCCTCCGCCAGCTTGCCTTCTTCCCGAAGTGCATCCTAGTACCATCTCTTCCCCAGATACACATTCACACGATGCGACAGAAAACGTGGCTTCTTTCATTGACTTCTTTCCTTCTTTCATTGCTCCATGGTCCAGTTCTGATGCTCACCTGCCCATTGTAGGTGCTTTTAGCAGTGGACAGGGGTCAGCATGGGCACTCTGACTGGTCTGACTGGTCTGCGACTATGCAGCCCCGTATGTAGCAAGTAGCAATGCATTGGGTGTTCTGACACCATTCCATCATAGCCAGCATTAACCTTTTCAGCAATCTGGGCTGCAGTAGCTCTCCTGCGGAATCGGACCAGGCGAGTTAGCCTTCGCTCTCCACGTGCATTAAGGAGCCTTGGGCGCCCAGGACCCCATCACTGGTTGACCTTCCTTGGACCATGTATGGTAGATACTGACCACTGCATACCAGGAACACCCAACAACAAAACCAAAATCCGTTTTGGAGATATTCTGACCCAGTCATCTAGCCATCCCAATTTGGCCCTCTTTAAAATCACTCAGATCCTTACACTTGCCCATTTTTCCTGCTTCCAACACATCAGCTTCAACAACTGACTGTTCTCTTGCCTAATATATAATGGCTCCCATAACATGTGCCATTGTAACGAGATGATCAATGTCATTCACTTCGCCTGTCAGTGGTTTTAATGTTATATCTGATAGGTTTATACTTTGCATGTGACAAATAAAAATCCTGGAATACTTAAAAGTGTAAAAATTGCAATAAGTGCCTATACGTTTTTATTTACTTTTTTGCCAAGAAATAGCATTCACTCACATGTAGATATGCTGCAGCTGTAGGGGGCGTCCAGTGCTACGTGAGAGCCATGACAGGTGAAGATGGAGTTATTCGTAGTGCTGGACCCAGGCTGTATCAGCGAGGCATTGCTTAGGGAATATCCCTGCTCACTGTCACTGACAAGAGGGGGGGTCCAGTAAAGGGAAGCTGCTGGATAGCCCCCCTGCCAAGAGCACCTGAGGGCCAGGTCTGTGTAGTTGTTGGTGGGGAGAATTGTGCAAGTGGGATTTCCATCTGGTGGATCTGTAGGGACAGGATCATAGTGTAACAGAGAGTGCACAGTCTCTGCTCACGAGTGTCACCATTTCTGTGTGGAATGAACAAGTTCTCTAGAGGCTTTTTCGTATTATATAGGGGATTCTTCCAAATTTTACTCCAAACCACTTGAGCAACAGTTTCCATTAATGAAGATGAGATGCCAGTGGGAACGCTTCAGCCTAGAAGATGCCCAGAGCTCAGTTAATTATTGACGGCCAGATGATATTACATTCTGAGCACATTCTGAAGTGAATCTACGTCCCTATATCTAAAGTTATGGAATTGACTGATAGCAGACCGTTATGGAAAAACTATCTTACAATATACAAACATAAATTCGTAAATAATTTATAAAGACGTTGATAGAACATATGTATATTCAAATTCCAAAGAAAAGACAGATGTAGCTAAAAAACACAGTAGTTTAAAATATTTCAGAAAAGATGTACATATATCTGTGTTTGCAATGGTCAAGAATTGGTCCAGAAGCTCTGACAGGGAGAGTACAGCTCAAATTGAGTCCTCATAACCAGCACTGGGAAGTAAAAGTCAAATTAGTGAAACCGCAAAAGCATAAAGTGGACAATCGTTAGTTAGCAACACGACAAGAGCAGGCCTCCCATCCTGTCAACGCTTGACATGACGGAGTGATAGTCTTAGCGGCTGTATACCTTTCAGTCTCAGAAATGACGTTTAGTTCCATCACCTGGTCCCTGGAGGCTCCCCGGGTGAGAGGATGACATTTTTCTGCTCATCCCATATCCGGCGACAGCAGAAAGAGACCTTTGCGGTGACTGTGTATGTGCTTCTGTGTACGTATGGGTGCTTGTGGGTTATGGTATGCGTGAAGGAAATTGTAGGCCCAGGAAAGCTGAGTTTATAGAAAGATATAGATTATATCGATAGGCATAGGGAAGAAGGAAAGCAACTGGGAAATGAGACGATAGCAAGTGAAGGATGACAGATTTGTGGCTGATCAGCCATGGATTTAGAGATGAGAAGATCAGAGACCAAATGGTAAGTAAAGCTGGCAGGGACTCACAGTAGACGGTGAGGGTGATGGTTATCTTGGATCGGGTATTGAGGTACGTGTTCTGGGCCAGGCAGGAGTAGTGGCCGGTGTGCATCCGCAAAATCTTGGTAATGGTGAATTGCTGGCCGGTGAACACCTGCGAGTTGTTGTAAAACCAAACGTATTGGCTGGGCGGGTTGGAGGAAGCCTGGCACATCAAGGATACGGTTTCCCTCTCAAGGGCCGAATAGCCTCGCTCAGTCACAGAGTAGGGCGTGATGTCTATACGAGGCAGGTCGGGGCCGTCTGCAGCGGAAGAAAACGAAACACCTCAGTTTGAACAGCTCTGCGCCTGTGTTTCAGGCCTGCCTGTGTGTAGATGGTCTCAAAAGCATGGTGCCTCAAGAATCTGACAAGTTAGCAAGATGATTCAAGGTATCATAAACATTGAAGATTCAAAGCAGTGATAAACAAAAAACACTGACAGATGATGTCGAGCCAGATGCGGTCACTGCGCTGCTGGTTGACCTCGTTGGAAGCCAGGCACCGGTACCAGCCCGTGTGGTTGCGACTGACGCTGGTGATGTTGAGCAGATTGACGTTGCCCTCAGCCAGATTTGCAAGCGCGCCGTCTCGATTCTCCCGTTCCCATACGTAGCGGATAGGGCTGGTGCCGTTCTCTAGGCCGCAGCGCATCCACACAGGTGTACCCTCTACTGGAGAGCTGTCACTGACTATAACGTACGGCTTGGACACTGGCACTGGGGAAGAGGAGGAGGAGCAGGCGGCATAACAGAAGGAGCATCGATTCAAATCATGACCGTGGCAACAGGTGTGGCGACAACAGCTGGAGTAAATATCCAGCTTTACAAAAATGTAAAGAATGAGTAAAAGAATAATGTCCATACCCTGACTGCTAAGAATATATATTGCAACTCTCTCTAAGCTCTATCAATGGGTCGACATTCGGAACACAAGCACATATTTGCAGTACAAAGGTTAAAATGCAGTGTAATTTTGTGTCGTAACAAATACGTATTTATTTCGTGCACATTTGCCCTGTTATGACCACGAAGCACATTTTAACCTTGATCCAGCGAATGCGTCCTTGCATACCTGTTATGTCGATCCCTGCCTGCATCAATGCGGAGAGTGCTGAAATTCTGAGCTATACACTCCTGGTCATTTTAGAATTTAGACCATAAAAAGAAGAAATGAACGAAAATAAGTCGTTTGTCACACAGAATAGATAATGCAGGTTTCTCTCACCGAGGACAGCCAGCTGGACGTAATAGTAGATGAGCTTGGCCCCCTGGGGGGTGTCATACAGGGCCTGGCAGGTATAGAGGCCGTGAGCGGCCAGGGGCAGCTTGTCGATGAACAGAGAGGCTGTGTTCGAGATCACATTCAAGTCACCCAGACTTCTGGCCAGCGACTGCAATCTTGGGCCCTGGCCGAAATTGTAGACCACGGCGCGGATGTTCTCAGTGCCCGGCACGGTAAAACCCCAGATATACACGTCTGGCAGCGTGGGGCCGCACTCCAGGATCACCGAGCGACCCACCACACCTTTGGTCTGGACATGTATGTAGACCACCTCCCCAGGGTCCAGGATATCCAAACCTACGTGTGTGAGTGGATGTAGGCATTAGGTGACACACTGTCTTTGCACTGGCAGAATCAGAAAGCTCACCAAAGCTAGCCGGAATGATCGCGGCCATAGTCACTGATGCGTTTGCCATTGACACCTTGTAAAAATTAGCAATGACAAACCAGATATAAAACACTAAAACAAGTTTAATTTTGCCTTGTTTCTTTGGTGTTGATTAATTTCAACTACTGTAGTTAATTAGTCTAATATCACGTTTAATGTCAAAAGACAAGGCGAAAATACCCTTAGTTTACTGAAAACAAACAATATGTTATTTTGGTTATTTTGTTATTTTGGTCCTTTATGGGCTGGATTTTTATACTGGAAACAGACCTGCATCTTACAGTCACTTCAGTGCCAAACAGTAATGAAAATGTATCTAAGATGATATTACACTGAGTTTCAGCAGTAGGATACCAATCTCCCACAATGAACATCAAATCTGGACTCACTGCACTACAGACAAGTAAAATTACTTCACCCCTCAAGCATGCGGCCTTTTATGAGGTAATAATTCCTTTGGTTCGCAAATAGCCAACCGAATTTTTCCTCCGCTGATAGTTATTCAGAGCCTGTATTCCTGACCATAATGACTTCTTGCTAAGTTACGATAACTTCTGCATGTAAGGACATACCTTACCTTTCAAACAAATCATGCCAACCCTACTGAAAAAGCACCTTGATCGGCTTAAGCTGGTTCACCTGGTTGACCAACGTATGATAGTTAACCAGCTAAAGGCATGTTTTAGCTTGAAGGTTTGATGGTTTAGCTGGCTGTTCTAACTAGTTTAGCTGGTCGTATCAGCATGACCAACTGTTGACCCACCCACATCTTAGACCAGCTAAAACCAGCTAGAACCAGATACCAGTATAAACTGGTTTTTAAGTGTTTTTTTCAGCAGTGGGTCCAATAAGATTGTGTACAGAAAACTCTCAGACACTGTGGTTATGAAACACTATTCCTTATCTTGACAAGGTTGTAGACTCTCACACATCTGTCGTGACACTCACGCTTTTAGAAACCCTACAGACTATTTACAAGGTAATAAAACTGCTACATACATATAAATGCGTGTGCAGACTGTCTTGGATTGAAAATCTCACTCCAGCCAGAAGACCAAATTTGGCAACTCTGTCTTGAGCCCCTTACCTTGCGAGGTGCTGGAGCGTAGAGAAAATATCAGGCAAACGTAAGTCAGGCCAGCTAGTCCATACCCCATGATGCCATGATTCTCTGAGGCTCTTGGCTATTCCAGAGAAATAGAAAAAATATGCTTTTAAGGGGTCACAGGCGTAGGACACAGTGAGAGCATTTGCTAATAGCAGAAAAGCACCTCGGATCCCAGACGCAAGTCCGCATGTTCCCCTTGCGCACAGAAATGAACGGAGTAAGGGGGCGAAAATTCTCTCAACTGATTTGCCCTGAATTATTGATGTGGCCACTTCTCAGTGACTGTGCTGGCATGAGGCGGTAAACCATAGAGAAGTATTGAGTGTCAGGCTGATATTTCAGCTTCGTCCATTATTGAGGGGAGAGGTATAGGTGTCGCATCCTGCGCTGCCTTACAGTTAGGCGATTGAAGGTATACTTTCGCAATAAGCATTATGCTTTGCTTCTAAAACAATTGTAAAATATTTCCTTAGTATGTGATTCGTATTGGAATCTCAACTCTGTTTTGATAGCTGATTTTACTTGTATTTTTTTGAGGAAAATTGCCACATTTTGTCAATTTAAATATTTTCCGACGTATTAATTTTGCATTATACTTCGGACACGTGCTAGGATCTGGAAAATATAGCCTGTTAATCCAGTCCACCCCAAAAACCATCACACAGCAGCGGCATATCAAACTCTACCAGGCAATTGATTTTCATACAATTGTATATATATATATATATATATATATCTTGGTCAATCTAATAGGAAATGACTGCAAACAACAATAAACTAAAACAGACAAGCTCACAACATGCTGTTTTTGTCTTTCATCGCCTTCCGCCACGCTGAGTCATATCAGGTCGGAGAAATACAATCAGTGATGTCATCGCTTACTTCCTGCTTTCACAGCCCAGCTGATTTGGTCTGTACACATTAGCTCTTTGACTGTGGCACGTAAATTCCACCTATCTTGAAGTGATCCTTTCTGTCTTAATTTCCATTTTCAGCAGAAAATGCCTGGTATGTCTGCCGGCAAGTCCTGCCCCAGCGAAGGCTATATAGATCACGGAGTATTCAGCGTTTTGGTTAATGATTGCAACCATATCAGACAGGTGTCCATTTTACCACTAAAATCTCAAATAGGTATGTCCAGGCAATGCCCAATAGCCTATTCAAATTTGATAACTGAAGTGTCTAACCTCGTAAAATATCAGAGCCTTGATAAGCAATAATCACCAAGGCCCATGAGGAAAGAGGCCAATTCACAGACTAATGACGTACCTTTCACTCCCGATCAAACAAGGCCTTTCCTTTACCCTTGGATTCAGAGTAGACATTGCTCACTAGACCCAGCCAATGCAAATCCCTGCCGGCCCCTGACGGTGCCTCCAAGCCACGCCCCCTTCCCAATGCGAATGCCCGCCGGGCCGACAGTGCTTCCAAGCCACGCCCCCTTCCCAATATGAATCCCCGCCGACCCCTGACGGTGCCTCCAAGCCACGCCCCCTTCCCAATGCGAATGCCCGCCGGGCCGACAGTGCTTCCAAGTCACGCCCCCTTC
>JAODKC010000041.1:7925370-7946923 GCA_026777985.1 Mormyrops attenuatus | reverse complement strand
AACTCCACACACCTAGAGATGTAACCTAACATCCTGTTCGCCTTTTTTATTGCTTCCCCACACTGGCGAGAGTAGGACATGGAAGCATCAACATACACACCGAGGTCTTTCTCGTAATATATATAGCTATATATACTAATAAATACTAATATATGCCTATATATACCAATATATACTAATGTATACCTATATATGCTAATATATACTAATATATACCTATATACGCTAATATATACCTTTGCCTTATGTTTCTATTAACCAAACATACTTTGGCACATCAAATATATCAAAATGTAATTCCTGTTATTGTTGTGTTTTTGTTTTCTTCCTATAGGCAAAAAGGAAAAATAAAAGACCACATTGATTATAAGGAATAACGCTCTGATGGAATGGGTTTGCCTGACTTTGTTGAAGCAGATATAAGCATCAATGGGCCAAGCTGTAAGATTCATTTTGTAAGACACAAATGTACACTTCATAAATCCATCCTTTTGGTGATAAGGTTGATGGTGTTTGTATACAAAGCTCATCCTTTTCCACGGTCTTACTTATTCCCAACAACTCTTCTGCCCCCTAGTGTTTAAGAAGTGCAAAACAGCTGCACAAAACAAACGTTTAATGAAAAGTAGATTTAAATTTTATACTGCAATTCTCAGGAGAATAATTTTTGACCCGCAGGTCTCTTCCATAACGTGGCATTCCAAATAATTTTAGTAACATTAGTAGCTGTATTTCTGCAATTACTTGAAACTGTAACTGTTTTATTTTTGAATATTTACATGTCCTGCTACTGTTAAATCTGATGTTTCTGTGAAACTCAAATACGAAGTGTATCATCAGTGCCACATTCCTCCATGTAATTCAGTTCCTTTACCTAAACAAACAGGGCAACATTCACAGCATCTGACGCCGATACAAGGTAATAACTACTTTCAGGTACTGCAGTTTTCTTACATCTATTTCTGTGCAGTTTCTACAGTTCCAGAACCACCGTATCATCATGCCCGATGCTGACTTATCACATTCCTCTTTCGCAGCTTGTTTTTACTTGTACAAAACAGGAGTGGCTTGTACGGCATATTCATTGACTGATTGCGTATGCCAACAAGCTGCTTTACTTTGTTAAAAGCATTCAGAATTAAAATCTTTATTTTACACAAAGCTTCTCTGGCTTTCCTGATTTCCACACAAATTTGATTGTCACCACTGAAAATAATTATAGGATATTTTAACATTCATATAAAAATGCATGGGATAATCTTGGCACAGATTTTGAAAGGTTCCTAAATCAGTTTTGGATTTGTTCAAACTGTAATAGGCCTTACTCATTGTCATAATTACACTGTAGCTCTTGTCATAAATTATAGACTTGATGAGTGTTTTCCATTTTCCGTGCATAATGCTGTTTTAACAGACTGTTCTCCTTTTATAGCTGAACTGCTACTGACTATTACAAAATCTGAAATAATAAATCCTTGGGGTTGCACATTCATCTCTGCTACTTTCTCAATATTTTTTCTACATCAAGCAAAATAGCAGGTTAAAGTGAAGAGCTCACTTATAAATTGATTCTGTATTCTTCTCCATGGCATGGACCAGAAGGAGTCCCCAATCGCTGCCTTCTCTGAAGTCACTTAGTCTGGTTGGCTGGTAAGAGTTACCTTCTTACTGCAGATCCTGGTTGGGGTCACGTGCTTCATTTTACCAATTCAACAATAGTATGTTTTACAATGTAGCTGTACATCATTTGAGTACTAAAACATGCCAGTGTAAAGATCCTTGAACTTATATTCATAACCTAAGAGTGAATAAAGTTCTGACGTCATCGCAGCTGTATTCCCTAGTGGCTCAGTTAACAGTATAACGCAGCTATACTCACCAGCCCTATCCCTGTTTCATATGGGAGCCTGAGACCAGAATCCCCAGCAGAGGGCGGTGAAGACAGCTGAGAAGATCATTGGAGCCTCTTTGCCACCCATCCAACACCCATCACATGGTCTCTTCAAACCCCTCCTTTCTGGGAACAGAGTCCAGCATTCAGACGAACCCCCCAGATTCCAGCATTCAGACTAAACCCCCCCGATTCTGCAGCAGCTTCTGTCCCGATGCCCTCAACACACTTCTGGTACCCAGCTCCATCTGGAATCCACTAAAGCACTGAATCCATAAGCCATAAATGTATTAAATATCTGCATATATTATTTTACACGTAAACTGCATATGCCAATGTAACAAAAGTTTTTTTACAATGTACAGTTACATCCAGTGTGCTGTTGTTGTATCTTGTCTTTCTTGTCTCCAGAAATTGTCCTGTGTTTGTGTGCTGTAGTTATGTTTTGTGTCAAGCCACTTGGTCTCTGATGACTCGAAATCGGTATGTCTGCATATATTGAAATGATGGTAAAGTTTGATTTGACCAGAATGGCTAAACAATATGGAATACAAATTAATCGACAGTCATCGCAGCTGCAACGAAGTTTGCAACTCAGTTGAGAACTTGGGGTCTGGACCATTGTACATAGGGATTTGTGAGAATTTATATGTGTGACTCCAAACAAGCAAATATGGCTAAAATTTTTCATTTCTGTATGTATGATGTTGAAGCTACTGCTTAATACCAAAACCAGTTATCACTACTAGGTGGTGCACTTAGTTGCAAGGGTTAAGTGGGTATTACACAAGCACACGATTCCCTGAGTCATTTCGGAAGAGACACCTGAATTAAAGTACGCCCTTTGTGACAGTCTTCTGTTTCTTCCCTCCTGTTTATCCAGCTGGACAGCTGTTCAAAGCTACATTAACAGCATATAAATGCTGGAATAATACTGGAAGAAACATGATTTTTTTTATTACTTTGGTAAGTCCAATGTTATCGAAGTAAGTGTATAGTTGTAAAATACATGGATGACCCAAAACACTATAACCACTCCACATGAAGCAAGTAACAGACTCTCTCATAACAACAGTGCATGTTAAGGTCTGGGATATACACCCTAGTTCGACAGGCCTACCTGGATATCCCCGGAGTAGGTGCAGGATGACCTGGCACTACAGGCTTTCTTAAAGTCCCACTTCCTCCCCACTCAGACTCTACAGGGCCACCTCCTCACTGGTGAGGCCCTCACCAGCCCCCCAAGCTTGCCAAGCCATGGACGTCGAGGGCCAGGAGGAAGAGGAAGCGGCTGTTCGCAGACTTGTTGATAGCCCAACACAGCTACGAAAGATATCATGCTGAGGTTGTGGGAAGAAGGGCCACAAGGAGCAGGACTGTCGGAAACCCCTCCCAGAACTGCCAGGAAATCACAACAGGCCAGTGTTGTCATTTAGGCCTCTTCTACACTAGGCCGTCCCTGTGGGCCGCCTTGGGGGATCTGCAGAGTCCATGGCTGCCCTGCAGAATCAAGGGCCAATAATGTAGCTGCTCATTATCTCCCTTGCCCAGACCGGGAGTCTGCCAGGGCCTCCCAGCTGGTTGGACTCCAACACTGACACCCATCAGATCGGTGATAGCGGAAGAGGTCCAGATACTGGGACAGCGGTGCTTGAGGTTACAAGTGGCTCACATCCTGAAACTTAATGAGTTCTGGCTTACCGCCATCCAGGACCCATGCATCATAGGGATGGATCTCTTCACTACCCATGGAGCTTCCTGGACCTAAGTTGGGGACATCTGCAAGTGAAAAACTAAGTGGTCCTACTCACCATCACCAGCCAGCCTGAAGAGATGTGCCAAGGCAAGACATCACAACCAGCCCAACCTCTGCCTGAGCCAGTATTACCCGCCAACCAGACTAAGTGACATCAGAGAAAGCAGTAATTTGTAGGAACCCTTCCCTCAAAACTGACAACAGCACCCAGGACCACCCAGGAGGGAGAGTGGAGTGGGGAATACATCTAATAGTTTGTGATGACGTCTTTGCTATATTTCTTTTCTATGATTCACATTTAAATGACTGCTCTTTCATAAGTATTTGACATAATGATGCTTCGTGAACCATTTGCTGTACTCCACTAGGTGGTGCTCTCAGTTCAAAAAAGGTCAGAAAGCAAACCAACAGCACCATCTAAAAAGTTACAATATACTGCTAATGGATGAGAAAAGTTAAACCCTTGCCCATGTCTGTAAAGATTCTTTGATAAAAGTAATGTTTGTATTGATTTCTTCAGTTTACCATGCAAGGCTTCTATAGGCACTGTCCGTTTCATTGAATCAAGGCTAAAATTAGCTGAGTTTGTAGGCAAACACGACACAAGTTATAGTCACAGCAAGCTGGTACACCCTACTTCATGTTTCATGTGCCTTTTCTCAGCAGGGTCTCACTTAATTAAGCTTATATAGTAGAGACGAGGCATAGTGCAGGTCAGAACAGAAAAGCGGACGACCCACTTGCGGCTCACGAGGTATAAGGGGTTTATTAATGAAAACAGAAAACAACTGGGAAAACTACAAAAATAAAGGACCACGAAGGGTCAAAACTAAAAGGGTATAAAATAACTAACAAAACTAAATGATCTACAAAGGGATAAACAAAGACGAAGTGCAAATGGGGCAGGCAGGCAGGTAGGTAGCATCAAAACAATCACAAAGAACAACAACAATGCAGCACTAAGGAACTGAACAGAGGAAGAGACTTAAATACTGAAACTAAACTGGGTAACAAGACTAACACAGGGCAGGTGAGACTAATTAACAAAGACTGGGAAGACAGGCCACAGATGAAACTAATAATTAATCATAAACTAAACAGGGAAACTAGGAACTGACAAAGAAATAAGGAAAACAGAATCGAACATGGGGGAATAAGAGGACAGGTAAAACACAATGCATAAAGCAAGAAACCAAAACAGAAAGCCACAAAATCACAGGAACTAGGAGAAACTGATGAAACCAATGAAACACTAGGGGACACTAGGTGGGATTCGAACACACGACAAAGGGATTTGCAGGAAGCTGCATGGCGGCTGACAGGGAGCAGAGGAAAACACAAAGACTGACAGGAGGGACAGGATGGACAGTGATGCCTGCTGGCCAAGCGGGGAAGGGACACAAAAGACTGAGACAACAGGAGCTGACCCTGACAACCTAAACAACCAACTATACATTCCCCTGGGAATATTTATGCAATAAAAGTGAGAGAATACAGAGATATTTGTAACAATGTGTATAACTGCGTGATATCAATAGTAGCTAAACCACTCAAATTATTAATATATTAGTGGAGAATGTGTACATGTAAACAGCAAGTTGCTATATACCTTAGAATATACACAAATAATTCTTTCTTGAAAATGATAAAAATACAAAAAAATACAATATGGAATAGTACTTTCTCTCTCTCTCCGTCTGTCTCTCTCAACAAACACGCTAGAACGTAGAAAATAAGACTGGATGAATAGACAGTTATGCATATTTACTACTAGAAGGAATCATTATGCAAGAAATCAAAAATCTACTACCGTTTCTAATACTAGTTTGTTGATGCTGGTTATCAATACCCCATTTATTTTGTATACCCACTTATCCTATGTCCAGTATTTCCAATTCACTTTGTAACTTGTATATAATTATCCAAGGTTACTGGCCACAGTTATGGAACAAATGTTTCAAGAAGAATTAGAAGTTTGCCTTTATATTCAGCATGAAAAAACTCCAATATTGCATATGTTTAATTCCTATCTACGTAATTGGAAATTGTACTACCTTTTTACTTTTTACATAATTATCTGGATGAGTTTAACAGCTGTAAGGATATATCAGTGGTGTCGTAGAACTGCTCACGTTTTATTTGTTGATACCAGTAATGACATCACTTGTATTTAAACTGAGCATTTTTATACCTTTAATTTAAGTCAGTTATGTCGCTGTGACTATATCGCTGACTACACACACATATTCAGTAGACAAAAATAGTCTTACTGTAGCTTGCTAGGCAAGGCCTGTTTGTGGAGTAGGATGCTAGAGGCAAACAAGGTACATAATTGATTCTCCTGGCGTGTGACATCACTGTCATCCTCAAGACCTCCTTCTGTAATTGCCTCGATACATAAAGGAATATATAATTCAAAAAGCTTTAGAAGAACAAGAAAACGATAGTAATCCTAATTCCCAAGCATTTTAGAAGTTAAAAACTCAATGTTATTAATTTATACACACTAACTCCACTTAAACCATTTTGCTTGCAGTTAATATGTTTTTCATTGACGTTTGGGATGTCTGCATTTCAGCGGGTAATATAATCATTCAGTCATTTCTAGAGTCTTCCATGCAGTGCACGATCCCGGGCCTTTTGATTCGTCATGGATGAGTCTTCCGTGCTCAGTAGTAAATGCCAAGATAGGGAGGAAGAGCGCCTGCAGTCACGGCGAGTCCGGCTGCAGCCGTAGGTCGATCGGAGCAGCAGCCCCACCTGGTGGCGATCAAAAGTCCGGCGCTCCTCCCGCTCGACGCTCGGCTCCTGCGGGCGGGCATATTCCACGATGTTATATTGGGTGCATTATACACATAAGTCACCATGGTAACTGTTAAAAGAGAAGCTCCCCCTAGTGTGGGCTGTTGGATTTAGGGTCTGTGTTGGGATTTTGCACGGTTTCCCTTTGTGTGCCCGGATCATGATTGCACGGCCTCCTGAAGCTGTTGCGGGGTTCTTTAGGATTGGAAGTCACCACATTCCCTTATTACCCCCCCAGTCAATCACAATGTACTGCTACTCGCTCCCCCTGTGCGAGTGAAAAGTGATACCGACTCGTATGAACACCCTAGTAGCTAATGAACAGTGTGATCAAAAATGTCTGCTTAAAGCCTTTGTGCTTAGCATGTTAGTAAAGTTCAATACAGTATGCCACCAGTACTTCTTCAGTGCTGTTAATTAAGTTTAATCAACTGAGATACCAGTAATAATTTAATGAAGTAGATCCTATAAACAGAAACTACGTTATACATTTAAGTATATAATATTCACTGGTTAGCATAATGGTTACTTTAGATATTTGGAGGATCGGTAATGTACCGGAGTAAAGCCATGTAGCAGTGGGTTCGATATTCGCCAGACGTTCACAGATCACCTCTGAATTTACTCTATTAAAACATTACAAAACAAAGTAAATTCCACATTCACAAATTCGTTTGTGTTTGTGAAATCACATGCACACCTTGGTTATTCAATTATTATATCCAGTAAATTGTGAAAAAGCAAAATAACGCAGCTCCTGGTGTGAATTGACGCGTTTGTTTGGGTTTTCACTGACCGCGATGTTTCAAAATAAAAGTCCTAGATGTAAAAAAGGAGTAGCTCAACCAACGATTATTACAAGACACATAAAACACTTTCAAACTCTATTGCAATGTGGCGCATACATACAAGAAATGACAAGCACATACATGGCCCATTAACACTCGTGAAACTGTAAATAGTGGAATAAGATAACATGTCCGTTATTTTTGTCTGCAGGTGGAACATTGACTGTACTAAATTTCAGCCTGTGGTTAAAGTACATGAGTAAAGCTACACATATCATAGCCTTTGACACTTGTGAAACCTGTAGACAATTTGTGAAATGAACTTACACCCCATATTTCATTTGGTTTCTATGGAGGTGGAAAGTATAGCATCCCGTTGGTCCAAAACCAAAGAGTCCATCACCTCAATTTCAGCTTGGGGTCAAAGGGCACATGTCACCCTACACATATCAGGCACTTTGACACATGAAACCTGTAAATTATTTGTGAAATTAACTTCAATAGCTCATGTTGATTATTTTTTGATTCACTGTTTTGCACGCAAATGCCTTTGCATGTTCCTCATTGGCCCTGTATAGTGGAACTCAACTGTGTCAGATTCCATTATTCAGTCATTGTCGATGTTAGCCCCTCTCCCCAACTTAGATTGTTAGTCCTGTACCTCATCTGCCTGAAGTCCACCAGCACTTTAGATTAGCATATAGGGTCTTTTTTATTGTTCCTCACTGTTTTGACCCCTCGTGGTCCTTTTGTTCACGTTTGTTTGTATTTTGTCAGTCCAATGAACTGTCCTTCCGTCCTTCTTGTTAGACTAAGGCACTTTACATAATTCATTTATATAACATATTTATATTTATAATAATAAAAACTATATACATGTAGAACATACAAACATAAAAATGAAAACATAAAATATTTCTGAAATATCTACTGAAGGGGTTTGTTAATTTTGTTAGTTATCTTAAGAGGAACTGGTCAAATCTTACTGGTCTGGGTTGCAATGAGGACACACCCAGTCATGCGTCTTCATGCATCTCACTGAAAGTGAGAAATCAGTTGCTACATTCTCTGGTTTTGAGGCAATAGGATGCTGTATGCTCTACCTCCACAGAAACCAAAAGAAATATGGGGTGTTAGTTAATTTCACAAATTGTCTACAGGTTTCACGTGTCAAAGTGCCTGATATGTGTAGGGTGACATGTGCCCTTTGACCCCAAGCTGAAATTGAGGTGATGGACTCTTTGGTTTTGGACCAATGGGATGCTATACTTTCCACCTCCATAGAAACCAAAGGAAATATGGGGTGTAAGTTAATTTCACAAATTGTCTACAGGTTTCACAAGTGTCAAAGGGTATGATACGTGTAGCTTTACTCATGTACTTTAACCACAGGCTGAAATTTAGTATAGTCAATGTTCCACCTGTATATAAAAACAACGGACATGTTACCTTATACCACTATTTAAGTTTCACGAGTGTTAGTGGGCCCTGTATGTGCTTGTCATTTCTTGTAAGTATGTGCCACATTGCAATAGAGTTCGAAAGTGTTTTATGTGTCTTGTAATAATCGTTTGTTGAGCTACTTCTTTTTTACATCTAGGACTTTTATTTTGAAACGTCGCGGTCAGTGAAAACCCAAACGAACGCGTCAATTCACACCAGGAGCTGCGTTATTTTGCTTTTTCACAATTTACTGGATATAATAATTGAATAACCAAGGTGTGCATGTGATTGCACAAACACACACAAATTTGTGAATGTGGAATTTACTGTTTTGTAATGTTTTAATAGAGTAAATTCAGAGATGATCTGTGAACGTCTGGCGAGTATCGAACCCACTGCTAACTTTACTCTGGTCTGAAACCTGCGCGTTTGTGGATGAGGCGCCTCTATAATTCGGTGCTTAGCTCTCCAGCTAACTAAATAAACCGGTAACACTTTACTTGAGGGGACACAAATACTTGTTTGTAAAGTGTTAGCCTTAAACTTACTTGCCCGCATTTGAATAACTGAGATTAACTAACCAGCGGCAGCCGCGAGCACGATGGAGTGTTTTGTTACCTTTTAATGAAACGATTCACGTGTTAGATGGTGTAGGGTGAAAGGCGAGATGTTCTTATAACCATGTAGGTAGCGTGAACATGCCTCGAAGCAATATTGCTGCTTATTACACTTGCATGGAATTAGTTTGTATTGTCACGTTGCACAGGAGTGATTTAAAGCAGTGCTGCGTTCGCCCGTCAGTGTTTCTCTTATGATGAACTTGATGTTCAGATCTTATTCACGGAGGGGACACTAATGTCGCTTCGTCGTCTCTACTCCGATGTTGTTTATCGTCGACTTGTGATCAGGATGCACAGGGCAACACGAACTGGCAGCTGAGTAACACCGCAATATCGATGACCAGAATACCAGGCAGCGAGCATGTCAAAGTAGTGCAAGAGAAACCGCTGTTTGATGGGGGTAAATCCATTCTGAGAGCGCAACACATACCTTGATTAAGCATATCAAACTACATCTCTCGCTGAATTCAAAACCCGGAAATAAATTATTTAGCTGAGCCTTAAATCAGAAGAGACTAAATCAAAAGAATCACCTGACTCATTTTAAGCATGATGGCATTATCTATTCACTTGTTTATCTTCTGTATTTTAAATAATCACTCATCAAGTCAAAAGCCAGGTAAGTGATGTCTTATGAATGAGAAGTCATAAGAGAACGGTCTGACTTGATAACGCGAATAGGGAGGCCACAAGTGCAAAATGACAGCTCAGTGCATTCAGACAGCTCGCGCTTCACTGACCTCACAGCTGGTCAGCGTTCGCAGCGGATACAGAAAACCAAGGTCCTGACTCTCTGAGGTCATTAAAAATCCCTTGGCATCTTTTGAAAGACCAGGGATGGTACCCAGATGTTCTGGCTAAAATTGCTCACTGTGGCCCTATCGGATCTGGCCTCCTAATCATCCCCTATATCTAACTGGTGAATTCTCTCCTGCCCCTTCACCACCCTAGCTACTGTGTGGTGAGCCTAGGGGCGCCGAATGGCTGCCGGTGCAGGTCGGTGCTGTGCAGGGGGGTTCGAGTGGCTCTCAATCGGTTTTGAAAAGTGCAAAATAAATGTAACAATCAATTTTTATCATTGATGAGTTTTGATGTTCCAGTAACCCTGGGTAACACTGATACATAGGGAAGTGAAGGGAGTTAGTGAGAAAGTACCCTGGGCACGCACCAACATTCACTCACATCCACTCACATTTGACTTTGCCTTGGTGTCCATGAATCCAATCTCGAACTTTAGCTGTATGTATGAGCTATGATATTATCTTGCAGTATGGGAACATCGTTTAAAGGAAACAATGTTTACAACAGAGGGAGTTGCTGGTCCTGTAAAATGACCTCATATTATTGCCCATTATATACCCATGCAGAGCAATCCCTTGGTGACAGAAAGTCTTCCAAAACAGACACTGCGGGTTAAACTCATTCTTTTGGGAAACATAAATCCGTCTGGAAGTATCAAAAGAATGAAAGATGAGTCCGTAAGCCTTGTTTCTTTATCCCATTGCTGACTGATCCAGGTTTTGCGTTTCTTATATAGGTTGATGTCTCTAGGTGCTTTGGCCCTGGGACCAAGTGGTTTGTGAAGCTCATGATTCCAAACTCACCAATGGCTGTAATGCTGTGTATTTCAGAAAGTGAGTTTTAATCCTCACAAATGCCTGCAACATCAGTATTCTTTGCATTTGTCTAAGTTACACAAGTAAATGATCATTGTAACATTACAGGTTGTACTTCTATGGTGGGAATCCATGATTCTGACTTTGTTCATCAGTTCTGAGGATTTAACATATTGTATGTTGCCATAACTTCAGGTCTAAGCAGTGCGCTCCCTTGATGAACTGTTCAATTACATGGGGGAAAAAACAACAGAACTCTTTGCATTTAATCCTAGTTTGCCACATGGCTTGAAAATGGCAGCATTGTGCTTGTACATGGTATAAATGTCAGAATCTTTGTATGTTGGACCACAATGAAATGCATATTATTTATAATCCTCCTTGGCAAGAGGCCAAAGTGTGGCCTGTTCTTCACTAAGAGCGTGTGTCTCGTGTCTCGTTGTCACTCAACTCCTCCACTCACACCACTGCAATATTATGTGAAGGGATTATCCGTGGATATTATTTACACGCTGACCCCAGACCAGTCTCGTCTCGCTGTATTCGTGGCACATTTAATAACATTACTTCGTGGAATCACTGTAAGGCGATTTGGGGATTCCCTTAGCGATTGTGGTCGTGGCAGTGAGCCAAAAATGACTTTTAATCACTGCACCAATGTTTCCAGTTAACAGGCAGCACTGAATTCACCATCAGAGTACCTGTGCCTGTATTTAGGTTTGTCATTTTATGTCTTTTAACACTATTTTTTATAAGTTTAATATGTTTCATAAACTTTACAAGCAATAAACTTAATATTGTTGTTCCGAAAATTATAGTGAATAATACAAAATGTATGGTGACTATTTTGTTTATATATCTGATATAAAATTTGCTATGCAATGTGAAAAATATTCTCATAGCGGTTGGTTTTATATGTGAAAAGTAGTTGTCATTGAAACAAAACAGTGTCCTTTGTATGTGTTTCTTATTTTTTCCTTTTTCGTCCGATGACCCATATTGTACTTATGCTGCCCGGCCAAAAAAAAAGTCGCCATGTGAATTTTTCGTTGGACGCCTCTAGCTTTGATTATGGCTCACATTTCTCATGACATTGTTTCCACAAGCTTATGCAACATCTCACCCTTTATTTTCATCCAGATTTGCATTTGTTTCACACTAAGATCCTGTATTGACAAGTGAGCTGAACCTCCATAAAGCCTCCTTCAGCACATCCTAAAGACCTTCAATGAGGTTAAGGTCACAACTCTGTGGTGACCAAGGCATGAGTGAACATGACTCCTCATGCTCCCTGAACCACTCTTTGACAATTCAAACCCAATGAATCTAGGCATTCATGTCCTGGAATATGCCCATGCCAACAGGGAAGAAAAAAATCCATTGATGAAGGATTGGAGGTGTAACCTGGCCATTCAGTAGATTCAGGTACTCAGCTGACTTTACTTTATTGCTGCATAACGTTGCTGAGCTGTAATAATGATCTAGCCATTGGCTCTTAAGTATTTGCTTATATACAGTAAATCCAAATGGCGACTTTTCTTTTGGCCGGGCAGTGTGTATTGGTGGCACACCGAAACACCACCTGTTAAAGGGGCTTATATATGATAAAGCCGTCACTGAGTGTTTCTGTGTGTCTGCAAATGCCAACTGTTACGAACATGACGAATGCTTCACCTAATCTCTAAGTGGTAACATGACCCTTGGTACAAGGTACAAACGTGAACATGTTTATGCACAGTTAGTGTTCATTTGCTAAATGTAACTGGATGAAATGAAATGTTAAATGTATAATATAAAAGACTTCAAGATCCTGCCACTGAGTACAAAGTACCAACACCTTAGGCAAAAGTCTGATATTTCTTGTCAACTTCAGAATCTTTCTTTTTTAACTTTAGGATTTTCCCCTTGCTGTTCCTTGCAGAGCTCTTCTAGCACAGAGATGTACTTTGGTCTCAGGGTCACAGATGTTCAGTATTCAAGTCCAGAAACTGATCCTTAATGTTTTGTTTCATGGTTGATTTTGAGGCGTGTTTTGGATCGATGTTTTGCTGAAACCTCATTTCAACTTTCAATTTCTTCACCAACTGAGACATCAGCTTGTTCATTTTGTTGACATTCAGGTGAATCATTCTGGCTTCCCCTGAAAATATTTCCCATGCCACTCGCTGCCACACGGCTCCGAAGTCGAACAGATCCGCCCCCATGCTTAACGCCTAGCAAGGTGCTTTTTCTTCATGTACTTTTCTGCACATGTGCTTTTTGTGGTTTTAGCCATAAAGTTCAGATTTTGTTCGTCTGTCCACAACTCACTGATCCACAGTTTCTGGCTTATCAAAGTGTTGTTTTTCGAACTTCATTCTCTTTTTATGAGGTCATCTTCAAAGGTCTTCTTCAAACAACTGTCCCATGTGTCTCTTTTTGTGTAAACATCATTGTATTGTGGACCACCACACCACCGTCAGCTAAACCTTTGTGGGTTCTGCTTTGCAAATTTGGCTAATTGTAGCTCTATTAGAGATTTTTCTTAAGTGCGTACACGGTGGTTGTACACACAGTAAGTTTGTGTAAGCTAGAAATCCAGGATATGAAAATATTGTGTCAGTCTCCCCCACAGGGATGTCCACCCACAATGTCGTGCCACTGAGTGTCAAACTGCATGTAGGATTGCAGTAAACTGAAGAAAAGGACAAAATGTAGCCAGATTTAGGTCAAGAATGACCCTTGCTGTAGTGTCTCCTCAAGCAAGAATTAGTAAAAATGAACACCAAATTCCACTATTGGCCAAAATTGTGGAAACAATTTGCATTTTTGGCATTAAGCTTTAAAAATATCGACATGATATTGGCGGTGATGTTTATAAACAATCAAAGAATGTTTCCAAATATCATACACTGGATGATTATTAATCCTCTGCAGTTGGCCGTCCCGGCGCCTGACAGAAATTTCGCCAAACCATTTAAATATATATATATATATATATGTGTGTGTGTGTGTGTGCGCGCCTGTGTGTTCGTGTGTGTGTGTGCACTTGTATTTCTGTCATCATGGGGACTTGAGTGTGTGTGTGTCTGTGTGTGCGTCTATGTGTGTACTTGTAATCTTTATCATCATGATGGGGACTTCAGTGTGTGTGTGTGTCTGTGGGTGTCTGTATATACACACACGGTGAGAACTATAAGCAGGCTTAGCTGGGGGGGGGTCAGTAGATCCTGAGCTGCCCACATGCTGATACAGATGGAGGCCCCGACACAGACAGTGAGGGGCCCTTTCTGGTTATTATGGAAGCTTCAGCAGCAGTGACCCTTCTGTTGTCAGTAAGACAGTACTGACAGCCAGGACCCTCACAATCCACGCAGTCCATGTGGATGGTGAGAAGTTGCCCTATAAATCAGCTGCGGGTGTGTGATCTCCCCACACCCCAGGGTATATGTCGGAAGCCGTGCCTTTTGTCCTGTCCCATTTGATTAGACTTTCCAGTTAATGACATGTCAGGCCTGCTTTGAATACATATGCGTGCCGTTATGGTTTACACGTATTACGCATCGTATTAAGCTGTAGGTGTTTATCTTCCTCTGTTAGATCTTAGCAGCAGTGAGAAACAGCTGCAGCCCAGCAACCACATGACCTCTTGCATCAACCGTCGAAATGCACCCAGAAAATAAAAGCAATCTGGGCCAGTGAGTGAGAAGTAGCTCCCAGTCCAGCGTCCCCAACACGCATCGACAGCCTCAGTCAGTACCTGTCTGTGTCTGGGACCCTAAGCCAGAAAATGGGGCCACGACCAATCAGATACCTCCAAGAAACACTGGACTGAAAACTGGCCAGTCAGACGTCAGCTTACTGGGGGCACTAAAGGGCAAGATGAAGCGGCAGAGGATCCTGTCCATGGATGAGTGTGGGCAGAGAGACCCGGTCCTCACCTCCAGCTCATTAGCCGAGTGTGAAGGTTCACCAACTACGGCACCATCGGCACACAGATCCTGCAAATGCACGATGGGGCAGTGAGGAAAAAGCAGCTTCTCAAGAAGTTAAAAGTAGACTCAGGTATTGAGTATTACATGCCAGTATGTGCGGGGTTTCGGGAAAAAAGGTCGTTAGAGATTTTCTGTCAGTCTTAGTCATTTTGGTCTTTTATACAATCATATGCTTCACCCCACTCAATATCACATCTGCTGCTGTGTAATTTGTGGCAAATTAGGGGGAAAAAACAGGGATTCAAGTAAAAGGGGGAGTTTTTTTTCCTTTTTTTTTGACGAAACTCGAATCACTTTTTCAAAACACTAAAAAGCACGTCTGTTTGAAGTGAAAGTTTCCCCTGTGGTGCTGCAGCTGTAGTCAGCCAGACAGTCCCATTATGAAATAGTGCAAAGTCAGCCCGTTATAAAATGCACTACAAATTATAGCTCTTAGTCTGTGTAGTTCCCAGAACGGATTCTGTGCACATTTGCATTATGTGACAGTATTACTGGGCCCTGTGGTTGTGTGCTTGCTTTTAACACATACAGTTGTAGCCAAAAGAATTGGTATAATTTTCTTGTGAAATAACTTGAAATTGGTGCCCCCAGTTTTTATCCATATTGCATAGAACAGATTCTTTTGATTTATGACTTGAATGAAATTGCTAAATTATATAAGAATATGTTAAGGTAGAATGTTATTATGGAAAGTAAGGAGGGCAGGATGGTCACTAAGTAGGTAGACATGTAGTCGCATACGATTCCCACGCTGCTTGTGTGTGTTTCTCCCGGTGCTCCTGAGGATTCCCTAAAACATGCAGCTAGTGCTTCCTCTGCAGTAGACTGGCGTCTCTGTGCTATCTGGGATAGGCTACCCCTCCTCCGAAGCCCCGTATTGAATGAACGAATGTCTGTTCCTGTGATAAAGGTGCTCGTGTTGCATCATTGATTCTGGCTTTTGCTGCGAAGAATCAATGAGGCCACCGAAGAATTCTGAACTGCTTTTGCCAGAGTTTTTCTTTTTTAACTTCAAACTCTCATAATGACAGGAAAAGGCTTTTTAAGTTTAAGCTGCCTTGAGAAATGCATATTTTCAGCATGCTCTGCAAAATAAAATCCTCTGCAGACTTAGGTGTTTGTAGATTATCTGTTACTGTAGAGCAGTGTTTCCCATCGCGGTCCTCTGGGACACACAGATGGTCCACGTTTTTGCTCCCTCCCAGCCAGACATTCCACACTTTTGCTCCCTCCTAACTCCCTGCCAGACAGTCCACACTTTTGCTCCCTCCCAGCTCCCTGCCAGACAGTCCACACTTTTGCTCCCTCCCAGCTCCTTGCCAGACAGTCCACATTATTGCTCCCTTCCAACTCCCGGTAATGCAGACTGGCTGCAGGTCCCTGAGGACCGGATTGGGTAACACTGCTGCACAATTTGTGTGTATCTGTGTTTGTCAGCGCGGCAGAAGCTGTGACTGATGGCGAAGCAGACTCCGTCTTAGTGTTTCACCTGGAGAACGTGCCACGCACCAAACTGGAGTGCATCAGGCCTCGTGCCACTCACAGAGACACATGCTGTAGCCAGCAAGGCAAGTTTGAGCACTACGCACTACGATCCAATATCCATCCATCCATCCATTATCGTAACCGCTTAATCCCCTCTGGGGTCGCGGGGGTCCCGGAGCCTATCCTGGACGGGCACCAACACTCCGCAGGGCACACACACTCACACAGCCACTCACACTCACACACACTCACACAGCCACACTCGCATTCACACAACTACAGGGCCAATTTAGACACACCATTCTTTATCTAAATTCACCATTCATAATCATCTTATCCTGCAGGCTTTTGGACAGTGGGGCGGATACTGGGGCCCCCGGCGAAAACCCACGCGAACACGGGGAGAGCGTGCGGACACGAGCCTATATATTTTTCTTTATTTTAGTCATATTATTCACCATATAGCAAAAGGGTAAAGTAATATATATCAGATATTGTAATGACAATGTGTACAACGTCAAGATTTTCTCAAATTTTAGATTCTTCAAAACAGCCCCTTCTTGCTTTGATAACAACCCTGCAGACTCCTGCCATTCCTGCTATTCACTCAGCCACTTTGCAGATATGTATATACACACACACACACACACACACACACACACACACACACTTTATTTGCACATCGGGAGGACATTTGTTTAATTTATTGTTTGATTCTCTTTTATATGCTGTAACTCTTCATTTGTGCTTTAGTGCGAGATTAAGCCGCTGTGTATTTTGCATCTAAAAATAGATTACCACTGAAAGTTTGTTTCCTACACTGTAAGTGGTCGGGTATAATACGGAGGCAGATGTTCATGTGTAGAGGGCAGGTGGCGAGTGACTGATTTATTTTTGTTCATTTTAGTTTTGTTCCCTTTTCTATCTGAGGTGAGTTGAAAAGGAAATAAAGCCATGGGGGACAGTTATTTTATTTTGTCTTTTTGTTAAATATCTTCAACTCTGTTAAACTTCTATTTTATTCTATAATTCCAAGGATTTCAGCACGTGCTTCAAAAGATCGCCTGTGTACGTGCCACGGATTTACACATCTCTGCCGGATTTTCTCTTAATCTTGAAAAAGTTGAAAATCCTCCCTGTATATTTAATGTAAACTCAAAGATATTGTTCATTAAAGCATGCATTTCCTGTTATTTATAAAGTTTCCATGATCATACCTTTGTGGTTTATTTTGATTCTCTCTGCTCGAAATCTGGCTGTATCCACCCATTGACCACATCCGGCTTGCCCAGCTTTTTTATTACTAGTCCCCACAATCATTACAATGGAAAAAAGGCTAACATTTCATGTTCAATGCCCATGAATAGACACAAACAGACTTGCTAGTTCCATACTGGCCCAGTGAAGCGAGTACAAGTCTCTATTGTGGTTTTCATGTGCCATGAAAATAATCATTTACTGTAAAATGGCAAAAAGTTCGGAACAGTTTTTCTCCCTCTATAGAAATCAATTGCCCAGACCTGCCCTATACTGAAATACCTTTTCTTGTTTAAATGTGGTAGAAGGTGGAGGAAATTGTTGTTGTCTTTGTCCCAAGTAATAAAAAAGTCTCAAAAATCAATCAATATTGTGCCAAGAAGTCCAATGACACACCAGACTTACAAAGATTTCATGATTTGAGTTGTTTTCACTGTTAAAGCAGATACCAGAGATGAATAAAAAAGAAAAATAATTAATTATGAAAAACAATTAATTTTTCTTAGTTTAATGTAATTTATATTATATCTTCAATTTATTTAGCTGAATTTTGTACTTGACATTTCAGTAAATTTTACAAGAGGATGGCATGGAGGTAACGTAGTTGAAAAGTCCCTAAAGAACAGTATTATAATTGAAGCTGTAATGGATTTGTACATTCCATCTTTGTATAAAAACACTCGTAACATAACAAGCCTTTTCCTCCCTTGTGTCTCTCATTTAGCTTTGCATGAGCACTCTTTACTGCAACACCTAAATCTCACACTGGGATACCGCGGCCGCCTGCAGAGGTGGCGGAGATGTGTCGGCACCCGACTAAAAGCCCACCTGCCGTGAAGCAGTGGGATTCCTCTCCGGCGGTACCTGGACAGACCTCCAGGAGCAGCAGTCGTGGTGGCTCTTCCCACCAGGTTTCGGTCAGAAGTGGGCTGGCTACCCCCACAGCAGGACTCGCGTTTGCTAGCCCCAGGCCATGCTGCCGTCCCTTTAATGTCATTCACGCATCCCATGAGCTACCTGGAGCAGGGGTGCAATTTTGGAGCATCGGACCGCTTGTCCAAGCAGCAGCTACAGCAGAGGGAGCAGTTTCTACAGACACTGCGTGATATAGAGAGGCTGTTACTGCACTGGGGGGCTAGTGGGATACTTTCCTCCAATATCAACCCCATAGGCTCCCCCATTCCTTCAGCCCGCCAAAATAATCCCCCCCCCCCCGCCTCAGCTGACCAGAATCCTGCCACATATCTGCTGCTTCAGCTCTAAGTCTCAAATCTCCGCAGGTATCAACCGACAACTCAATTCCTCTTGCCAATGCAGTCATCGATACTGCCCCCCCCCCGCTCCATTGTGACATCTCTGCCGGTGATGTGCTCCTCGACCCCGCACCTGCATTCTCCATCCGGGTCTCCTGGGCGACTCAGATCGCCCGATATCCCTATTCCCTCTCCTGGCTGGATTTCTCCCAAGTCTGCTCTTCTGAATGCATGTGTGCTGCTTATTGTCAGGAATGGCATGGATACTTGATGAGGCACCTCTGGTCCATTAGAACAATCTGTATCTATCTACAGCCAAGTCTGTTCACACACACAGGGAATTTGTCAATGGCTCTCACACATTACATACTTAAACAGTCAGGACTAGACGATGGTCATATGCAGTCCGGTTGATATATACAACGTGTATGTATGGTTGATAGGTGTATAAAAAGAGCAAGGAATGCTGGAATAAATGCAATATGCACAATACAACAGCAATGGGTTATTGTGTGGTAAAGGGGTGGTAACTGAGCTGAGGTCAGCTGTTCACGAGAGTGATGCCTGCTGGGAAGAGACTGTTCTTGTGTTTGTTTTGGTGCACAGTGATTTGTAGCACCTGCCAGAGAGGGTAAATTCAAAGAGGCTGTGGCCTGGGGGTGAGGAGTCTGATGAATTTCCCTGCCCGCTTCCTGACTCGGGGTGAGTACAGGTCCCGAAGGGTGGGCAGAAATGACTTTCTTTTTCCGGTCATGTTTTCTGTGCACGCATCATTAGCCTCAGGTAGCTAGCCAGTAGCAGACGGGTTACCGCAAGGCAAAGTAGGGCGTTCAAAGTAAAGTAAAAAAAAATTAAAAATTACCGTAGGTTTAAGTTTTTCCATGTATCCTTTGTCAACCCTAAAATGAACACTGTAAGTGGACTACTTGATTACTATAAGCAAATTATTTACTTTTATTTGTATAGTAATGATTCTGTCCCAAGCTTTTTGATCCATATAAGCAGTTGATCACTATAACTGTGATCACTATAAGCGGGTTCCACTGTAATACACAAAACAATATTTGGTTAATTTAATTTATCGCTACAAGTTTAAGTCATACAGCCCCTTTTTAAATTTTGCTTCTGCGGTAAACCAATGTGTTTAAGAAATGCAAGTGAAAGGGGACTTTAGAATTGAGGTTTAGGAATAAAGTCTCTGTTAATACAAAAAGTTACATGGTTTAGCATTCTGTAAGATCTAACCGTTTCAGTTGTAAGTATTTAGATTTTGGGGTGAATTGTTACCTGAAAATGAAAGTAATCATCACACTTTCAAAAGTAGTCAGATACCATCATCTAAATATAAGAGGCAGTGTCACATATCATGTGCTGTGTTCTCTGCTGCTAGCTGACTAGAGCAGGTTAATAGCATGTAGGCTGTCATACTGATTTGTTTTGAAACATAGCCTAGTTACATAGTCCAATTCATCTACTTATGATATATCTTTTGAGATTAGAACAAAGATTTATGTTTCACAGGAATTATTTTCTTTTTATTAGGACGTGTGCAGAGTGTACAAATTAACCTGAAATAGTAAGCTGTACCGGAGGCGTGGCGCATTAAGTGCCGTCTGCGTACCTTGTATTCACTTACTCGAGGACAGCAGTGTGTCTGACTTTTGTTGAGGTCCCAAAACCTAGACAAAATAAGCCGTTATGATGGTTAACTGTAATTATTCACATTTCTGAGGAACAAGAATCAGAACGTGTGCAGATCTAATTGAGACGTTTATGCAAAATGTCTTGTTTTTCTTCAGCTGTGCAACCTACACTGCCTGGTACTTTTGCATAACGAAGTAAAAAAGGAAAAACAAGTACTGAAACAAACTTAAAATCTGGCCGTGCAGTCATACTGCAACTGAAAAAGTCTGTTAACGTGATTCTTTGATCTTTTAAGAGATGAGTGATTAAGTGCATTCATTTCCTCTCATGATGATCTGCTTCAAGAACGAAATACTGTATGTGTCCTTAGTAATATAGATATTATTACTTTCTGCATTATTTTACGGAAATACTTTTACCTGAAATAGTTTTACATTCCTATAAGCCGAAGAAGGAGAATTCGGAGAAAATATGGCATTCTTTATATCTAAAATTTAATATTTTAAATTGTCAAGGTCTCATTTTTCACTACATACATTTGTGAAATGAACTTGATGAACTGTTACAAACATGTTTAATTCCTCTAATTAATAACCTTTTTCTTTGTTTCTGTTGGGGTCACAGGTGCCTCTCCTCCAGGTCAGAGCACAAACTCAGCTTCAGCCAGCCAATCAGGTTCACTAAGCCCAGTATTCTGCCTGTCCCACCTCCAGGTGCCCCCACTTGCCACAATCCATGCTCACCGATGTCTCAGACGTCCAAATATGCCATGCCAAGTTCCACTCTATTATACCATAATACCATTAAGACTACAGCCACCTCTGATGAAGAGAGGCTCCCAGATCATCTGCTAATACCAAATATATGTATGGGTGTTTAATACTGTATATTTAATTTATATACACCTCTCAATCAATTTAAAGGAACACTTTTTAATCAGTCAGTTAAACTTCTGGGATATTGATCTGGGGTGAGTTTCCCGAAGCCTTCTTAACGCTACGTCGTTCGTAAGTTCTGTGTTAAA
>JAODKC010000041.1:7894294-7916811 GCA_026777985.1 Mormyrops attenuatus | reverse complement strand
ATCTATTGCTGCTACATCACTCTGTCTTCCATGTCTTCTGTGTATCCTGTCTTATGTTCTGTCTGCGAGGGAGGGGTCTTCAAGTAAGAATTTCATTGTGCTCTGTACGCTGTACTTTGTACATATGACAATAAACTTCAACTTCAAACTTCAACTTCAGTAGTGAAAGTCTGTATCAGAGTTATAGCTAGCTCAGCCTAAAACAAGTAACATACATTTATACAAAATTTGGTTAGGTAAATATTTTAATTTTCTGACAGATTAAAAGATCTGTAGGAATTCATTCATATTCCAAACCTCAAACTTTTTTACTTGTCCATTTTTGGATCTGCTCGTCCTATTCAGGGTTGGGGTTCTGTAGTCTATCCCAGAAGCTACAGGGAACAACCCAGGAGAGAGTGCCAACCCGTCACAGGACACACTCACTCTCAGTTAACTACAATTAACCTCAACATGTTTTAGGCTGTAGGGGGAAACCCTACAACACCAACACCACAGGGCAAACATGCAAACTCCACAGCAGAGACTTGAACCCTGGCGCTAGATCTGTGAGGCACCAGTGCTAACCACTGCACTACCATGCGGCCCCCGACTTTGTTTCCTAACTGGAATAATATGCTGATAATAAGATAACACCGGTTATGGAATAACCGGTTCTAAGTAGCTATGTGAATGATTATCACGTTTTATCAAACTCTGTTACTGTAGTGTTTCAGACTTCCCACCTAGGTCAGCCCTTAGGTATATGGGGTTGTCAGCTCTCACACATCCGGCGTGAGGCTTGCGCTTTCAGAATCTTACACTCACGCAGGATATCTTATGGCAAATCTGCATTATTCCATTATACCTAAAATTAGCCACATCAAAAGTGTTGGGGTTGTTTGCACACCCTACAGACTATTCACAGGGTGATAAAACTGTTATATACGTTTCAATATGTGTGCAGACATGTCTTGAATTGAAAATCTCACTCCAGCCAGCTGGCAACCGTGGACATAATTATTTCAGGGTGGCTTGGGCAGTACTATGGTAATATCGTAGATCTGTCAACCTCAAGGTGCTCATTGTAAAATTTGCTGACTCGGACTAGAGGGTGATGGTAATAGCAGAGTGAAAATCTTCTGGGACATTGTGCGTCATTCACGGATGTCAGGGAGCTGCTGTCAATTTGCGGGAGACCCCCGGGACTGGTGGGACTGGCGAGATGTCTGTGTTTTACAAGTAGGTCTGTATAGATACTATGATTGATCAGTATTATTGATATTTATGGAAGTAGATTATCTAATTTTGGCTAGTTAGAAACTCTATAAATACTGTTGTCAGTCCATCTAACCTTTTTGAAAAAGCTTATCCTGGATATGTTTGCAATGAGACTATTTTCAAAACATAGATCACAGGCAGAGGACATCTTGGTCAGTTCATTGCAGAGCAAGACATTGCAGGGACAGAAATCTGTTCTGCTCTTCAACGGTGGTAAAATTTCCAAGTGTGTGTGTGTTTAGTCATTTATATTGTCATGACCTGTTCTGTCCATCCCCTGGTATGACCAGAAGGGGTCGCTGCTGGTCCTCCCAATCCATCCTAAATCTCCCAGGCGTCTTCTTGTCCCCAACCCTATTGTGCTAACCATCCACACCTGCATTGTGTCAGCCCCTCGTTAGTCCTGTGTATAAGTACTTCCCAGTCCTGTGTTCCCCAGTTCAATCATTGACATCAGTCCTCTTTTTGCCTGTGCCCGGCCCCATTCTTCCCAATTTGACCCCTTGTGGGCTTGTTAGTTTCCTTACTCCTGTTTTGGTTAAATAAAGCCCCCTCTTTTTCGCAATGTAATAAAAACTGTTATTTTTGACATTGTGGGGACCATTTTTTCAGTCCTCATGAGGGGAAACTCAGTTTTATAAAAATCTGTGACTGCAGTCAAAAAACTAAAAAGCTAGAAGTCTTGTATTTTGTTTGGTGAAGGTTAGGCCTGCGTAGGTATTAAGGTTGTCATTACTTGGATTTGGGTAATTCCCATAGAAATGATTAGAGAGTCCCCACAAAGATATGGATACAAACGTGTGTGTGTGTGTGTGTGTTGGAGAGGGGGTTACCACAGTATACAGTATTACTGTAATTTCACCACAGTTTACTGTTAGCTTAGGGCTGCATGACAACTCAGTGGGTGGCATTATTTCCTCACACCTCCCCAGCTAGAAGTTGAACTTTTGCCTGTGGTGTGTGAGTTTGCATGTACTCCTGTGGGAGGGGTCCCGCAGCCGGGACAGCGGAGCCGTCGTCCTGAGGGGGGCCACTCAAACTCCGGGAACAGAGCATGGGAGGGGTCCCGCAGCCGGGACAGCGGAGCCGTCGTCCTGAGGGGGGCCACTCAAACTCCGGGAACAGAGCATGGGAGGGGTCCCGCAGAATCCTGCATGTTTTTCTCAGAGTTTGCTGCTCAGTCAGGGATGAAAGTGCTGTGACTGGGAGTCCGATGATCTTAGAGCAGACTTTCCCTATGTTGTGCAGGTGGGTCCTGTGGTGCAGGCTGGTGGAGTGATACCAGCAGGCGATGGGTAAACAGAGGACACTCTCAATGAAGGAGTATGATCCACAGGGGCTTCGTAGGGGCATGGATACCTGGACAGATTCAAGGGGTCCAGCACTTTTACCGTCGCCATCCGCCCACCCCCCTTTTTCAGTGACTTTTACCGTTGCCATCCGGCCGCCCCCCTTTTTTGGTGACTTTTACCGTCGCCATCCGCCCACCCCCCCTTTTTCAGTGACTTTTACCGTCGCTATCCGCCCACCCGCCGGCAGTTCTTGGTAGCTTTTACCGTTGCCATTTTCCCCCATATGAGTTATGTTTTTAGACTTGGATTTCTAATTTGGTGTTTTTTTTTTTTCAAACAACTTAGTTGTTAGCTGTGATTATAAATCTGACCTGATCTGACCTAGATTGCTTACTATTCAACTACTTTTCAGTCTGATCTTTCTTACTTTTCTATCTGATATGTTCCTTCTAGGTTTCTGTTAGATATAAGTGATGTAAAAAAATACAGATGCATTTAAGCTTTTTTTCTTAGTACTGTAAACATATTATTGACATATTATTCTTGAAGTAGTTTATAAAATAAAGTTCACTGGACCTGGACATAAACAGTGTGCACTAAAGTTTTTTTGGCACAGATATTTCCCATCCAACTGCAAGCTTCATACCAGCACTTTATGTTTAAGTTTTATGCTTAACCCGGGTGTTCACTTAAAATTGACCACGGAATTAAAAAAATTGTGTTCATCATTATGTGGTATAATCAATGACCTTACCCTAAAATGCACAAAGTCATAACATTCAAGGTCAATGTCAAAATCGGGTCAAAAATGATACCTCAACTGGGTCCCCAGGACCCAGAAGTAAACACAAGGGTTAAGAACTAATTGCCTACATTTATAAACTATGTGTATATGTTTGCTTTCTGTAATTCTGTATTGTATACGATACACTATCATCATAAACCAACAAACCACAAGTTACCAAGAATAATGTAACCACCTTCTTCATTCAAAAGTCACAGCCACAATGTCTCAACTAACCTAAAAGTGTTTAGTAGGAGTGAAAGTTGACACTGTCGATGTTTCTTCTTCTCAAAATGGATGCTAAAGCCTGAAGTAGGCCTGCTTTGCTGAGACTAATAGGAAGGAACTGGGATAAGACAAATGATGTCAGTCGTGTCTTACAGTAAAATTTCTGTGTAATCTTTGTTTTAATTTGGCAGTTATTTCATCGAGCAATTTGTTTTTTACCTTTTGACCTTTATGACTGCATTATTGTTACGGCCTCCCTTTGAGGACGCCCAACCCATAACTTTAACCAACCAAAAGATTCCTGATGCAGTATATTTTAGATTTAATACAAAAACAAAATATCAAAATAACAAAACGATATGTACGACTTATTACACATAAGGCTGATTTCGAAAGGCTTTAAGACCATGAATTATTTATTTAGTCTACCCAGGCCCAGGGTATGCAGCGAGCCCAAATGAAATAAAAACCCTCCCCTACCCATAACCCCCCCGCCAGCTACCTAGGCAATATAAGAGAAGAAACCCCTGCCTATCTGCTTTCAAAGGGAGTAAGAAATACAAGAGGGGGTGACCGCTATGACCTAATATGTTAGACAAACCCAGAACGAACTGTACAGTGCATATCCTAGGCCTAGCTGGAGCCTGGTACGTACACACACACACACACACACTCTTTCTACAGTATCTCTCTGGGCGAGACCCTATTCAATTCTTCAGCTTCACAGCCAGGGGCTGCCTGTTGTTCAAATTGCATCCAGGTGCCGGTCATTCCCCTTCGCAGCACAAGACCGAATTAGCCTATGCTCCCCCTGCAGGCCAAAACAGGAACACACAGATCCCCCACAAACAATCCCAACACAGGTTCGTAACAATTATGAATGCCTCAAGTTTGCTGTTATTTGTCCAATAATCTATGGACCATCCATGCCTGCTGTCGATTGGCGTGAAGTCAGTCTAGAAGCTTTGTCCGTGATGAAACGCGGAGGACCAGTGAGAACTTCGCCAAATGGTTCTGGCTTCCCGTTTTCTATGACTGTATGTTTCAATTTTGGGGCGATCTGTCAAATTTTAGGCAGATCTAGATGGTCACCCATGCAATGACTCTGCAGTGTTTGAATATGTTTGCTGTAGAAAGTCACGGCATTTTCCCTCAAGAGCCACGTTACACAAATCAGCTTGGTACGCCCATATTTAGGCATATAACCTGGGAAAAACAAACAGATAGATAGATAGATAGATAGATAGATAGATAGATAAACAAATAAATGAAAATTAAAGTTACTTTGGCTTAGATGTCAAATAATAAGTAAATAATAAGTAATTTTGTGGAAAACAGGGATTAAAAAATAAACTGAAGTAGGGTAACATTAGTCCACAAGCAAAACTATGAAGATGGTTAACTTACACATAAAGTATAATGCATTTATGTAATTGGTTAGCTGCTAGTACACCCCACCTTTTAATAAAGGCATAAATAATTTTATATTTATAACTCACAAATTAACAAGCGGGGGTCTCTTCAAGAGGAAAGAGGAGGAAAGGTAGAGGAAATGAGGAAATGGTAGTTTTGAGGTCTGGAAAGTCCCTCCAAAGCCTTTTCAGAAAACCCAGGTTAATATGCAAATGAGGCAGAATGAAGTGAGTCAAGCCCTGGATGGAGAAGCAGCTTTTTCTTGAGGTGTAGTACTTAAAACCACAGGGCTGATCATTGTCTCTGGCATTTCCATGGCATTCTATAAAGAACAATGCAAACATACTTTTTTTCCCATCAGAAATCTTCAGCCTGAGCTAGAAACCGTGTGAGATTTGGGGCCAGAGACTGCACAGTGTTTTAGTGGCTAACATGGTCACGTTACCTCAAAGACTGTGAGTTTACGCCTGTGCTCTCTGTGTGTGCCACTTGCACGTTCTCCAACGTTCTCCGTACTGTGTGGGTTTCCTTCTGCAGTTCAAAGACATACAGTTGGGCTAGCTGGTTTCTCCACACTGTCCATAGAAGATGATGGTCAGTTGGCCTATAACCTGTGATGGACTGTGCTGCCTGGAATTGGCTTCAGGCTGCCCCTGTGACACTGACCAGGGCAAATGGCTGGAAGATGGACCGTTGGTAAAACAGAATGTTAGTTACTGTAAACATCTAAGAGGCCCCTGATACCATGGAAACTGATATCATTTTCGATAGACACTTAGAGGTACCTAGCGAAAGTGATGTCTTCAAGTCAACGACTGGCAGTTTGACATTTCAAGGACTGGAATCAAAAAGAAAAGAAAACCGAAAGTGTTGCGATAGCCCAAGAATGTTGTGTAATACCTTGCTTCACTGTACTGATTTCTGAATAAGATGTGTTTTGTTTGTCGATAGCTTGTCACTCAGGCCTCGATCACAGATTATTTGAAATTATGAGTTTTGCTGACGTTTTAGATCAATTACAGAAGAAAGAAATATCTGTAGCATCACTTTCAAAGGTTTTATATGATGTTTCTTTTGCTTTTACCACAGATCAACACTGAAATGAAACGTCTTTGTTGACTGAGGTGAATTTTTTTAGAAATGCCAGGGCTGATATGTTTTCTGTAATGATGTAGATCCAGCACTCCAGGCTAAACATCATACCCTGCAGTAACTCAGACTGATTCTCATCCAGGGCTCGTTGATAAGGTACATGGACGGATTGTACAGTATTTATTTGCTGCTCAATAGGATGTTGCTCTTCACATGCATTGTGGTTTTACACGTTTCACTAATGCGAACACCAGGCTTCCTGTTATTCCTGCTTCAGCACAAGCTGCGAAATGTATAAACAGAGTAACGAAAAACAAGATAACACAGGCGACGTAACTGACTTCTTTTAAGTAACATTTTGTGTTTATTTTCCTGTGGTGGCACAGGAACCTGTGACCATGTAGGGTAATGGGGTGACTTTTAGCCTCCAGAAATGTGATAAAAGCTTGGAGTAAAGTTCAAGACCTATAAGCTATTTAATATTTAATTTAATTAATTTAATAATTTGCACTTTATTTTACTTGCTATGGGACAAAACAAAGGTAAGAAATTAAGAGGGAAAAGTCTCATAGATCATTATGGCACAACAGCTATGTTATTCCACAAGAAGGCAGCAGTGTGCTTCGAGACGCCGGCGCCACAGAAATACATTTTTCAACTTAGCAGTTTATCTAGAACAACTGCACTGTACCCATTAACATTTTATGATTTATGTTAACATGCTAAACAATAAAAACTTTTATGATACATAGAAAATGTCCTTGTTACTTGATATCCAGTGACCACTGACAATGACAAATGTCTTGTAGATGCTAGCGTGTGAGCAGTCACAAATTAATGGGGGTTCATTAGTCTGCTTTCAAATGAAGAGTATCTCTGCAATACGCACGCTTCTCTTGGGGGGACAGATGTATCTGCTTTTTAAAGTAACAGCGGAAAGGGGATTGGGGAGTTTTGTTCCTCATTGCTACACAGATGGTGGAGGCAAATCGACCAATGGATAGAGAGGAAGTAGGGCAAAGGTGGCAAATCACCAGTATGAAAGGCGCTTTTATGATTAACTCGCCGCAAACCAAACCGGAATCTTTGCCAGGAGAAAATTCAGGAACCCCAGAGAACTAGGGCTATCATCACAAAAAGGTTAAGGGGGATAAACTGGCACGTTGGGAGGTGAAACATATTTTGATAAAGCATTAAAAAAAAACGATACCAGATAAAGAGATCTAGAATGTGGTAAGTAAGGCAATAAAGTGAAAGTGTGAATTATGGGCTGGTTTTCAGTAAGAAGGCCGGGGAGACAAGCGTACAGGCAAATACACTGGAAGGGATGCGATTTACTCAGGCATTACAAGTAAATGTGTGTAGATTTATATCAGTTTCAGTGATGATGAGGGCATGTTTACTGATTTAGGGGGATACACCTCTAGCCCTCGCTGATGGTGTGTGGCTCAGAGGGCTAAGCCCTTTGTGGCTGTGATCAGAAGGTCGCCAGTTTGAGGCCCAGCCTTGGCGGAACAGTCACATACCTGTGGGCCCTTGAACGAGCTGTTACCTGCGTGTGTCTTGTGGAGAGCATGATGGGGTAAAGAGAATTTCCCCCAGGGATTAATAAAGTATCACTTCTACTAAGCAGGTGGACGGCACTAAGGGGCGGCTCAGTAATGCCCGGGTGTGTTCTGTCAGCAAAGAGCACATAACCATCTTGATTACCCTTTTTCTTCTCCCTGACTTTTGCCCCAATGCAGGCTTTTAGCTGCACTGGGGAAGACTACGCCACCTTAGTGGCCGGCAGTCGCTTCCTGTTCACACTCCTTGTGGCGAACCGAGAGGAAACCATGGTTACCATCAGTCTACCTAATGCTGATCGCCCTCTGCTGGTGTGTGGTGGTTCCCCCCCTGCAAATGTTTTATGGTCTTTGCATGCATCTTCAAAATATTTTTAAAACTAATTTTCAGAATAATAATAATTTTTATTCTGCAAATCATTTTTCAACATTAAAATGAGAAGCAAAAGAACTGGACGGGAGGCTTGTGAAATTAAATAAGATTGATTGTTTTGTTATAACAAGGGGGCTTCTATCTTCTAGCTGCTTATCCTGGAGAGCAGGGGCCTGGAGTCTGTCCCAGGCTGCACAGGGCACACGGCTGGGCCGCGCCCTGGACGGGACGCCAGTCCATCGCAGGGCACACGGCTGGGCCGCGCCCTGGACGGGACGCCCGTCCATCGCAGGGCACACGGCTGGGCCGCGCCCTGGACGGGACGCCAGTCCACCGCAGGGCACACGGCTGGGCCGCGCCCTGGACGGGACGCCCGTCCATCGCTGGGCACACGGCTGGGCCGCACCCTGGACGGGACGCCCGTCCATCGCTGGGCACACGGCTGGGCCGCACCCTGGACGGAACGCCCGTCCATCGCTGGGCACATACAATAACGGCAATTTGGAGATGCCAGTTAGCCGAGCAGTATCTTTGATGTGCAGGAAGGGGTCCAGACAGAGAGAGCGTTGCATACGCCACACACACAGAGCAGAGACCAGCAAAAATATGTGTGACATTCCCTCATCAGATTCTGCGTATTGCTTTGGTTTCGGGTGATCAGTAGAAGCTTCTGGAATCATCTATATGGCTTATGGTTCTTTTCTTTACATTTTCCCGAATGTTCTAAAGAATAAATGACATTCTTAGAGGAAGACCTTTCAGCTAAGATGGCTTTTCCAGCAATCTCTCCCCAAGTCCCATTATATTTTTGAAACAAGACGAAATCTTACATCATGCTTTATTTAATCGGAGTCTATGGCAGCTTAGAATATATGACTTCTTATCTTATAAACAGTTCTTTGGCCAGGATAGATTCTCTCCTTACACATTTTGGCACAACTCATATTAAATGAGTGGGTTTGTACTCCCTGCTTTAAAATAGAGCATTTGATATACAGACATATTCAAAAAAGGGAATTTTCACTCACATTTTTTTGCTTAGTTACAAGATAGCCTGCATTTTGTGAACAATGGAATAAGAGACACTTAGACCATGTTCTATAAAATGCATGTTGCGAGTCTGTTCAAGGCTTTTAAGGTAAGAAGCAGTATTTGCTACAATATTGACCATTAATCACGAAGCCAGAGTCAGGAGTATGAACTCAATATCAGGTCTGTTCCAGAAGACGACATTTTAATGCTTTTGCAGGGTGATAGCAGAATGCTGCAGGGTTTCCCTTTAGAAGGAAAGGAGACACGTATCTGCCTTTAAGCCTTATTCACAGCTAGCATTTTTTTTCAGATGATGTGTGTGGTCTGTCTGTATGTCTGTCTGCCTGTCTGTCTGTCTGTATGTCTGTGTGTCTGTCTGTCTGTCTGTCTGCCTGCCTGTCTGTCTGTCTGCTTATCTGTCTGCCTGTCAGTCTGTCTGACTGTCTGTCTGCCTGTATGTCTGGGCACAGGGCAGGGGACACAATGGATGGGACACCAGTCCATTACAAGGTGACATGCAGACATACTGTGAATACTTTAGGAGACCACGGCAATGGGGCAGAGAACAGGCAACCGGGGCTGCTGTGATTCAAAGCCCCAACCCTAGAGATATACGGAAACAGTGCGGCCTGCTATGACATCATTTCATATGCAAGAGTCCAGTCTTATGTTCTCATGAATTATCGCACTGAGGGTTTGTGTTTTCTGGGTGTGCAGAGTAAACGCAGATTGTCTTTCATTCTCTCAGCTGGGAATTGTGAAGTTTCAGGACTGGAGTTTGTCACTGGATGCATGTGAATCTCATTCCCCCTATGGGAAAAGAAATGACAAAAACCATTACCGCGGAAAATATACCACCCACCAAAAACTGTTTGCATAATGTCACTCATGTAAAGGTAAACCTACGGCCTATATCGGGGGGACTCAGCTGGGCGACTCGGGTCCACTTCCAGACCAAAACACAACTTAATCTAGACCACCCAATAAGTTCTCAGCAACCTGCTGCACAAAGTCCGTTTTGGGGAAACCCACCTCCCTTTCAGCAAATTTGATCATTTTTGTCATCGCTATTTTTTTCGTGTTTCTACCATCCCCTTTGAAATTTCTTTTACAACTTCAATGCTGACAACCTCCATACGCGTGTGATGAAATGCTTTTCCCACCTGCTTCAAAAGGAAATATGTAATACAAAGAAAAATAATATAAAAAGGTAAAATACCAATTTAAGAACACAATTAAATAAATTTGTAAAATAAGGAAATAAAAAGCAGGAATAGCAGTAACTGTAGGGTACATAAGGTAAAATTTATGTGAGGAGCAGTATACCTTGTTTAATGTGCTATGATAACTCTTAGGGATCCTCATTTAATACATTTAGTATATGGCCTTCAGGCTGCGAGAAACAGCTGCAAGAACCCTAACCTAAACCTCCCTGACTGCAGCTGCCCGAAAGGCCTAACCTCCCTGACTGCAGCTGCCCAAAAGGCCTAACCTCCCTGTCTGCAGCTGCCCAAAAAGGACTAACCTCCCAGACTGCGGCAGCCAGAAAAGGCCTAACCTCCCTGACTGCGGCAGCCAGAAAAGTCTCAACCTCCCTGACTTAAGCGGCACAAAAAGGCATAACCTCCCGAAAAGGCCTAACCTTCCTGACTGTAGCAGCCCGAAAAAGGCGTAACATCCCTAACATCTGGCAGCCAGAAAAGGCTGGTGTAGTCGTGGGTTGAATCTTTAAGTCTGAGTGTCTAGACAATTCTAAATGGAATTGTGATATTTGGTGGCACTGCATGCAGTACACTGGTGTGACAGTAAAACCCCACCAGACTTTTAAATTCAGATTTTAGATTCAAGGATTCAAAAGATTTATTCTCATTTGTACTGGAACAAGTACAGAGTGAAATAAAATGCTTACTTGCACGTTATCTGCAGACTGGGTAATTCAACACAGGTTAACAAGACAGAGGAGAAACACTTAGTAACAGGACAGTAGACAACATTTAGGTAAAGTGAATATAAAAAACAATCTGACTATAAATATGGATATGGATATATGGATCTGGACAGAATACAGACAATAGATTAGACACTACATAACACAATAAATTAGACGCTACATAACACAATAGATTAGATGCTACATAACACAATAGATTAGACGCTACATAACACAATAGATTAGATGCTATACAACAGAAGCCTCCTCTTATATGCTATCTAAACAAAATATGCCTAGGTCATTTAATGGCAGATGTGCTGTACAGACAATTATTTTATACAATGAATACATTTTATGTGAAGATAGAGTGAAGTTAACCTTAATAGAGACAGAAGGCCGTACTTCCTAACACCATTTTAACAATGTTAATGTAATGTAAACTAACCGGGATTGGCTCAAGCCACTGCCCCCACCCTAATCCAGGATGAGCGCTTCGTAAATGGATGATGCTAGAATGCAATTTCAAGCCTGCTTAAACCCCCAAAATTATGAGGAATGTGTGTAAAGGTAAGAAATTGTCCATTATTAACAGTATGCAGAAATTTCCTTCGGTGTTTGTCTCAAAGTATAATGCACTAATCAAATCAGCTGCAGAAGACGTACAGGGGGTGTATTAGTGCTGAATTTTAGTTGAATTTTCTTCCCCGCAGTCGAAATAGTAGAACGGCTCGACCTCTCAGACTTGATCACGAAGGGTCACATTGACTAATATTGTTTTTCTAGGCACTGTGTTGGTGGAGTTCTGTTCCAAGGCCTGAACGGGATTTTCAGAACCGGGCTGTGTGCCAGCTCTGATCGTATGCACAAAGTAGCGGGTGGCCAGGAATGCGCTGATATTTTGGCAGGAATTTTGCTGAGGGCATGGATGATTGCGATATCTAGGCTGGAGCCGAATAAGATGACAGCTCTGTGGCTTCCTACACGACACCGACGGGGGTGGTGATGTCCTTCTAAAAGCTACAGGGATTCGCAGCGCACAGCAGGAGGCTATTATCACATGCTGTCATACTTTTTGCATGCTGCTTATTATTATTATTATTATCATTATTATTATTATTATTATTATTATATTGTTTCATGTCACATTGTAAGAGACAAAGCCCCCCCCCCCCCAGTTCTGGCAGTTTTAATGTCCCTGTGTTATTTATAGATTTTTTTTCTCTATATAGCAATTCAGGTGATGCTACTTTATTTGCTAATTGTGCAAGAACACAGGAATTCTTTAGTCTTCATATATCCCATCATGCTCTGCTCTGCATGGGACATCCAATCATACAGGTATGAATGAAACTCGGGGTCAAAGTGCAGGGTCAGCTATTTGCCCAGCTCCCTCGGAGCATTTTTTAAATCACTCTGCTAGCCAGAAGATCTAAACCACAGATCTAATCACAGGTGCAGAGCTACACGTTGCCCCCCAGTGGCAAAAGTATATAATCATAATGCAATAGTTAAAAAAAAGATTAACTTTTTAGGGTGGAAAATAGTACCACACCAAAGCTGTATGACGACTGCATTACTATTATTAAATTATAATATAAGACAGTGTTAGAGGATGGAGTACTGGTGGTGCAGTGTGTTAGTGTGTCTGACGCAGTAGACTGGCAGCATGTACAAAACGCTTGTTCCTTGTGTCCTGTGATTGGCTCCTTGTGAGACTAATGAAGTAATGAAATCCATGTCGGCTGACAATAGAAATGGTTCCCCTCTCTTAGCCATGTAAGGTTTTATGCTTGGTGCATTTGGTCATAACTGTTTTCTTACGTTTATTTCATTTATTTTCACATAATAGAATACTTTGAGTTCTTTCTGCTTACTCAGTGAACACCAGTTGGAAATGTTTGATCTGTGGATATCTTTTAATCATCATTTTTGGGCCGTTGCTTTGAAGCTTGTGTGTCACACATCCTTCGGTGTGCTCTTCAAATCTAGAGAACCTCGCATATAATGCAGGGATCACCCAAAGTGATTTGTCAAATCATGAAATAATTTGACAATTTATGTCCACTTAGATACACAAAGGACCTTCACTAAAAGCACCATTGATTCCAAGGACTCCTTATGCCAAGTTGCGTTGGGCGATTTGACATGAGGAGATAACAAAAAATAGCAAAATGTCCGCTTGAGGGCTTTTCACAGTGCACCGCATGCCTTCAACATGGGGGCGGGGCTGGGCAGGGGGGTGCAGGAATGGGCCCTGGTGGCTCATGGGAAATAAATGGATGTGGCTCTGCTTATTCATGAAGTACAACCTCCTGTCCTTCTCTGCATGTCTGCATTGACAAGATAACTGTATTAAGGTCACAAAGAGCAAGATGCTGAAGATCACAAGAAGCAGGCTTTCTGTCAGGACACATCCTGGGAAATTCCCCCCCCCCCCCACACTGAGGACATGTGCTGTGCTGTCTTTCTGCCCCTCTGCTCTAATTTATTCTGTTTTTGCACTGTTGCCCAAATGTAACTTTTCACATACCACTGCTAACAATACCACTACCCCTGTCTCCATACCCCCCCTGCACACCCCCCCGCTCCCAAGTGTCTGTGATTGAGTGCTCTTAGTAGCAACTGACAGCAGTTCATGTACAGTAAACCAGGCACAATCTCAGTCCTGTCCTCTGTATCACAGCCTGGCATTCTTTGCTCAAACACCCTTCCCGTGTTTAGCCTCTGCACTCTGTGCCGACTTTGCCTCCAGCCTGTGGCCAGCGTGTTCTGTCCGGACCCGCTCCAGGGATGCCTGATGCCTAGCTGCCACTGGTACCTTTCACATCATTTAAGAGGCTTATGTGGACCTTAATACAATTGTTTCTAATACAAGTTCTGCTCCATGTCAGCTTGGTTATTAGAAACCTACAGCAGATTGTAAGAACTAAGTCAGTTTTTTTTTTCTTCAACTCTGGGCTTCATAATACTGCCCCGAGGACACTGCTCTAACCTCCCATTTACTCTGCATGGTAATGGACCAGTTTGCCAAGTGCGAGCTGTAAGCCACTGGCTGATTAGTCTTCTTTGTGTGATGGTTGTTGCTTGAAATCCTTGGAGAAGTTGGGTACCCTTTAGCCATTTTCTCCATCTTAGCTCTATTAACTTTGCTAAAACATAATTAAAATTATAGTTAAAACTGCATGGTATATAACCTGCTTTGTGCGATGCCTGTTATGTGTGTTGGGTAACGCTTTACATTAACTGCACCTTCATAATGCCTTTATAAGCATATACAGAACATTCATAAGAAGCATGTAAGTATACCTTAACATCCTAACATACCTTAACAGCTTCAATATATGTTAATAGCATTATATGACAATAACAAACATTATAATCATATAATCGTATAATTTGTAATTTATGTTCATTAAAGCTGTTAAGGAATGTTAGAATGCCATGGTGTACTTGTATGCTGCATATGAATGCTCTATGAATGCATTATGAAGGTGCACTGAATGTACTATGAATGCATTATAAAGGTATTATGAAATTAATGTAAAGTGTTACCGTTTGTTGCATGCAACCTGAGATTAGATAGATAGATAGATAGATAGATAGAGTCTGTTTCAACTAAACACCTCTTTTTGGACAGCAGAGGAAACCCTTGCAAATTGCAACTCCATAAAAGGATCTAGGTGGGATCAATCAATCTCTATAGGGGTGGGGCTTCTGTACCACCCACTTAGACACACTTTGCAATTTACTATTTGCAACCATGTAACGGATAAGGGGTTATGGAAGATAGATGGAAAGGTCATATGCTGAAAATGAATTTTTCTTAGAATTAGTTTTTTGAAGAAAGGCACAGAATGAAGCATTAAGATTTAGAAGTTTCAGGACTTGTTAACTGAAAAACAAATATGCTAGCCAGTGTTGGGGAAGTTACTCCCAAAAGTAATCCATTACAGTCTGGACCAGAAAGTACAAATTCAGGCCAAGGTTTTGTTTCATCCAACCAGTAGAGTATAAAGAGTCACAGTCACAGAGTCCCCAGCTGCTTGGTTGAAACAAAACGTTGGTCTGGGTTTGTACTTTCAGGACCTGACAAGTGGTTACAGAAAATGGATGGATGGACGGGTTGATGGAGCTGTCAGGATCAGTGCTCGTCTTGCCCTACCCCATGTGGTCTTGTCTGTTTGGCCAGCAGGTGTCGCTGGCCATCCTGTTCCCTCCTGTGTCTTGTAGCCTTTAGTCCTTATTGTGTATGCCTGCTCCCTGAGCCGCTGTGTGGCCAGGTTTTTTGGTTGTGTAATTACTATTTAAATTTTATTTATTTAATGTTTGTTGGTTTTGTGTTCTCAGGGTTAAATATTATTATAGGTATTTCTGTCACGGTTCCTTATTTTTTTGCTCCATAATCCCTGTTCATTCAGTTTTCTTAGTTTTGTTTTTCCTTAGTGTTTGGTCGTTTTCTGTATCTGTTGATTGACCTCCCGGTGCCTGTTGATTGCAGATGTAACCCATCTGTTCCTTGTTGCCCCTGAGTCCTTCGTGATTGGTTATTTGTTATGGTTCTCACCTATTCCCGTCTAATCTTGTTATCAGTGTAACTGTCTGCCTTTGTTCTGTTCCTCAGTCAGTCATTATAGTTGTTACTTTGTGTTTGTGTCTGTGGTTGTTTTCCAGGCTTGCTCCCTGTTTTGTGTTACTTTGTGGTTACTTTTAGTTAGTTCTTATTTTTCCTGTTTTGTTTTTGCCCCTCGTGGCCCATTTCGTCTCTGCTTCTCCCTTTGCGTTCTTTTCGAGTTTATTAAAGTCTTACGTTTGTTGTAAGCCACTCCATGGATCATCCCTCTTTTCCCTTCGTCATCATGCCCTGCCGTAACAGAAGCATAACAAAAATCCAACCTTCTATTCCACTTTCAGTTTTGTTATGCTTGCTCTTGGAACCGGCTTTTTTCCCTTCAGCTGTAGAATCAGTATCGCGCGATACGAATCCGTCAACATGTTGTTGTATGTTCCTACTGAGACACTGATGTTTCGCACTTCTTTCGATTTTCAACAACTGAACGGCAATTTTTAGGTGTGAAAAAGTAAAAAGAAAAATCTCTGAATAGGGATCTCAATAATTCACCACCAGAAAGGTTCTAGAAGAACAATATATCATTATAAATAATCCTAAAGACCTCTAGGGAAACGAAAAGATATTGATGCCCGTGTGTATGTAAGTCCAGTAGTGTCAGATTACACTTTATTAATTGGATTCGGGACCTATTTCAAGGGAAAGCAGTGATATTTTCTCATTGCTGCGAGGAAATCAACACAATCTTAACCAGCTGTTCTGATACAATTACAAAACCTCTGGTGTGAAAGGTTCTGCCCAAATGGCTTTGTTTCGGGCATGTCGAGCAGGACTGGTACATGTCATGTTTTTAGTCACCATGTGTTGTACATTCTGTCTGCAGCTAGCATTTTCAGCAAATGTCATTATTGCAAAATTGCACTTAAATGATGGTATTCTGCTGTAGCAGAACAAATTCTTTATTTGGGTAGCATGATACATATACCTAGGCATTTACTGCATGGTTAAAGGAGCTATAAAACATGTATAATACATATTTCCCTGCATTTTACTTCAATATGAAAATAAAGTAGGATAATTACAAAAGAAAAAAAAACAATTCAGATCAAATACACAATTGCATTCCTTTTTTTTCCCCTCACACGTCCTTCATATTATTTCTCATTTTGAGATCTTGCTGGCTAATGGCTGGCAGACTTTCAATTATTGTCCCCCTGTTGAGAGGGGTGTTCTGAAGATAATGAGGCTCTGAGTGCTGACAAAAATGGTGCAGAGAGATGAAAGGCGAGTTTGATCTGTGGCCCCTTTCCTGGTAAAGTTGCTTGAAGGGCTTTCCGCTACCGGCCCTTATCCCATTCCTTCATTAAGATGAGTAGTGATTGACAATCCACTACAAAAGTTGTCTTATTGTAATGCGGGGTCTCTAATTATATCCAAACGTGGTTAAATGTCTTAAGAATAACAATAACAATATAGCCATAACAAAAGCAGCCTAAAAATTTTTCTGACCCCAATAAAATCAGCAACGCGGTCATAGCTTTGCGTTCTGTCAGCTCTTCAAAATTAACCGTTGCCTGCGTCGCATTTGCTTACTTCATGATTATCGATATACTGCCCAAAAGTGCGATCAAACAATTCCACAAAAAACGGAAGTCGGTGGGTCGTACGAGCTAGGTTTGGCTAGAGCTCTCAGGTTGTCATTAGCAACTGATCACCAACCTACAAATCAAATGGACCACCCGCATACAGGCGTGCTGTGCCAGGAGATAACCTTCCCCAAGACTATGGTGCTACACACAGACAGCAAATGACAATAAAAGGAGGGATTCAAAACAATTGTGCAAAAACAGAGGGCAGTGCAAGACAAGGACACTGTACTTATGACAATATAAACATAGTGACTGAGTATGTAATAAATATAGTAAGTGAACAGTGTACCAACAGAGATCCATCCATTCATCCAGTTTCTGTGTCCACTTGTCCATTCAGAGTCCCAGGGGGTCCAGAGCCTATCCCAGAGGCAACAGGCACAAAGCAGGGAACAACCCAGGGTGGGGTCCAAACCAATCACAGGGCACACTCACACACCAGTCACACCAAAGGGCAATTTGTAAACACCAGTTCACCACAGAGGAAACCCTATGATGACACGGGGAGATCATGCAAACTCCACACATGGAGCCACGGCAGAGACTCGAACCCGGCTCCCAGAGGTGTGAGGCAACAGTGCTAATCCCTATACCACCATGTCACACCTGCAGTGGGGACCAGTTAAAGAAATACAACAGTACCAGTTAACCAGCAATACATAGTAGTAGGGACTTTGCAATTCACAAAGTAGATAGCGATAGAAGCAGCCAGTCACTCTTTACTGTATGATGCCCCTGTAGAATGCGGTGAGGGTGGGGCGTGGAAGACTGGCCCCTCTCTCTGCTGCCGCAGGAAGTCAATAAGCTGCTGCACCTTCTTGGCGAGGGTGGCAGTGTTGAGAATCCAGGTGTACACTCCAAGCAAACTGGCATTGCAGATTCTGTCCTCCACAATCAGTGCAGAGCACAGTGGTAACCATAGGCTACCAGAGGCCAAAAATCACCCCATTCACCTGTAAATATCAGGTAATCAACACCAGGAGACTGTATTTAATGGGGAGCAACTGAGGGGTTTCTAAACATTTTGAGGTAACTCTTGAAAAAGTTTAGTATATTTTAAATTGTTACTGATGTCACAGGGATATTTAACAATTATGGTTTCCAGTTAGCTGTTTCTGTGCTTTGCAGTTTCTTTCTGTTTCCTTCCCCTTGCTTGCAGCTTTCCACTTAACAGTTCATCACTGCATTTTACGTTTTTTAACCGTAAATTACACATTCAGTGGTTTTTCTTATTTATTTAGGTGGCTCTATTCCATTTTCAGTTTGTTTTCAATATCACGTATAAGAAGTCTAACCTGTAATAAGTTTTTGTATTTATCACAAAAACTTTGCATCAACATATCCTAGCAGATGCTACCTAACAGCCTGTGCGTGCATCAGTTCCGCAGAAGGATCTGAGCTGTGACTGGTTCTGTCTTGGGCTCTTATGAGCCTTAGGAATTGTTCTACCCGATAATGTGCATTTATGATAATTATTGTTGAGGTGTGTTTCACTTAAGTGTGCCTGGGTATAGGTCGCCATTTAAGGGCACATTGTTCAGCTGTACTTTTTCAAACTGAATGAGAAAAACTGGCGTTTATTGATGAGGTCATTACAATGTTGCATGAGCAGACAGAGTAAGACAAGGACTGTAACCAAGGATTAATATAGGAGGATAAACCTCAGGAGGACAGTCTGAATAGGATTTCTATACAATGAACCATTTAACTTTCGTACTTTAAAACTTTATAAGGTGATTAACAGGAATGTATTGATATAGATTAGCTACTTACTTTTAAACATCTGCATTCATTGTCACTGACAGTCCTTAATGACTGGACAGAAGACTACACCAACACTCCCTCCAGTGTTCTTCATCTACATGTAATTCACATAATGATGATAAAGGATGAAAAAAAGTATTTTAACTATGATCAATGTTTGGTGCTACACTTAGTCTATTGTCTCACTGGTGTGGTTTCTCTCTTAAGGAGAAGTAATGTGACGCTTCCCCTGCTGGGACATTAGGGCCGCTGAGGCCAAGGAATCTGCGATTATTATGTATTCAGTGCTTTGTTTTTGGGAACCGTCACCACAGTCCTGGGTGAGCAGAACCTGGAAGTGACCAATTCGTATGGATGTGGCTTGTCCAGCTAGAAATGATTAAATATATATGCAGGCACACAGATGATATGCACATGGCTGTTGGAGGTGCAAGGACAAAGAAGATTAGCAGATGAAGATACTCTAACAGAAAATTGTCTACCTTGTTCAGTTAATATATGTATAGGATCAATAAAATGTGTAGTCCGTTTCACGTTGAGTAAAGTGAATAATGCAGACTAGTTAAAGATGTTGATCTATCTTTGGGCGTTAAATACAAGTACATCAGTAGAAAGAAACGCACCTCATGCTGTTACAAGGTGATACACCGCAGAACAGCAACATTCAATGTTTTAATACACTCATGGCAAATCCTTTGCACGGTGACAAGTGCATAAAAATGTTTTATCCTTGAATAGGTATACTTCAAATTTCTGAATAAATACTGTCATTTTGACAAATAGCTGTATGACTTATGTTGGGATATAAACTTTGTCTTGGCCAGTGTGAAGGATTATTGTTCTCATGTACAATAAATTGAAAACAGATGTGCGCTGTGGGGGACGATCAGCAGCTGGCACTGTGCCCGTATCTCTCCACAGTGTTTGGTTTGCTTTCTCTCTGTTTGTGGAATTTGAAAGCCTCTGTGCCCCCCCGGGTCTGTGTGGGTGTACATTCAGATTTACATGCCATTTATTATTTATTTATTTCCTCCACCATTCCATTTATACACACACTCTCTGAGGGAAGAACGCCTGACTTACACACAAGTTGTACAACACAATACATTTATATTTCAGGTTAAATAGCTCAAAATAATAAACGCACGCAGTACTTATTGTTATGTACCACAATTATTTTTCCGACTTAGCTAGAATTTCGACTTAAAGATAGACTTTAGGATCAAAACTCATTTGCAGCCTGGGGACTGCCTGTATATTTACCAGATAGCTAAATACAAGCCAATCGATGTGTGCGCTGTTAGGGATTATAACGATGTCCAGGGTGTGCCCTGATCCCTCAAATTGCTGAGCGGTGATTGTTGTCTGGGACACGAAATGCAGTGGGGTAATATTTGCAGTTAAAGCTGTAAGTCAACAGCATTTGGCAATGGTTGTGTACAGATAACTGGCCAGTATTTCATCGTGCCACAAAAAAAGGATATTACACAAACAAATCTGAATATTAGCCAAGTTTTAATTCATATCATCGCCTGACAAAACATTGTGTAGTACCGTGCTGTATATAGTGACAGGTGGAATTTTGCCCAAGGGTGGGGTCTAAAGGCAGGCAAGAGCTGGATGCGGGTGACTCTGCCGGGGGGGGGGGGGGGGGTGTTCACAGTGGTGACCCTGGTAATTACACCAACTGTGTAAAGTGCACCGAGGAGAGAAACGCCGCAGTAACGAAGGAAAGGTCCCTGCCGGACCACGGAGTTAGGAGCACAAGAAGCAAGCAATGCCAAGAGCAGAGACAGTACAGAATGGAGATATGTCATTTATCCCAGTAGGGAAACTGTATGTTCGCATATCCCATCACGGGACACTCAGACAAGTGAGAGCAAGTTTGGAGGACAAGGCACAGGGTTGGCCAGCATCCAGCACTCATGGAACAACTGGGCTTAAGGAACCAACTGTGGCATCAGTCTACTGGACATGGGGTATGAACCTGTGACCTGCCACTCACGGCCATCAAGTCCTAACCCACTAAGCAATGGATGGCCTACTAGCTGACATCTTTGGCATTAGTGACCGTAAATGAACTGGACTAACTATAAAGATATTAAGTGGGTACAATGGCATGAACCACCCACTTGTATCAATGTGATTTTGTGGAGACTCTATTAATATGATTAATGTACAAGCACATTCCTCAGCAAATGATGTGAATGAAGAGGAAATTGAAAGCTCTCTTGCCCTCGCTCAGATTGAAATAGACTGGACGTACAAACAAGATGTATTTATGTTGACGGTAGACGGGAATGTCAGAACTGCAACAAACAACCGAGCCTATGACTATACTGACCACGTCATGCTACGGAATGTGTTCTGGGAAATGGCTGTTTACTAGAATCTCTTTGTGCTAATGAAGAATCTCTAGAGTGGCAAAGAAGTCTCAGTCAGAATGGAGTATGGAGGATCTGAGTGGTTCCAGATTAGTAAATAAATTGGACAAGGACATGTGATATTAGCATACCTATTCAATGTGTACGTGCAGAGTGTAATAAGACAGGCTGGACTGGAGGAGGACAAATCGATGACACGATGAAAGACAACCCTCATGCTGATGACATCATGGTTATAGCAGAAGATTAAGACTGTCTGACACTTATAAGGAACCCAGTGAAGAGATGGTTCTGCGGTTAAGTGTGAAGAAATCAAAGCTATGCCCAGATGAGCAGATTAATTTACATTTGCATATTTACATTTTCATACTTCACAGGCCCTTTTGTCCAAAGTGAATCAGAAGACTTTATTAATCCCAGAGGAAATCGCTCAATTGTGTGTGGGTGACGCATAACTGAGGCGAACAGCACATTACAACCATACATGCTGTGAAGGAGTCGGCTAGGCATTAGTGCAGCTCTGCTGAGCTTCCAGTGAACGCCCAGGATCAGGTGTGAACAGTAATGGAGCAGGAGCTACACAGCAACTTCTAATGAAGCAGGAACCTAATAGGATGATTCAAGGAACAGAAGTGCAACAGAAGAACATTCATGGAGCCTAAAGATGCAGCTGGTTTACTGTTCATATTTGCTGTCGATGGTGAAGCCACCGAGTGTAGGATCATCGTGTCCTTGGTACATGTGACACTGTGGATGTGAAAGTGAAACAGGACACAGGAAGTGTTGGTGCGATTGTGTTAAATTGAAATAAGGTGTGCAGGTCAGCTAAATGCCGTCTCTAGTCTGAAGAGCTGGAGGGAAGACAGAAAATTCTGTATGGTTGTCAGGAGTTGACACTGACTTGATGACCCCTAATGATAATGATACCTTTTCACTAGTCTGAAACCTTTTGCTCAAATCACATGGTGTAAAGCGAGGAGTACCTGATGTGCAATGCAGAGTAAATTGCGGGCCATTGGTAAGCAAAATTAATATTCATGAATTTCCTTGAACTGCATTTTGGACTGAGCCGGAAAAGGGTGGAATGCTCTCTCCGGGTCGGGGAGGGAGTCCTTCCCCAGGTGGAGGAGTTTAAGTATCTCGGGGTCTTGTTCACGAGTGAGGGAAGGATGGAGCGGGAG
>JAODKC010000041.1:7883590-7894194 GCA_026777985.1 Mormyrops attenuatus | reverse complement strand
GGGTTTCCCTGCTTAGACTGCTGCCCCCGCGACCCGACCTCGGATTAAGCGGGAGATAATGGATGGATGGATGGATGCATTTTGGACTGTAGGTGGATGGTCACAGTGTCACTTCATCTGAGGACGGAGTTCATTGTTACATGGTGATTACATGGAGGTAGATTGGGAGGGTTGCTTTTGTGTTGTCCGGTTCCTAGCTGGCTTTCAGAGAGAATTCTGGGGGTGGGCAATGTACCTGGACACCATGCGCTTAACAGAGGGAGAGATGGAGAAAGATGTTTTACGGGCTTTGTGTTCACGCTTTCAGGCTAATGGCAGCCACAGACTGATGGAGACAGGAAGCCCGATGCAGACGGGCCCAGAAGAGGTGGTGAATATTAATGACGCACATTTTAATTTTCCTTAAACACACAGGGTGGCGCAGCAATGGACATTTCTGAGAAAAGATACCATTTCTCATATCATGCACATTTAATTCACATTTAAAATATTAACAATGTACTTGCATATCTGCAACCTTTGTTAAGTATCTGAGGATATATTTATCTGAGTTTTGGAAAATTCAAGGCAAAATATCTTTGTGGAAATTTTGTAAATAATAAGTCTTGTGCTCACAGCATTGCATTACGGCTCTGTGGCCATCCATGGCTCCACAGACTTCAGTGTCTCTTTTACACAACCCCCCCCCCACAAAGTTCCGTAGCGGACTGCAGAGTGTGACATATGGCAGTGCATACAGTCTTCTGCATTCCCAGTAAAATGTGCTGTGCTGGGCTGTTTAATGAGGGCTAGGAACGGGCGGTCCACTCAGGACTTTGTGTCCTTTGACCGAGCCACCTAGAGTGCAGACGTGGCACCTCCGTCTTCCTGGGGAGGGAGACGACGGCCCATTCATTCACGTCAGCTACCTCTGCTGCCATTAGCCCCAGCAAGCAGAGGGATCCTCAATCCCAGCCCTGGAGGGCCAGAGTCCACCACCCTTTGCAGATTTCCCTGCTCAAACAGATCTCAATCAGCTAATTGCCTAAGTTAGTATGTTTGTTTGAGCAAGGAAATCTACAAACCCTAACCCAAACCCAAACCTAACCCTAACCTAGCAGACCATGGAATTAGACACTATTCCCTCAATATCAGCTGTGAATGTAGCCAGAAACAGATGTGCTGTACTGTGGGCTGGGGCTCCTGGTTCCATTCTGGTCCTGTTGTGGTGGCAGACTGGATGAACACACAAAGCCCAGCACCCATCTCCCGGTCCCTGCTTAGAGTCACTCTGACTAGCATATGCCGGATGACGAGGGTGCAGCCTCCCTCGGGCTTCTGTTCGAGGCAGAGATCCTGCTTGTTGGCATCTGCATCTCCTCTTACTCATGTCCTCCACCAGGTTGGCAGGGGAAGAGGCACAAGAGAAGGGGTGGTGTTTATTTAGAGATACGTTAAGCGTGGTGCAGGCCAGATGGAGGCTCCTGTGAACAGTGGCGGATATAGGAAGTGGCTAATAGGTGGGCCTGGGTTAACTCTGTGTGGGTCTGAGTGAAGCTCATTAAACGGGCGTAGATATTTACAATATGGTGACCGCAACAATAATAAAGAATTAACTGCAGTGTCCTACCTAAAGAGCACCACTAGAGGGAGCTCACACATTCAGTCGTACTGACCACTGTACAATAGGTATGCAGAGGGACGGAGTTACAAGACAGGTAATAAAATGCTTAATAAAATTCAGCTTTTAATATATAACAATGATAATAATAATAATTATTATTATTATTGTTGTTGTTGTTGATGACGACGACAACAATATTATTATTATTATTATTATTCCCAAGACAAAACCATTCACATTCAATGAAATTAGTGAAAATTAAACAATTTTAAAATTGTATTACAAACAAAAATGATTTTAATTAATGGGAAGGGGTGGGCCCGGCTGTCAGTCTAGGTGGACCTCTTTGGAGGGGGGCTGGCAGCTTATTGTCGGGCTGAGGGTGACTTGGTGGTCATGGGGGGGTCTGTTTCTTTCACTGAGCACTGGAATACAGGTGCTATTTCATCATCCGAAAGGGGGCAGCATGCTCCGGGCTTAGGGGGGTAAGAGAAAACACGGCTCACGCTCAGCTCGCTCACCCTCGACGTGGGAGTAAAGTCTGAGATCCTGCCCAATTTCTGCAGCGAGTAGCGATTATGTCCTGCAGCAGTGTGGCGCTACCTTCTATCCGCTGCTTGGCGGACCCCCGTGCAGTCACGGTGTCATGCTATCCAAAAGTAAAGCATTCCTTATTATGGTCTGTCACCCTTTTAAATTCTGCACCACCTCTGCACCGGCTCCCACACCACCCTCCAAATCTGATTTCCCTGGCGGGAGGAATTGTTTCCCAGAGTCTGTGTTTCCATGGTGATGTCCCATCGGCTGTTGAAAAGCAAAAGAATATTTCTTTTCCATCAAAGCGTAATTTGCAGTCAGGGCACAATGCGCCATGCTTCCTCTTTTAATAACTTGCAAAATCACAGAATGTAAACCTTAATTTCTAAACACTGGTTTGTACGATAAGTCCTGGGTAGTAGGGAGTTCAAGAGGTCGGAGAAATCTCGGTCTTTCCGTTCATCCTGAATATGTCGACCTGAGACACAGCAACACAGATCAAATGAAGAAAAAGGCTCAGTCAACCGTTAACCACTTAACCGTTAACCACTTAACAGTTAACCAGAGATGGCTGGTGCTTTGGTCCATTTTCAGGGCTACACTGGGGTGTGGGCTCGGGTGTCTTGGGTCGGGGAGTGTCACCTCAGGTTAGGGTGCTTATGTCACCCCCACCACCTAATCTGGGGACATTAGCAGGCCTTGTCTCAGGCTGCTGTTATACTTACATTTGCAATTGTTTAACTCAGACTTCGTTGTAACTTGAATGGGAGTCACTAGATTATGTGGCATAAACGTGTGGCAACGACCTTTTTTAGGTACCAGCAAAGGTGACCTGCAATGGGTTGGTGCCCCATCCTGGGCTGTTGAAACCTTGAAGTATTACTCTGCAGTTTTGGTCCTGACATGCAACATAAACGGTCTCATATGCTTGTAATATTTATGCTTTTCATATACTCGCTCCCTGGTAATATCTCCAAAGCATCACCTGTCGTCTTCTCATTTCAACGGAATTCTATGGAATTTAATTTCTATATCATAAAGTATGAGACTCTGGACTTTTCCAGCAACAGTACTGGAAATGTCTATGCAAATATGGGACTCCATGCCCCAGAGTGTACAAATCATTCATCTCATATTTTCATACCACATTTGTTCATAATGTGCATGCATTTTATGATATCATTTATTTCTTCCTAATATCCCTTTTTAAGAAATTTGTGGTAAAATACATTGTGCAGGATCACACTCAATTAAACAAGCAAAACTTTAGTTTTCTTTGTTTCGCAGTTTGGTCATAACTTTTGATAAAGGAATGTTTTAGTAGGATGCTAATCTGATGCTTATTCAGGACAGTGTATTCAGTAAGGAAGGAATTGGTGCTGAATATCTTCCTCATGGAGCACTGTATGGCTCTGTGGATTAGTGCCTGTGATTGGAAGGTTGCTGGTTTAAATCCCATAGCCAGCAGGGTGATGTCATCGCTGGGCCTTGGAGCAAGGCCTTTAACCCCAATTGCCTTAGGCCAAGGGTAGGCAATCCTGATCCTGGAGTGCCGGGATCCAGCAGGTTTTCCGTCCTGCCTGGTCTCTCATGAACCACACCTGATCTCATGCAGATAGCAACTCATCAGGTAGGATGGAAAACCTGCTGGGTACCGGCGCTCCAGGATCAGGACTGTCTCCCCCTGCTTTAGGCACTGAGTGAGCCTGCTCTCTCAACTGTATGTCCCTTTTGATAAAAGCGTCTGCTAAATGTAAACATCATAATAAAATAATAATGGTTGTTCGCCTTATATTTGTTTTTGCCTTTAGTACTGGGAGTAGAAGATATTGATTAAAGTGCTGGGAAAACAGCAGAGTGGCTTCGGAGGCTGAAGAGTTTAGGCTGCCTACAATTTGAACCTGCTGTTTGTAAAGCATCTCCAGGTTTCATATTGACTTTGGCTTTTTATTTTATAATTTGACCATTTTCTCCGGGTTTATACACAGCACTTCTGACGACTTGCAAGGACGATAAACACCCTCCAGGACTCTTTGAAGATCTCTTCCTGGTTAAACACACTATTCGTCTTTATACACACTGCTTAATAGATTAACAAAATATGTACTTTAGTATATTTGTTCTATCTTGAGATTAGGATTTTCTGTGCTTTACAATTCTTTGTGAGATACATCAAAGAAGTCATCTCTTCTATCACACGGCCCATTAAAGTGATTTGTAAGGCTGCTTTATTTTGAGTGCACATTAAGCTTTTTCAGGCGGAAAATAATCGCATTCTAGGTCAAACCAAACGTACGTCTGCTGTATGTATAATATGGCATTTTTCAGCATTGAAACAGTGCATCAGGTGTCTTTCTACACATGCACAGGCTTTGAATACCTTTGAACAAATTTGTATTTGGCGTATCTGCAGACATAATAACAATCAAATATTTGTTCAACTTCACCTGTGACCGAGCAGCGATTACTATCTGCCAAGTCGCATGACGCAGGCAGTGAGACGGTCTGAACACCCGCAAACGATTAGGTTAGAGATGAAGTTTTTGTACCTGAGGGAGTTGCACAGTAAGAACAAAATCACATCAGATAGGGGGTGAAACTTCCCATTATTTTGTTGACTGCTGTCCAAAACATCGGCACACAAACAGAAAAACACACTGGTTCCACAAAAGTAAGTCTGTATAAAATAATGTGGGAGATGTCACAGTGGACACAAGGGCTCTAAAATATATTATACAAATATATCAGTAGGTATGGTGAGAGAAAATACTACAGTATTCGAAGCAAACAAGCCTATACATTTGTATAATTACAGTATGGTAGTCGACAGGAATGTGCAGAGACTTCTTAGGGGGGCAGGAGCTTAACTAAGGTGGAGGCATCTCTGTTGATAAAATTTGCTGATCGTGGTGCAGAGTGGTAAAAAGTGGCAGGTCCCTCCCCCACCGTACACATCCCTGATACTTAAGGTCTTCATTGGCTCGATCAGTCCTTAAGGTGCCCTGGTTTAAATGGACTTCATCTTCATTCACTTATATTCAGCCCAGGCTACCTCAAATCCGACAAGTTATCCGGCTAAGCAAGAAATCCTGTTTCATGACACAGGCCCCTTGGTTGTATTTTGCAAGTTCTGATCGACAGAGCTATAGACCAATATAAAGCTGAGACCCTCCTTCCTAGTTCCAGGTAAACGACGCCATGTATGCAGTCCCCAAGCGGCTTCACTGAGGGGAAAATGTCAGCATGGACTAGGTGCGAAATAGGGCTTCTCAGACAAAAATGCTTATATCTTGCAAATGGAATATAATAGAACGACAACTTACACATAGATTTATTCCAGAGACTTCACAGAATCCAACAATACCCAATTGGGTAAGTCCTAAATATCCCCTGGTAACCACTCTAGTCCAACAGAAGAAATTTCAGTGTTGAATTGGTTAATATTTTAATATTTTAAAAACCAAACCAAAGCTAAATTGATTTAATAAAACTTAGCTTTCCCTAATCTTTTTAGTGGTTTATAGGATTAGCATTATTGAATTTTTATTGAACTTTTCAGTTATTTGTACTCACTTCTGGAGGTGGGGCCCAGATTACCTTTGCCTTGAGAAAGCAAGTAGGCCTCAGTCACACCAACATAAACCACCTGGGGCATCTCTGGGGAGAAGCCAAGCCAAGCATAACTAGTGCATCTCCAAGTCTAAAGCTGGTGTCAACAGCAGCCACACACCTAGGGGGTGTCCTTCATACATGGATTAAGGAGCTCTCCGGATTTAATTGTTGATGATTTGACTAGATTACGGATTTCTCAGTTCTTCGAACCTCATGTTGGATTGGTTGTCACGGCAATTTTGCGAAATATTCCATAATGTTACATGTTGTCACATCAAGGAGAAGGAACAACTTCTCAACGAGAGCTGGCCTAAGGGGAACTAAAATGGACTTTCTTGGACAAAACATAAACTTTCAGGGAGAAATAAAATGGGACCTTGAGGGGTCTAAATGGGAAAATGGGAAACAACGGGGGGAAAGACCTACAGTACGACTAGTCAGAGATCCGGGAAGACAAGCAGAGAGACGATCACAAGCGGCAGGAGGGAAGACGTCAATGACTGAACTGGGGCTGATGAGACAGACGGGCAAAGACTAAAGGACAATGGGTGTGGCTCATTAGGGTCACATCGGGGAGAAGATGGGGGGGTTAGGTAGACACATATTAGAAAGTCAATGCAATCACTACATCACAGTAAAATGCAGAAAAAAGGTTTGCACGCCATTGACCATAGAATTCGACAAATAAGAACAGCGTTCCAATTTGGGTTTATATTGCGTGATTGTCACGATCCTTTAGTGTATCAGGACTGATCACTCCTTGATAGTTACTGCTGCGGGAATAATATTCAGTGGCAATTTACTAGCTCCGTATATTAGGAGCCAAAATTGTCTTGTTCATGAGAGTGGTCAGATACTGTGTTCTCGTCCAACAATATAATTATATATTACTGTACTATAGGTTATATTACTAGTGATATATGGGCTATATCATACACACACACACACACACATACACAAGCCTGTGATGTCCCAAAAAATGAGGTCGAATTGCACCCTCACTTTTGTCATTTTTGTCTGCCAGTCAAAGACTTGTGGATCATGATTTCAAGTGTCGATATATATATATAGCCTAGTCAGTGTCCATGGGAGCGTGCAGGTCTCAGTTGACGTAATGCATCTTGGCTAATCTGATTCTCCAACGGCTTTGACGAACTGAAATAGCCGGATAACCGTATTCATGGTTTGGTGATTCTGGAGAATTCCTTTCATCTTGGATGATTTAATCACAGTATGAAGAATACCCCGCCGGTCATTCCCCTCTACAGCCGTCCACCTACAATGTCGAATAACAGATTAGCAGCTCAACTCATCCAGCATGACATGATGACCTGCTGGGGACCACCAAGACCTCTACCACAATTCAAACACAGGTACCCACACAACATACCCAGATGCCAAACCCAGGATGGCTGTCACACCTACTCCTGATTACTGATCCGGTGACTGAGACTGCTCAGGTAGTCAGTTAGAAATCAACCTTGTTTAAATGGAGCAGTGAGTATTGCTCACAGCTCAGTCATTATTACTTTTGGAGCGTAGGGCTCAGTCTCATTCAAATCAGAAGTTTGTTTCTGCGGCGCGATGCAGCTGCCCGACGTTTCACTTATTTTTTTTTTTTTTTATTTTAGGCTTGGTGGTTTTGGGTTTCAGTGTAGTGTCTTAGCGTTCTTGTCAACTGGTATCTTATCTTTTTTTGTCCTGATTGGCTGGTGTCCTGTTCCTGGATTTGTGGTCCTGAGTGACTGGCATTCCACAGCTGGCGTGCTGTGCAACTAGTGTTCCATCTTTAGGTCTTCCCCCTGAATATCTTGGTTTCTGGTCTTCCTAAGGGTTCCTGGGGTCTCATTTATCAACATATACATAGAACAATCCCTAAATGTGTGTGTACCAGTATGACCAGTATGCATAATGGTATTTATCACTCCTGTGTCCGAACAGCTGTACAAATTGAATGTTTATAAATCTTGTACATTCTAAACGTGACTGCATGTGCACGGCAAGAGTAATTCAAATAAAAACACACTCTCAATCAACCATATATGGGCATATAACTTTTGCATAAACCGTCAAGCGATGCAATAGAGAAACGTGCTGCAGAAATGGAAACTGTGAAGACAAGAAAAAAATGCAACATCACTGAGAATGAGGCGGAAGCTCTGCCAGATGTTGTGGAGAGAAACATGTAGCTTCACCAGTGACATTTCCAGGTTCAGCATGAGGACTGGTGACGCATGCAGGTAATGCTGGGTCACCTGAAATGAGGATGGCGGCAGCGGTAAGGGAGAAGTGGTTTGACTTTAAGATGACAACCAAAAAATGGATGACAGCCCACATATTGCACATTCTTGCCACAAGGGTTGGCCCAAGCACTGAGTCAGTGTCACCTCTGGATTGTAAAATGGTGAAACAACAGGATCTTTTTATGAATCAGGTTCAAGAACAGTGGGCTGGATAGTGATTGGGCAAATACCACTCATTCAATTAAAAAGGACATCTATCATTGTGTTAGACAGGAACTTCTGCTTGCCAGTAAATTTGAAAGGTTGTGCAGGATGTGTCATCTCCCAGGTTACTATAGAATTCACCAATTTATACACAATACAGTTGAATACACAATTTGTCAATTTGTCAAAGGCCACTTCATCATGTTTGCTCACTTGGAAGGGTACCTCAAAGGCCACTTCGTCATGTTTGCTCTCTTGGAAGAGTACCCCAGAATTCACACGCACGCACGCACACACACACACACACGCACGCACACACACACACACAGAGCCTTGCTCTGAATTCCCACTGTCCTTGAAATGCGTTCAGCAAGCATCCTTTAACAAAAACAGAATATTAAATTTTACCAGCCAAATATGCCTGTTAAACTGTCATGTAAAACTCTCAACATGTACATTTACGCACACATGTGTAAACCATACTTATTCAAAGTTACCATTGAACAAAATTGTAATTTGATGAGTATCTTAACTTAAAGGACTGAAACATCAATAGCTGTAACATCTCATCATAAATGTTTGTTTATATATGTTTATATATTTGGAGAAAGGATCTTGGCTACCCCTCAGAGACCAACATGGATAACGGACTCATTGATGGACTTTGTCTTCATTCTGAATCCCAGCATATACCTCCCTTTTAGCAAGCATGTCCACTCTTTTCTGTTTCAGTAATGTTAGTCTGCACTGGGGGGGCAGCCAGCTGACCTTGGACCCCCAGAGGTTTTTGTTCCTCTCCTCCGTTGTCTTCTGGCTTTTTTTATTCAATTTCTATCTTTCCTTTTTTTCCCCTGTTCTGTATCTCCCTCTACTTCTGTTTCATGTATCACAACACAACCCTGTAAAGCGCTTTGGGACAACTCTGTTGTGAAAGGCGCTATATAAAAATAAATTGAATTGAATTGCATTGAATTGAATATATGTAATAGGCAAGGGGTTATAAGATGTGATTTTCATGCTCGCTCAACATATGTTGCATGAGTAATGTGTCTTTAATTTTACTGCATTTAAGTGCAATGATGGAGAAGGATGTACAAAAAAGGACAATTTGACATTCTGAGAGCCTTTACCTAATATATAACCTAGCATAATCATCATGACATCACTGATCTTCATGTGAAAAAAAATAAATTGTGACATACAGTATATGTGAAGGTGTTTGGCTTCACAGTTGTACAGATCTGTATTCAAAATGCACTGCATTGCAGGTTTTGGGAAACAATAACTGCATACAGTTCCTTACAGTGGGCAAGCAGACCGTAGGATTATAATGGTGGTCTCTCTGTTTGTTTTTTGCATATTTGTTTATCTGCTTTAGGGAAAAGATGTTCCAAGGAGACATGGTTACGTAATTACATATGGCACTTGCATCTACCATATTTTGGCTTTTTTTAGCTAAAAATTTTTATAGACCCAGGCAAATTGAATATCATTTAGACTCCTTTCCACTACCCTTTACTGAATGAATCAGTTTGCAAATTGACAGATTAAAGAATAGATTATCTGAATCCTGCTAAAATGCATCAGGCAAATGTATTTCTCACTTAGTGGGCATGCACTGTTATTGATGTGTGCGCTTTAGGAAAGTTTATTAGTGAGTGTTTGAGCTAATTTGCTGGTGGCGAGTGAAATATTGTATTAACCTATGAAGTGGATAGAACACAAGTACTGCTTAATGTTTCTGATATTCCCTTCAAAAGTGAAACTTTGTGCAGGTGGGCGAAGCTCAATTTCTTGCTCACAGAACCGGATATCGTGTCCTAAATAGAGAACCTCTGTAATTACCCCGATGGCAATTTCACGGTAGCTCCTTCTGATGTCTTGGGAAAAAAAATCCAATGGCAAAGAAATTTCTCACAAGCTTTTTTTTCATCATCCTGTCTTATCTGTGATCCTGGATAAGACAGTGAAGACCAAAACACTCACAATGATCAGAGCCCATAGTGTCACAAAGACAGCTTAGATCAAAAAAGACATAGATCAGCCAACTGCTACCTTTGCATACGGTAATCAGATGAGGAACTGCTCTGGTGGGTTTTAGAGTAGGTGCACTTTGTAGCTGAACTGAGAATGTATTTGTATATTTATCAAACTCTTTCTCTAAAGCACTTGCGCTTATAATTAATAACACTTTATTAATCGTTCTTCTTACTTATTATCTAACTTACGTTATTATACTGCTCAAGGTCATAGCAGGGGCCTGGAGCCTGTCACAAGCAGCACAAGAGGCCTGAGGCAGGGGTACACCCAGTCCTTCATAGGGCACATAAACACACAAGGCTGGGGTACACCCTGTCCTTCACAGGGCACATAAACACACAAGGCTGGGGTACACCCTGTCCTTC
>JAODKC010000041.1:7818605-7852324 GCA_026777985.1 Mormyrops attenuatus | reverse complement strand
TTGGCAGACCCTTGAGGGTACAGCCCCAGTGACAAGCAAAGGTACAAATTTGTACCCTTTTTTCTGAGAGTGTATTTAAACAAGAACAGCCCAAACTGAGCAGAATTTTAAAGCAGTTTTACCATCTGGCTTATGACAACAGTCTCCAAACAGCACTTTCTTGCCTGTAGGTTATGTTTTGAATGAAAGAGATCAGTCAACACTCTCAAATGTGGGTTTTTAATACAGACTGACTGGACAAGGACTTTTCTAGCCTGGGCACGTAGGATGTTCTCTTCCAGTGTAGGTCCTAATTCATCTTCTGTGTTGTGCATCCTATTGCTTCCTAGGCACGCTGCGTAGCTCATTAAATGTGTGCAGGTTCCAGAAGGAAATGTAAATAATGGTTTTCCACCCTGAGTAATAAATGGAAAGCAAAGTTAGGTTTGTCCCCTTTTTTACCGATCTGAGGAATGAGCCAGTCCAGGACTCAAAACTGTGATACGATCCGAACCGCAAGTTCTGTGATCCGTTGCACACCAAGAATTTGGATAAGCTAATACTAATTCCTCAAGATCTTGATGCTACCATAACACGGCGATTCTCACAGAACGTGCTAGCGGAAAAGAGCACATAGGACATCATGATGTACGCCGTGTGAACAGTAAACAAGCGTTTCTTCGGTTTCACATCGCTGTTGATCTCCAAACCCGGCGATGCCTTTACCGGGCCGACGCTTCTGCAGCGGAAGACTGAAGCGAGCTAGAACCGCGCTGTAACTGCTCTCTCTTCATAGTATGGATCGGGTACAAGTCGTACGACTCGGTTACTTTATGCTAATAGAGAAGCACCACAGGACCACAGGACGAGGCAGGGAACATAGAGTACAAGGAGAGGACATAGATCTTGGACAGAAATCACATTTCAGAATATGTGTTCTAACATACTGTGCAATGGTAACTGTAGCTCAGTGTAGTCAATAAATTAAAAATTAATACAATAAATATTCTACATTTATAATACACACCGCACTTAAAATAATTAATGACATGTAATGTTGTAGATTGCGATAATTAATTACTTACCACATGTTGTTTAGCCATAATGACTTGTCAACATGAGTCCAAAGCTAATGTCGCAAAACAATAAATTGATGCAACGAGCCTGTTCATTATTTTGTGACTTACAAGAAATATTTCTGCAATATTTGAGCTCATGTTGATCCAGTCTTTCTGTTCGGGTCAGCCTTAATATCATGAGTCGTTATATCCTAACAGCAGCAGTAGCTTGTTAGCCGGATGGTTGTAGCAGTTTGCACCAGCCTGATGACCTTTGCTTCTGCCACCGTACCTGTGATGAATGAACCAAAACAAAAAAAATGAATAAAACAAGAATAAAGAATAAAGTGTGTGCGCAAAATTAAAATACATGTTGAACTAGCATTTTTCAAAGCAGCAATTTGAGGAGTGAGTTCCCTGAACATTTTGAAATCTCAGACGTGTTTGTGGAATAGTACTAGTTACACTTCGCTACCACATTAGTGTCCGATTGCACAAATCCCCGGAGTACCGCTAGGGTGTGGGTTTCATGCCCACATTCCGTGTGGGGATGTAAAGCAGCGTGTGCTGGTTTGCCCTGTCAGAGGAATATGGGGAATAGCGGAAAAACTGCACCATTGCCCTGCTTTTAGTTTCCAAGCTGTGTGACGTTCTTCCTGTAGCCTCAACCCGCCACCAAGCCACAAGAAATCAACGGAACCGTAGCCTGGAAAACCGAATATAAGCAGAAACAATGTAGCAGTGGAAGAGGACAGGCACAATAACATACTGGTCAGACTGGGGACAGCTGAGGGGTGGAATGGCTATAATGTATCATTTATATTCCATAGAGGAGCTTTCGTGGGGGGGGCTTTAGCATGCAGGGCTGTCTGAAGTTTCTGTGCTCTGCTTTTGTCTCTACGCATGATGGTATAAAGCAGAAGTGCATCAGATTGGCTTTGTAACATACAAGCAGATCACAAGAAAATCTGCTTTTCATAACCGGTTTTCCAGTGGAGGGTGGCACTACACGCCTGGTGTATAATACAAAAAAAATTGTGATGTTGTTGGCCGTGCCCGACGTTACAGTATGTTTTTAAAATAACTGTGTGTGTGTGTGTGTGCATATAACAATATTTTTTTCCTCTGTATACCTATGTGAAGCTCAAACTGAAGTAAATCAAAATGACTTAGTGTTTTCGTGTGACTGCTGCTTCCATAATAATTCCTTCTACTTAATTCCTTCGTACATGCACGATTAACTACATATACAGTCATGTTGCAATATCATTAAAAAAAGACTTTACAGCCTGCATATTTAGTATAGAAATCTATTTATTCCTTAAATTAAAGAACAAAACTGAAACGAATAAACATTGCTACTACAACATGAAAGCATTTTATTCCATTATGTCCAGAAATAGTCTCTTCTTTCCATAGGTTATGATTGCTCTCAGAATCGAAGGCTACCATTCAGGAAAAAAAATATCTAAAAACAGAAGCCTGACAACCCTTGACAATCCTCATTTTTATCATAAGGAAGGATCATCCACTTGCATCTTGCAGAACAAAAGGGACTTTATTAGGGACTGAGTTTATTAAAACAAAGGGGACCACAAGGGGTCAAACAAAGGCAGGAAGCAATTAAGGCTAAAACAGGAACATGCAGGAACACTGGAGATCACATGGGCCAGACACAGGGGGCACCACGAAGACCAACTAACAGCTACAACACCTACAGCATGTCATTCATCTACAAACGCACAATGACCGACTGAGGAACATGACAAGGGTAGGCACATAAAGTATATGCACAAGGCTAGACGATGGACAGTAGTGGGCCAATTACTGATACGCACAGCTGAAGGAAGTTAAAATCAAACACTAGAGACACTGAAAATACGGGATACAAAGGTGAAATAGGACATATTTACAAACAGGAATAACCAACAAATATACAAAACAAGTTCTCATGCAGAACCACAAGAAAATATACTTAACAAGGTATACAAAACAGAATCTAGGGCACAAAGCACAAAATGATCAACAAACCCTCAACAGAGAAGTTTTCACAACTTCTCAGCTGTTTACTTAGCCCATTCAGCCATGTGGCAGCCTGGGCAGCAGGGGAACAGAACAGTTATAAAAGACTGAGGAAAGAATGGGATAGTTTCCGACACCTACTGGCCTTGGGAAACAAGATGCAGAAGAGGTGCTGGTGTGGCCAACAGGTTAAGTGTCCCTCCTCATACCATAATCCAATGTATTTGTGCTGTATGCATGCCCTGCCGCATGGTGGCTGTGGATCACTACTCCTGACTAATTTTCTGAGCCCACTAGATGGTGCTCTGTTCAAAAAAAGGCTCAAAACATCGCCCAAAATAAACAAAGAGCACCATCTACTGGGGCTCAGAAAATACAGCAAATGGTTCATGAAGCGTTGTTTTGGCCATCACTACTCTTGGCTCTCAGCAAGTTAGCGAGTTCAGCATGTTCGGTTGAAGCAGTCACTAGCCAATTCTCATAAGACTCATAAGACCCCTAGGAGATGTTTGTGATATAATTTATTATTATTTCTTGTTTCAAATGCATATAATTACATTATTGGCCACTGGCATCACTGCTTTTATTAATTAATTCATTTTGTTTGTCAGAATTTATTTTTTGTTTGTCAGAAGTTTTGGAGTTGGTTCCCCTAATGCTATATTTCCCATTGGATATGTGTATTTTAATAAGTCCTCATGTTCACTAAAATTGCTTGTCTGTATAATCATTTACATAAAAGAGGCATCTCTCATTCTGATGGTTGGGGAACGTAGTTTAAGGTAACTGATGACAAAATAATGTATCTGAACTTCCAACAAACAGACATGGCTCAGGGTGTGTGCGCCTGCAGTGCCAGGGTGTCCACCTGTCAGAGATTTTCTTTTTGGCAGAAAGCTCTCCAAGCACCATTTTTTAGCAGGACGTGCACAGCTGGCTTTGAGGTGTGGGGTTATGATGGCTGGGTTGCACTCAACTTCCAAGCAGAACAGATCACTAAAACTGGGATGATAGTTCAGAAAAATGTCAGGCAGGCAGAAGACAGAATCTGGAATGATGTGACAGGCAAACCATACCCCACTCAGAGCCCAAAGCCAAATGGAACAAAAACCAAGAGACCGGAAAACAAATGGGGAATGAGGATGGGAAGTGGGGGGAACAAGACTCAGTAAGTTTTGACTGGACGTTAATAGATTGGCAGATTAACTATAGGTATAAATTACCAATCACCATAACCATGTGGAAGTTGCCATGGTTGTCGAACAGTGTTTTCCAACCCAGTCCTTGGGGACCCGCCGACAGTCCACATTTTTGCTTAGCGGGAGGGATCAAAAATGTGGACCGTTTGTGGGCCAGCTAATCTGTGATGCAGGATTTGAACTGGCTATGACAAGCAAGACAAGAGGGGCAGTACCACAGGACAGGACAGGACAGGACACACGGCATGACGAGGGATACGGAACACGGACCAGAAGGACAGCAGGAGAGACTAACACAGACTCCAGGATGGGGGCCTAAATAAAGGGACAACACAGGCCAGAATGGAGTCGTGGGATGTAAATGCTGGGCTGAGACAGGGGCCCCTGGAGTGGGACTCAGGGCTGGGTCCAGAGGGTCCCACTCCATATCGTCAGGCGGAACATCCTCTGGGTCCATCCTGGCTGGGTCCACACGCGTCCCCTGGCTTCCCCTGGGCAGAACTATGGAGGCTCGGAGGGAACGGGGTGGCGAGCATCTTCCACCTCCCCCTCTTGGAACGTGGCCTGGATGTGGCAGAGGATGAGGAAAACCCCCTGTCCCCTTCAGGGCCTGTAACAGGCAGGACGGTCCCTTCTGGGCCAGAGACTCTGCTGAGGTGGCAAAGTGCTGCAGAGAGCTGTCGGACTGAGGTGCAGTGAGGAGAGTGACTGATGGAGCAGGCGCTGGGGACAGAGCAGCAGGAGCAGGGGAATCAGGCTCTGGAGGCAAAGTGGCTGGTGCTGGCTACAGCAAGACAAAGGGCAGGGCTGCTGCAGAAGGAGTGACGATCCACTCCAAGCCTCGGACATGGCACTCTGGAGGAAGCAGCCCCAGCATGTTGTCCTCGTCCTCGAAGTAAGACTGACCGGATGGACTTCCACCTTCTGCCCAGGATCCAGAAATGCGAGGGATCCCATCTCTCACCTCCCTGGAGGATTTCAGCACCACACAAGAGCTTCTACAGGGATTAAGGGAAACACCATGGGTTAGCCTGTGGGAGCCGGCAAACAGGGATAGCTTCAAAGGTTCCCCCAGTGAGTCTGGTCATTCTGAGAAAGGAACAACTCGAGGCAGGCATAAGGTGAACTAAAAGGGGCTGTATTGAACAGAACAAATCGGTACAGAGAAACAAAACAGGACCACAAATGGTCAAAATGGGGAAACTAGAACAGGGTAGGGCACAGGTAACGGAAGGAACGATACGAACGACTGGACTGGGCCTGATGACACAGACAGGCACTCTTATACAAAGACTAAAGAGCAACAGGTGTGGCTCATCAGAGCCTCGTCAGGGAGGAGACAGGAGGGTGAGGCTAACATGATGGGCAGCAGATGACAATTTCTCCTTGTAAGTTAAATCAGCAAGAAGTACCACCTACAAATATATTGTAATATACATATCAATTATGTAACAAGTTTATCTTAATGCTTCAGCATACTAAGACATTTTTGACAATTCTATGCTTCCAACTTTGTGGGAACAGTTTGGGGAAGGGCCTTTTCTGTTTCAGCATGACTGTGCCTCAGTGCACAAAGCAAGGTCCATAAAGACATGGTTGGCTGAGTTTGGTGTGGAAGAACTTGACTGGCAGAGCCCTGACCTCAACCCCATAAAATACCTTTAGGATTAACTAGAACAGAGATTGTGAGCCCGGCCTTTACGTCCAACATCAGTGCCTGACCTCGCAAAAGGTCTTCTGGATGAAGGGGCAAAAATTCCCACAGACACACTCCAAAATCCTGTGGAAAGCCTTCCCGGAAGAGTAGCCGCGGGAGGGGGGGGGGACTAACTCTGTATCAATGCCTAAGGGTTTAGAGTGAGATGACATTAATGTCCCTTTAAGTATAATGGCCAGGAAAAAATTATACAAAATAGGGTGAATAAAATAATTGTAATTATATACAGAACAAAGGTTGTGTGTGCATGACTGTGAATCGAGTTTTTAAAGGTATTTTGCATAATTTGCCACAGGGGGAATCGGACAAGGAGGCAGACCTGTAGCCTGTCAGGCCTGTGGGAGTGAAATCACTGCAGGGGCAAATACCTAATTATGGACTGATGATGACAACAAAGATGGGGGGGGGGGTATTCAGGAAGGAGAAAAGTGTACAGGTGTACGCTCTCCAAGAAGCATGTGCTGTCAAGGGGGGAGTGGACCTTTATAAAGCAATGGAGCATTTTGATCCAGTCGTCCTTGTTCTTTCAAAGATTACCGAGAAGAGATCTATTCAGGTGAAGCATTACTAGTGTTTGGCAATGTGGGTTTGAAAGTGGGAAATTTCTGACTGACCTTCTAACTGGTCAAAACCACAAACCACCAGAGATTATAAAAAGTGCAGAGGAAGAAGGACATGACTGCAAGATGGTACCAATGATGACTGTAAGGACATGACTGCAAGATGGTACCAATGATGACTGTAAGGTTGACTTTTTCAGAAAATGTTTTTCTTTAATCTGTATTAAGATTCTGCATGGATTCCATTGTACTTTGAGTGTTCAGTTATATAAATGAATAATTTTACATATAATTAGGTGTATTCAGTCTAGATAACGTCTTTCCCCCTATTGTGCTGTGCGGGATAAGTCAGATGGGATAGTCACTCTCAATGCGGTAGCTTCAGGTAATTATGCAAATATCGCGGTTATGCTGGACTATGTTGGTTTGGAAGCTAAACTGGAAAAGTGTCTTTGGATTAAACTGGACTTAATACTTCACTTAATATCTGGGAAAGCTGCTTTGAAAACACAACTAGATCCAAGAGACAGCTTCTGATCAAGTCCAGGCGAAAGCACATCTTGGGTTTTCATTTATAGTAATATATCACAAAAACACTGTATGCAATGTAAGACAAATCAAGCACTTAAACCCAAATAAAATTAATAACAAAAAATTGTTCATGTTAGAAAATGGCCTACAGTAGAATTCCTCATCCCTGATCTTCACTGTCGGCTGTGTGGGTGGCTTTAGATTAATTATTAAAGAATTAATTCCTTGGCTTTGACTGGGCTGTCGACAGCAGTGTTGATCAAATGCTAATTAGACATAACATTACAAAGGCTGATTTATTCTAGTGGATGCTGTATCATATTAGCTTGATTTTAACATCTAGATGTAAAGCAACTAATGTGTGTTATTACTTTCCATTTGGATATTTGTTTAAGTAATTCAGATTAAAAACCTCTGTCAGGGGTAACATCCTTACAAACCAGTTAGTGACAGGTGCAGCTTCTAGGCCGCCTGCTACCTCGTTTTCATATGCTCCTGAACTAATAATAAAACCTCTGCAGGGGAAACATGCATACAAGTTCCAGTCACTTATTAAGTCCACCCCCCATGGGCGTAAATTACAGGGGAGTGGAGGGGTTGTAAACCCTCAATAAGTCAAAGCCGACAAATACAATTAATAATCGTTTCCATCTAAATGGGTGGAGACCTCAACCCACCCCCCATGTTCAAACCAAAGTCCCGCCCCTTTCCACCACCTCTGAGTTTAGAATAATTATGACTAACTGGACTTGAAAAATTTAGTGATTATGGCCATTTTCCCCTTTGTACTTTCCATGTTGTGTCTGTGACACCCTGGACAGAGACTTTAAAATGATAAAAATGAAAGATGCAGGATGAATGTCAGAATAACTTAAGATCACCAAGGTTTCAATGTATTTCCTGAATAAATATGAATTGATAATAATTATTGCCTGCACACTGCTATATTTGCCTGATATTTTGACTGTATCTGCTTGGCTTGATGCTCCATTTTTGCCTCATCTTCCAATAAACTCCTTACAAGACACAACACATCTTTGTCAAGTGCTATAGTTTGTCACAGCTACAATGTGTCAGGGATGTTTAGGTATATATTTAAAAATTTGTTTGTCTGACAAAATAAAAATATTGCTGGAATTGTGCAGTTGACTAACAAAATGCTAATCAGACTTGGTCCTAATATTACAGCCACCTTATTATAAGGATTAATAGCTCCTGGTTCAAAGTCATTTATAAGGTAGCAGCACCAGATATTAAAGTGTCTGGCTACATTGCACCATCACAGCACAGGTGGCTTAATCAAGTTGAATAATCTTTATTAGTGGTACCAAACTTACACAGTTGACTGCTATTTTTCATTTCCTCTGATTTTCCTGTCCTGAGCTTTCTATCATCTTTTGAATAACATCTTTTGCATTGTATGTCTACACAACTAGTTACTATATTGACTGGAACAGCAATAATGTGGACTTCTTCATTCATAAGAAAAGCACAAAGCATGAAAGTTAAATTGGCCGTACTGCCACCAGGTGATTAGATGTGCCATACGATCCACACTCTTCCCGATAAAGTCAGGCTCTGTCTTTTAGCATGTGTGGTTGATGATGTGGAATATATTCCTCACTATTATATTATCTAATAGTATTATTACTGAACAGACTGCGGCTAGCATCTGGGATAAACTTAATTCCTGTAAAATAACCCAAAGATGAGTTCCAGTATCTCTAGGATTCTTCAGTTGAATTGTTAGAGTAGTTTTGCTGTTTAATACAAACCTGGGGTGAGTTTCTCGAAGACTTCTTAATGTTACGTCGTTCGTTAGTTCTATCTTTTAACACAGAACTTACGAACAACGTAGCGTTAAGGCGGCTTCGGGAAACTCACCCCTGAACATTTCAGAATCGGAAAAACATTAGTATCAGCAGGTCATGAATAATACCAGGTTTTCTTAATTTGTCTATTTCTCCAAGACCGTAACTGCTACTCTATAGTGATAAAGCAGTTTATGGAGTTCAAATGTCAAACATTTTCAAGTCTGAGAAGATAACACTTATACTATATGGGAGAGCAATTCTGCTAGCATAATCTAAACAGACTGAAAAAACATCGGCATTTTTCTTATTGGTTTCTATATTGTTGGCCTTCCAGAACATTTCACAGGACCGACCAAAAATAACGAGCAAACTCACCGATCACGTTATCAAATGTCCTTGCAGGAAGCAAGATGAGCTGCTTACACATACTGTATAAAAAGGTATCTTAGTAATGATTATGTTTGTATACTCTCTGTGTTATGATCACATACATTACAGGCATATTATAATGGGCTTTTAAAATTCATGTCAAAACTGTGGTTTCACTGTGTTGCTTCATTGACATTATCAACTCCTATTACTGATGATCCATCTTCTAACTGTCCAGGGGTTGAATCAGAACCAGGGGGGTGGGGTGGGGGTAGCTAGATAAGCTGCTCTGTACATTAGGGTATTAGATATCATACATATTTATGATCACAGTCATAAAGATGCAGTATGTTCATTAAGTCGGCATGTTCAGGCGTGGAAAGTGCAGACCCAAACCTAGACCAAGGTTTTCTTTCAACCAGCCAGTTAAGAATAAAGAGTCACAGAGTACACAACTGGTTGGCTTTAACTGGATTTTTCAAACATGTAAATGAAACTTGGAACATAAGGAGGTGGAGCTGCACTCAGGAAAGGTGCGATTTGGACATGAGGAGGCGGAGCTGCGGTCTGGCGAGGTGCGATTTGGACATGAGGAGGCGGAGCTGTGGTCTGGCAAGGTGCGATTTGGACATAAAGAGGCGGAGCTGTGGTCTGGCAAGGTGCGATTTGGACATGAGGAGGCGGAGCTGTGGTCTGGCAAGGTGTGATTTGGACATAAGGAGGCGGAGCTGTGGTCTGGCAAGATGAAATTTGGACATTAGGAGGCAGAGCTGTGCAAATGTCTCTCTCTCTCTCTCTCTCTCTCAAATTAAACATCTGAAACTAGATGAGTAGGCTATTTTATTAAAATGAAATGAAAAAGTTCCTAATAATTATTATCCAGGATGAAGATTTTGTGTATATATATATATATATGAAGAAGTTAGATGACATTATTCTGACTTATACACTCTTAAATTGTAAAATTTGGAAATAGTCCATTATACAGAGTCAGGATCATGTAATGTTTAGGCCCCTGACAGCCATTACTTAAAACCTCATTCACTAATTGTGAGAAAGAATTGAACAGCTCAGCCTGGCCATGCAAATCCAGCCAGCCCACTCGGAAACAATCAACTGTAAAATCCATTCACCCATCCACCCATTTTCAATAACTGTTTATGGAATTAAGATTGCCCATCTGTAACAGAGATTTATTATTCATTTCTGAATCATTATCATCCTATTTAGGATGATTAAGAGAAGATCAATGGCAGCTGTATGACCTGTCACTAATGATTATAGTGATTGATGTGACGCTTTGAAATTCATCTTGCTCTGCTACAATTTTTCTGTTATGTATGTGATGTGTCAAACATTTCATTGCATATATGTAAATGTGGATATTTACAACACTAAAGAGTAACCTTGGGTCATTTTGTAGAAAGACAGTATAACCTCTGACATTAAACTGTTATAAATGATTGTATTAGTCAAAATACTAAACCGTATTACATTCATTATAAGAAAAATGATAAGGGTAATTTTCTTCAAAATTAATATGGCTTCACAAATTATCCTAAGATATAATTAAAAGGTTATTAAAATGGAAAAGTGTTTATAATAAAATATATTAGAGGAATAAATTTAATAAAATCAAACGCTACTTCCAAGTTGTGCTTCTGTGATAATTTCAAATGAAAAAATGTTTCCTAAATTGTTGGTTATCTAGTTTCAATTATGGTTACTCAATTTTTAAGTTGTTTTATTCGTATTTATTTTGATTCTCAAGTAGTGCAGTGGCACACTGGCTAGAACTGCATGCCTCCCACTCTTGCCTGTGTGCTGGCGGAGTTAACGTGTTTTCCACATGGCCGTGAATGCGCCGGGTTCTCCTGAGCGTCTACACATGCAATTAGGTTAATTGGTGTCTGTAAGGTTCTATAGTGCTTCCTGGGATCAGATCCAGGCTTGCCAGAAAAGCAGTTGGAACCTTGATGAATGGATTAAGTTAAAATTAAATTATATAATATATATGACATATTGCTCTCTAATAATACCAATACAAATTCTAGGTGAAAAAATAAATGAATACATAAACCACTAATGAACACACATTAGTAAAATAATTAAATCCCTTATTTTTCTTATGTATTCCTTTGTTTTGATGATAATTACTAACAAAAAAAAAACGTTAATTCCCTTTTCAATATTTGAACAGCACTTTTGAATATTTATGTTTTGTTTAATATAATTTTTTGCTAAACTCTCTAACTTTTGTGAATTTTTATATAGATAATTATTTAACAAACAACGTTTGTAAAGCATAAGTGGAGTGAGATGTTTAAAGAACATAAGAAATTTACAAACGAGAGGAGGCCATTTGGCCCATCAAGCTCGTTTGGGGAGAACTTAACTAATAGCTCAGAGTTGTTAAAATGTTATCTAGCTCAGATTTAAAGGAACCCAGGGTTTTAGCTTGCGCTACACTAGCAGGAAGCGATACTCTAACTACACGCTGTGTAAAGAAGTGCTTTCTGAAATTCATTTTAAAATGTTCTCCCGCTAATTTCCACTTATGGCCACGAGTTCTAATATTTGAACTAATATTAAAGTAGCCATTTGGCTGTACAGCATCAACACCTGTTTGAATCGTATATACCTAGATCAGGTCCCCCCTTAGTCTCCTTTGCTTGAGGCTAAACAGATTCATCTCAGCTAACCTCTCCTCATAAGACATTCCTCTAAGACCAGGAATCATTCTTGTAGCCCTACGTTCCACCCTTTCCAAGGCAGCAATGTCCTTCTTAAGGTATGGTGACCAAACCTGCACACAATATTATAGGTGGGGTCTTACCAAGGAGTTATATAATCGTAGCATCACCTCCCTTGACTTAAACTCCACACACCTAGAGATGTAACCCAACATCCTATTGGCCTTTTTTATTGCTTCCCCACACTGGTGAGAGTGAGACATGGAAGCATCAACATACACACCGAGGTCTCTCTCGTAATCAGCTACCTTTATTTCCGTGGAACCTATAAAATATCTGCGCTTGGGGGACAAAAAAGCCACATCGTGCTTTACCTTAAGTGCAAACGCACATATCTAATGCACACATTATTTTGTCTACCTATAGGGCAGCAACAAAGCACTTATGCAGAGGTTCACAGTGCAGAACATGTGCAATGCTGGTCTTGTCAATTAATTGCATTTTGACTGAGGGGTCTAGGCGGGACAGTGCCCCCTCCCCCTCCCAAACTCCACCCATGTGGTGAAGTAAAATTAGCTTGAACTTAAAAAAAAGAAAAGAAAAAAGGTTAAAAAATTATGTCTTTGAAAATGGCATGAGTCTGTTTATCGATGAGGGGTGTCCCTTGGTGCATGGCTTCTTTCTATGTTGTCATTCTTGCTCTCTTCCTCAATGTCACAAAATTGCACTTTTTAGAAGCATTGTGTGCAGGACAGACAGCACGAATGCAGCTTCCTGATTCACCATAATTGTTTCTTTCCATGCAACCGACTTGATAATGTTCGAGGGCTTCCCACGTGTTCTGCATTTGACCTTTATTAATGCATAGATCCCTCGGCGTGCAGATTTGTTCTGCTGGTGACTTGTGGTGACCTGTGACGCTACATCGCGCTGTACTCTCCCTGGTTATCAGTAAAGGCCCAGACTAACGACACTCCTGGATTTTGTATCATTGACTCCAGCGTGATAATGAGGAGCTGCACTGCCAGCCAGGGAGGGTAATCCGGCGGTCAGGAATGCCGGGCATTTTCCCGGGGGCTGATGGGTTTCTGGGTCGGCAAAATTTCTCGTGGGGGACCCCCCAACATCCAAGGCCCATGTTTAATACTAGTCAGCCCTGCTTCCAGGTATCTGGTGAAGCAGTCCAGGAGAGATTTTCAGAACACTATGATATATGACAGCACTCTATAACTATCTATAGCTAGTACTACAGTTGTGGGGTCAAATCTCACCACTCTCTGTATGTGGAGGTCTTATGTGAAGTTCCCCTCGTGCATGTTTACTGTGACTCCGTCATGTCTGTATGTGTTCTTGAATGAGGGCAAATACAATAATTGTAAAGTATCTTATAATTAGCATGATTTATTAAGTTCCCAGTTCTCACTGTACTTTGATTCAAATTTCATTTTTACAAATAGGCCATTTTAATTTTGATACGGATTCATAGATGGCATTCCGTTTTTACATAAAGTTATACATTGTATATTTGTATGACCATCTTTTCCACCCTCATATTCAAATGACTGCGTTAGTCAATATATCACAGATTAATCTAAATCTGTAAGAGGATGGTGGGATATCCAAGTCATGTGTATCTAAAAGACAAAGTAAAAACGTAAAGCAATTACAGCTTGATTATCTCCCTCTTCACTGTAGCAATTAATATCAAACGGAAGGAAAAGAAAATACATATATAACCGTGGGGGATTGTTTTCAGTGGTACTGCCCAAGTCCCTACTGCTTTGCTGTGGAGTGCACCTTCAGGTCTGCTCCCCAGAAAACAAACAAGCATGTAATCAATAGTCACTTTCATGTCTATGCTCCCATTAGAAATTCAAGAACTTAAAGAATATAAAAGCATTTTACTTTTATTATAACTATGTAATTAACATAATGGCTTTTCTTTCTGTAGCTGAATAACCATAATCCAAATTGCATCATTGGAATATATCAGATTCGGATACTGTTTAATGTATTACATTGTAAATTTAATTTGCATTATGCTTTGCATTTTGCTTTACAGTTATATTGTAGTCCTACACGTAGACTAGATCTACTTACTGGAATTCTCGGCAATACATGGTTTGAACCTGTAGTACCAACAGAACAGGTTGCTCTTTACTGACAAAGTGATTTATTATTCAGTGACAGATAATGAGAGAGCTATACAGTAAGCGCAGCTTACCTTTGGGCTCGATTCAGTCAAAGTCCTATAGCAGTCACTTGCAAGATAAGTTCAAATCAATAGCAGTCTTGAAGCACTATTATTTTTGTACTTTCTAGCAAGGATTTTGTTATAATTTGTTATTGATTTTAACTTATCAAGCTGGGACCATCGGCAAAACCACATTACAGGTCCAGTTTACTCTATTTAGCTGGCACCTAAATACTTCTGGGCCCTAACAAACTCGGTCCTTAAGGGATCTAATTGGATAAACCAAAATAAACTAGACAAGCATATGGTCAAGATGGCCGCCTCCACAGATAATCATCATGCATTATCAAAGCAAGATTCTTCTGATAATAATCAAATACAAATAATTTATTATTTTCACTGCTGTACCTTCTACATTCCTAAATGTTCAGCTAGCCGATTTACCTTTTAGTCAAAAGCACAAACACCTATTTCAGGTTATTTATGACTGTTTCTACAGGGGGTGCATGATAAATAATAGTGGAAGAAAGAAAACAGGGCCACAGATGCTACCTGCATCATTGCATGCAGAAAGTTACGCACATTCTAAATAGCTCTGGCCGCAAAAGCAAGCCAAGTTAATGAAGCGTTTACTCTGTCAAACTGTTATAGTAAGAAATATAAAATGAAGTAAAACCTAATAAAAAATTACTAGAAGATTACTTTGCAGTTTAATGAAAGTCCTGTTTCCCTTACTGAAGAGGAAACTGGATAGAGAATCTTGGATTTAAAGACACTACTTTGACATTAGGGATATTAATGTAGCTAAATTATTGTTTTCAAATTCATTTATTTGGAGAATACACTTTCAGTGTCTTTTTCGTCCATGTCCTTTGCAAAATAGCAGTAATCAATCTTTTACACACACCATAAGGAATCATTTTAATGGTCTTATTAGGCATTGGGAGAGATTAAATCAATTAAATTACCTAGAAGGACAAATGTTCACTTAATACCACTTTTGTGACTTACTGGAAATTGTCCAAAAAATGAGCAGCTACTTTTTTTCAATATATATTTAATGAGACAAATATTATGGTGCCTAAACTATATATACACACACAAGTACAACCTCCAAGCAAAGCAAATGAGGGCAGATCCTGATTCGCCATCCAAGGCGTCTGCGGGGCGAGGGGGCGGGGGCGAGGGAGCGGGGCGGTGCTGAATGTCACACAAGCCACCTTCACTACCCCGTTCAGTAAAATGTCCGGTCCGAGCACAGGAGATGTGTCAGGTACAGTAATGTTCCTTCGGGTATAATAAAATTATTCAAAGGCTCTAAAACACACTGTCATTGGAAACAGAAATATCACTGACACTGCATTTCATTTTAATTTTGTTTCTACAATGCTCTGCTTTAAATCTCCTACCATTTTGCATAAAAAATTCAACAGCTGCATTCATTGTCTATTCATCTATTTTCCATAACTGCTTATACAGGGTCGCATTGTTCCAGAAGACTGGAGGATGCCCAGGACAGAAAGTCACTCCACTGCAGGATTAATGATTTTGTTTTTATTGATTCTTTCATACATACTGTATGTTTCATGTGTATATACCTACTTTCTACATACAAAGACAGGCAACCTGGGAGGCACTGGGGGGGGGGGGTTATGGAATTAATCCAGAATATAAATAAGGACACACACACACACACACACATACACACACTTTAGAAAGGCATATAGAATATGTATGCATGTATATTTAATTTGAAACATTTTGTAGGGATGAAGGGCCCCTAATTACTAATGATATTAATGCTTTATATCATTAATATTATTTATGGCACAAAGCAAGCCTTCTCTTTCCATAGTCATTCAAAACGCATTTGGGGCGTTTCTCAATATGTGTACTTGACCGTACTTGTGTTCTGGTGTAACTGGTTACAGCCGAAGACTAGTTCCAATACTAAGAATAGAAGTATGGAGGACAGCTCAAGTCCCTGGATGTCATTCCAGTGAGACCAATCCTACGATTCATTGTGCCCCGAGTCTGATCTCGGAAGGCTAGTTAGTAAGACCAGTCTGACAAAGACCGCAAATATGATTTTGGCATTTTTGCAATTGAGAAACATGCTTGGTCCCTAATGTTTCTTACCTGAGTATTCTGTATTTGTTGGTCCACCATTAGAGCCGGAATTGCAGTGTTTTGCTCTCTGAATCTGTTAGAATTGTGATATAGCCCATGAATTCTATCCTCCAAATCCCCATCTCCTGAGGATATGTTTACTATCCTGGAGGAAGACAATTTTATACACTTGTCTTTCCTTTCCCAGTCCTTATGTCATGGGACTCTGCTCAATTTCCTAAGAAGAGGGCTGGGGGAATGTTTCCAGTTAAAACGGTATCTCACTGCTTGTACTTTAACTCATTTCTGTTGTGTATGTGGCCCCCTCTATTCTTTCCTTGAAAAATGCAGTTGGTTGTCGGAATGCACTCCATTTCTTGTGATTCATTCTTAAGATAGGATGCAGCTAATAAGCAATTACTTAATCATTGCAGACATTATTTTTCTTAATACAATGGAGCAATATTTTCCAATCATAAAAGAAATGCTATCATTTATGTATCCTGTATAAAAGATCAGTATTTTATGTTGCTTAAGGTGAGAGAGTAAACTATAATACCTCTGATAACTATGTTAAACAAATTTCTGCAGCTCCAAAAATTGTGACTTTGTAATGGGTCTGCAAAAATATCAACCCAGTTATCCTGAAGATTAGATATTAAAATGACAACTCTATGGTTCCGCCATTCCCTTGCAAAAGGCAAAAACAATTCTATATAATTCCAGGTACATATAAGAAACATGCAATAGCTTCATAACAAATTTACAACAACAAAATTAAATTCACATGGACCCAACCATGTGATACCTAAGATATAAAACAGGAATTCAAAATCCTGGACCAATTAGACTGATCCCCAGGTAATGATTGATTGCCTGAGACTTCCAATTTAAATTAAGTTGCAGGCTACACTTTTTTTTAGAAAGCTAATTTCTCTCTTTGACTGTTTAAAGGACTGCAAAGATTCAGAAAGAAATTTGATATTTGCTCATAGATTTCTGACAATTGTCAATGGACCTGGGTAAAATATTATAGAGCCTTATTTCAATAAAAAAGAACTTCAAATAAATCATTCAACTGTGTCTATAAAATCTTTTCAGAATAATACAGTACATTCACATATTCTACAAGAATGCCATATAACTGTCATGTAATTCCAGTTAGTTCATTGCTACGAAATCAGCTGTAAAATAAAACTATACAGACAATTTAAAACTAGAAAACAAAGTAAATGTGCCTAAAAATATCATGAGTAGGAATATAAACATGTACTTAGAAAGTATAGGTCATTTCGGAAGCAGAGAGTGAGAGAGATTTCAATTTCCTCGTGTTCAGTGGAGCATGTCGGGCAGGAGAGAGACACACTGCGCTCTATCTCATAAGCTTCCGCTGCTCCGATTCACACTCCGACATATATACACACAGGCTACATGACTAAGATTATTTCAGACACTGTCAATACAAACTTTACTTTCATTTCAGAAGTTAAGGGACTATAGCATGTTCACTGTTGGAGTGACTGAAACAGCAAAGAACATCAGCAAACATTCGCTGCTCTCGAATGCCTGAGCAACGGGCAGGAGTAAAGACAGGATGGGTGAGGGTTTTAATTCGAGACAAGTCTGCACACACATGCACACATCCATTTACATGTTTGTAACAGTTTTATTACCTTGTAAAGAGTCTGTACAGTTTGCAAACTACCCCAGCAGTTTTGATGTAGTTAATTTTAGGTTTGTGATAGAATAACATAGACTTGCAGTAAGATTTCTTGAGTGAGTATGAGTGTCATGCCAGAAGCGTGAGAGCTGGCAGCTCAGGTAAAGACTTGAGGCGATTGAGACAGAGTCTGCAAAATGGCCAGGATGTCAGATGCTGACGATGCTCACAGAAATGGTGAGCATCTACTAAAAATAGTCTAATGTTAACATATTTCTACTGAGTTATTTGATTTTTAAATGGCAAAGTAAACCACCCAACTAGCCCAATGATAGAATCCAAATCATATGCCAAAGGTGTTATGGGATGGCATCTACAATCTGGCAAAAATGTTGGCGTGTTGGGACAGTTCCGCTTAGGGCCTGACACCCGCTTGATGTGTCTGATTCACTCCACTGAGCAGAGCAGTTTATAGCTAAACAATATTACACAGCTTCTCATCTTCAGAAATTATTTGTCAGTATGCTGGAGTTGTACTTATCTACTCAGTACTAATCGATTAGTGCTGATCCTAACTAGGAACTGTGGTGACGTCACTACCCAAGTATCTACTAGAGACAGTAATTTCAGAAAAGCAAAAATTATTCCAAACAGTTTCTTTGCGGCCGGACATTTCACACATCAATTGCGACTCGAAGCACAAAGCTCAGATCTCACTTGGCCACAACGCCACATAACATAACTATATGAGGCATGAAAACAATATAAAGAGCTGGAGTAATAGGTACCCTGCAGAAGATACATAAAGTAAATGAAAGGGAGATAACATTCCACATACTAAACAGACACAGTGCCGTGTGGGAGCTATGGACACCGTGATTTCTTAGCTATCTTGTGGACCCGCTTAAATAACCAAGTGAAAGAATCCCATTGAACAGGGTAATAAACTCTACAATGAGCAGAAGTTATTTCCTGGGGGTGTGAGAATGGAACAACATTTCTCCACCCATCCCGGCTTATTGCTGATAAACACTCAGATAGCATGAGGAAAATTTCCTGGAGGGAGTTAAGGGTCTGCATACACCAGGACGGAGCTTTAAACAAGCAACAAGATATAATTCTATAATCATACATTTGTCCCTCGGTGTCCGCCGGGCATCGGTTCCAGGACCCCCCCGCAGGTACCAAAATCCACGGATGCTCAGGTCCTTTATATAAAATGGTGTAGCATTCGCATTTAACCTACACACATCCTCCTGAACACTTTGAATCATCTCTAGATGACGTATTATACCTAATACAATGTAAATGTTATGTAAATAGTTGTTATGTTGTATTGTTTAGGGGATAATGACTAGAAAAAAAAGCCTGTATATGTTCAGTACAGATGCAACCTTTGTAGTACATATAGAAAATGTAATTACACTGAGAAAATATAAATTCATTCTATCTCCCCTTCCCGCCGTCTCTCTCTCTCTCTGTTTATTTATGGATTCAGCATACTGCTTGGTATGTGGCAAATTCAAGTTTTGATTTTTGGAACTTTATGGAATTCCCCCCCGCACAAATATTTTCAATCCGTGGTTGGTTGAACCCGCAGATGTGGAAGCCAATGGATATGGAGGGCTGACTCTATAACATGCTGTTTTATGACCATTGCACCAGTCATGAGGAGACAATCCAAACGAGACCAAACAATTTTGTACACCACATGCAGTCACACAAAACAGTGTTTCTCATCGTTCTGAGTGAACGTTGTGTGACCTGGGCCTAGGTGGCAGGGAAGAAGAGAGGGAGAGATGGATTTTACAGCCAGAAGGTCTGTAAGAACTGGCCTGTGAGCCACTTCTCGCTGGGTGCATCTGATAGACATGCCAGAGTGGATTTGTGTGTCCGGTCTCGTCTGAGTCAACTTGACAGTTTCGCTTGGGGTGAGACACGACATCCCAAAAGGAGCTGAGGCTCACAGATTCGCGTTGGTGCCAGTAGCCTCACAAAAGTGTCCTTGTTACCTGTGCAAGTTAAAGTATTATTCCTGCCTCCGTCATCCAAATGCTTATCACTCCAGGGTCACGGGGTAAAGCATGATGCTTTTCCAAAACTACGGATTCCGAAATGAGTAGACTGGTGTAGAATGTCGAAGAACCAACTTGGAAAAATATTAGGTCTAAAAAAATAATTACAATATACAAGGAAGCGAGAAAATGTCATGAAATTTGTTACAGTTTCTACCGCTGAAATGTCAGACAAAATACTTGGTTGGATTGGTTATCCAGATTTGATATAAATTTAAATGTTGTATTGCCACTTTTACCACAACTGCAGTCAGTGCTGTAAACTCATGGGAAGTTTTTACTTGTGCCAGCAGAATGTAAAACAAGGCCTTATTAATATCAATGTACAACTACTGCTATCGTTTCTACTGTTATAGTCTTGTATCCTCAATACAAATGTTTTGTTTATGTAATACGAACAATATTTTATAATATCAACTTTCCAGGAATTGATGTCTTATATTATGACAAAATACTGCATAATATTAATATTTGGTCTCAATGATAACATCAAATCAAACGATAACAAATAGTTAAACCTACTAAAATACATTTTAATCACACTTGAGATGACAAATTTACAATGAAAATGTATAATTAAAAGTTAAGCTACCGTATACCCCTGCTCTGTGCCTTGTGATGGACTGGCATCCCATCCTGCGTATACCCCTGCTCGGTGCCCTCTGATGAACTAGATAGGCTCCAACTTCACCTCTTCGGGACTAGGCTAAGCCTCTGCGCCTGTGATCAGAAGGTCGCTGGTTCGAGCCTGGCCTTGGCAGAATAGTCATGTCAGTGGGCCCTTGAGGCCCTTAACCCTCAGCCACATGGGTATGGCTTCCCTTCACTGCCAAGCTTGCTCTCACCTATATGCGTATCTGTGTCATGGAGAGCAAGATGGGGGAGGTGAAAAGAGAGCTTCCCCACAGGGATCAATAAAGTGTCATTATTATGGATCCATGTAAGTCTGTATTCTCCAAAAGAACGGCTAAAATATTCCCGTGAGGTAAGATTCTTCTAGAAGCACTCTCTATGAAGGAATATCTGCACTTTCTGTTGACAGTCTAATATAATGTGTTCTTGATGTTGCAGGAGAGAGTGCAAAAATTAATTAAGGAATCAAAACGTTGTCAAATGTTTGTCCTTCTCCTTATATGAGACCAGATTTGGAGCAAAAGGAAACCTCCCATAAAATGAATCTGTTACATTTGTTCATAGTGTGTCAGCTCTGAAAGGCAGCTGGGGAATTTTAATCTGTCAATCTAGGCTAGATAACACAAATTCAAGATCTCTCAACATAGCTATTTTGGAATCGAGGTCCAGATTTGAAGAACCCTGCCCTAAACATTTTTTCACAAATTCCAAAAACAATAACTTGAAGTTTGAAATACGACTCTAGTGGCATTTGAAGACCCATCAAAGGCTTCCAGAACGCGACACAATTACCAAATGCAAGGCATCTTCACGGCAAGATGTGTTGCAAACTCAAGATTACAGGAAGAAAAAGCAGAAACGGCGCTAGCTTCAGCTGCTGAATTGGCCTCCCTGGGAACAGCCCCCCAGTGGGCGGGATGGCGGGGCAGTAGGGCATGATAAGTTTCCATTGTGTGATAGACAACGGACAACGTGCAACCAAAAAAGTTTCACTTATTGTGTTATACTCTGTTGTCGGTGCCATTTTTTTTTACTGAGCATTACGATATTTTAAATTAAAGCTGGAACAAAGCAATTACAGGCTGTGTTTTCAGAAGGATTAACAGATGATTAAATAGTCTAATCAGTGAATACTGAGGACAACAAGCGTGAGAAAAACAAAAAAAGTCAACCAATCCTGGTAGGCTAGAAATTGTGATTGTTTAAATGAGGGCTCCATTTCTTCCAAACAGTGTGTTTCTGTAGTTTGGGGGCATAGCTGCTAGCATTGCTGCCTCACGTCTCTGGGTCAGGGTTACAGTCTCCACCCCACCTCCATATGTGTGGAATCTTCTCCCCTTGTTGTTGAGGGGCTTCCTCCAGTTTCTCCTCACGATCTGAAAACATGCCAAAATTAACTGAAGCTGCCAAGATGTCCATAGATGTGAATGCTGTGAGGACCCTGAAATCCAGGGTTATTCCCTGCCTTGTGCCTGTAGCTTCTACGATAGGCTCCAGACCCCAGTTACCCTGCATAGGACAGGCAGGTATAGAAAATGGATGTGTAGGTATAACTGTAGTGATGAGACTCACCACTTGCTGTTGACAGCGTGGGGGCCTTTGATGTAACGAGGTGGAGCTTCTCCGGCTCGGCCAAGCTCCCCGTCTGTGGGAACCCTCATAACTTTTTGTCCACATGGGATTTCCCACCTTGCTTGTGATCCACAGTAACCTGGAATCTCCCTGCAGATGCAAAGCTGATTAATGACCATAAAGATACGTCTGTTTCATGTTTCATCAAAGACCACTGGCTCCTTGGCGGTTTGTGTAGTTCTCTGTATGGCACCTGTTTGTTTGAACTTCTTAGATACCAGCAACATTAAATCCCCTCAATGGGTGTTACATAATGAGGCTTCAACAAATGTGATTTGGAGGTGCATGCCGTGCACAATGATACAAATGGTGATTCAATGTATTCAAGTCAGAATCATTTCAGAGGGATTCAGCTGTTGTAACTGAAGCAATCCTCTCCAGTGAAATGTTACTGGTACAAAAATGATATCTGCAAGACTCTGGAATAAATTCACACTCACAAGTGAAAATGAATACAGCTCTGGAAAAAATTAAGAGACCACGCTATATTTAAACAAAAAAATCTGCATTTTTAAATCCTGGTTTAATGGTGGTTCTGCTGGCAGAAGCCTACACTGAGCAGCAGGCTGCTTCCAGGTTCAAAATTTCTAAGACAGCAGTAGACAAGAACAAGGCGAAGCAGGAGACACCGGGAACGACCAGAAACCAGCCAGGTAAAAAGCAGAAGCGACTCTCTAATGGCAGAGATAACCGTTAACTTATCTGACAGTTTCTCAAGAATCGTAGGATGACATCAAGTGACCTTCATAAGTTAGTGGGAACCATTAAGTGGTGTGAAGTTCACTGCTAGGACAGTTTGCATCAGGGTCCTAGAAGCAGGACTGAAGTCTTTTAAAGCAAGGAAGAAGTCATTCATCAATGAGAAGCTGGGAAGAGCCAGGCTGCAGTTATATATATATATATATAAAACTGTTATTTTTTTCCAGACCTATATGTTGCATTCAAGTGTTGTAGCCCTTCACTCTGAAATTATAACCACTGAGAAACATTAAGCATCAAGCCTAATCAGAAAACTTGGGAGCCCTCCAAGCGAGGCAAGGTACAAGGTGGTTTAATTCACTCTCGTATGAGTTATCCTATTAACATTGCTAGCTCGTTTACATTTTATTTCTGTAAATAAAAATGCATATTCCTTTGAATAAAAATAATGTGTGAGAGTGTTGATATATTCAGAACCCTTGTGGTGAATTTTAGGTGCCGAGATGTTTATGGTCCAATTTAGGTAACCCAAGACGACTGTAGAAATAAAGTTGGATGAGGTGAGAAGCTATACCGAATGTTCAGCCTTGTGCTTTTGCACCTACAGCATCGGGGGCCTAAACCTGTCTAAGCATTGCAGATGTTTGGCCATATTTTTATCTAGGTTAAAGCAGACATTGCTCCTGTGTGACAAAGCTGTCCTTGTTGGCTTTGCAGCCACACTTGCGGCCTGCTGCTTCGATACAGCGTAGCCCCTGTGGCCTGCAGCACGATCGGACTGCTAGGCGGAAGCAGCTCTGTTCTAATAGATAAGGAGTGATGAATGGACTCACGTGGTAATTAATCCAGAGGCTGCATACACACATACTGGGAAGGGGTCTCTTACTAAATAACCATATTTACCGACTATAGCAAGCATCTTATTTGCACAGCAGGTTGCCACTTTCACTTATTCTACCAAAATATCTTAATATCATGCTCTAATTCTGGTAATATTAGGATGGTAAAATACCATGTTTCCAAGCTATGAATATTTATAGTGCATATATCCTTGTGCCTGACATAAATTTGAAAATTCACCTTTTGTCTACATGGAAGGGCTGTTAAGTAGTGGTAGCTGAAGTGAGGTGAAACCTTTGGGGATCTGTGCACAGCGTCAATTAAAGACTACTTACATCCTATCTCCACTGGTTACGCTATTAGTTTCCATTTGTTTTAACCAGCCAGTGTTTGACAGTATAATGTAATCTGACTTAAGTTAAGTCAAAGCCTCATTCCTGTCATCACCATCAGTGATGTTTCCCTTTGTAACATATACAAAGACCCAACTATATTAAGCCGCATTGTCACTGATACAAGGTCTCACTTTTTAGTTCTTTATTTTCTTTATTTTCTTGATTTTTCATATTACTGACTACAGTAATGAGGAAATAAATCTCGCATAAAGCTGTCACGGTAATCGTTACATTGAAGTGCCTGTAAAAGGATCAGGTGCAGTGGTACCTTAGATTAATGCTCGTTAAATATAGAAAAGACTTGCACTTTTTATTAATTAAATCCCCTCCATTCATTAGCAACAGCACCTATTGGATTTACTCTGTTAGCCCCATAAAGTTACATAGATTGACAGATGTTTTCTGCATGCTTCTAAAATTTGGATTGCTATAAGTCTAGAAGAAACAATAATCAACCTTTTCATAGAAAGGTTATGATATTTCAAGTGACCAAATACTTCAGAACATTTACAAAATCTCTAAGAATTACTAAATCTTCTAGGGAAATCATTTTTTTTTTATTTGCCGTGTCACCAAGTCTCAAATGTCAAGACACCATTAAAATGCATATAATGATTTCTACTGTTACCTCTTTGGGCAAGTTTAGTACAATTTCATTTCAGAGTTCATTATCAATTCAAATACATTCGGTTTCCTAATCCAAGTTATTATATCACCACAACTGAACATTGCAGTGAAAAGCGGCAGCAATGCTATAAACTGTTTGGTTTTCAATCCAGTGTCCAGTTTCACCACAAAACAGATTTTAGTTGTCAGCTGCTTATAAGATTGACTACCAGGTTTAGGGGTGCAGCTGGCATATTACCTGAAAGTGGACTTGCTAGGGCGGACTAGGTAATGGAACCAGAACCGCTATTTTTAAATGTTTCAAAAGCCAGCAAACAGATGAATCGTTTGTAAAATAAAACTGTGATCATTCTTCAGTCAAATAATTTTCATAAATGAATAAAGATGCTTGCAAAATGTCAACACCAGACGGAACTCCACACACTAGCTATGTATTTTGGTAAGGTTGACTTAAGGTTCAGTTTTACCACACATTGGTTCCCAAATGTGATCTATGTACACACACACACACACACACGCACACACACACACACACACACACACACACACGCACACACACAGTCTGTGTGACATTACAACCCCACACTCATTTTGCATTTTCTAATGCAACCAGCAGAAATACAATATTTCACACTCAGGCTGAAATCAGTGATTGACTGATTGTGAGACTGTGCGAAAAGATAATTTTTTTAGACTGTGCCTAGTCGAAAGATTGATACACCTGTCAACCATGCTGCAGTACACAACTCAGATGATACCTTCTTTGGAGTATGGGCTGCATTTGTAAATGTATAGAAGGAACTTTGGTTGAAGCTGACATGAGAGCTTCACGCAGTTACTGCAGGTTTGTCGGCTGCCCCTTCATGATTCGAATCTCCTGTTCACTGCATCCCATACCTGCTCTGTTGGACTGAGATCTGGTGACTGTGGAGGCCGTTTGAGTGCAATGAACTCACTGTCATGTTCAAGAAACCAGAAACCATGTGTGACATGGCACATTATCCTGCTGGAAGTATCCATTAGAAGCTGGGTACACTGTGGTCATAAAGGGATGGACATGGTCAGCAACAATACTTATGGCAGGCTGTGGCGGTATTCCAGTCTTTCATTGTCCGGTTTCGCTGAGCACATTCCCCCTGTAGCCTAGCAACCCCCAGGTTTCCTGTTCTTAGCTGACAGTAGTGGCATCCAGTGTGATCTTCTGCTGCTGTAGTCCACCTGTTTCAAGGTTTGACATGTTAGCTTCTATCAGCTTGACCCAGTCTGGCCAACAAGGCATTTCCACCCAGAGAAGCTCCGCTCACTGGATGTTTCTTCATTCTCAGCCCATTCTCTGTAAACCAAAGCGATGGCTGTGTGTGAAAATCCCAGTAGATCAGCAGCTTCTAAAATACTCATACCAACCTGTGTAGCACCAACAATCATGCCAAGTCACTTAAATTACCTTTTTTCTCCATTCTCCATACTGAATAAAGTGGCCAGTGAGTGTGTATATGGGACTAATGGATTATGACACAGAACATCGAGCTCTGCTGCTAAGGCAGGTCAGAGTGCCCCTGCTCACCCCATCCTCACCCCTGCTCACCCCATGCTCACCCTTGTCTACCGTCAAAAGTATCTACAGTGGGCACATGAGTGTTGGAACTGGACCTTGGATCGATGAAGAATATCTCCCAGTCCGATGAACCCAATTTCTGCTGTATCATGTGAACGGCTGAGTACGTCAAGCATCTGTGTGATGTGTGGAACGACAAGTACGATCCGCGGCTGTGCAGCCCCACACACAGCAGGACTCCATATGCTGTGTGTCGTGACACAGTACCAGCGTAACCCTCATTATAATTCTGTTAGCTCATACCAGATGGGATTTTTGCCTGTACGCGGTTTGTGGTTTTCCCCTCCTCAGACTCTCTCAGCAGGTACTCACCATGGCTGACCATGAGCTCCGCACAAGCCTTGCTGTTTTGGAGATGCTCTGATCATCTGGCCGTAATGATTTAGCCCTTAAAGTCACTCAGAGGTACCACTTTACAATAAGGCTCCCTTTTTGCACTTAAAATTGTAGTAACTCATTAATAAAAAGAAAAGTGTTATAACTTGTTTAAATGATCTATTAATAATTTACAAAGTGTTACAAATTAACAACCAGATTATAAACCATTCATAATGGTTCCATAACGACTACTGAATGTCAGCTTAGTATAATTTAAATGTCAACTTAATATATCCAAGACCCTGATATGCGCACATTTTTACGTCAATCACTTCAATTGGGATTCATTATATTGTTTCGGCACAGCAGTCCGTCCATCCATTTATCCATCCTTCCATCTGTACCGATTCTACCTATGCAGAGCTGTGGGGGTCCAGATCCTATCCCAGAAGTTATGGGTGCGAAGCAGGGGATAACCCAGGATGGGGTGCCTCCCGATATTATGCAATGATCTTTTATCGAATGCATATCAAAGCGCATCACTTTCATCTTCTCTTTATGAGTCTTTTTTTTGCTTTAAAACAGTATTAGAGAAGGTGTAAGAAACCCTGTTTTTGAAGTTCTGGTCACATGTCAGACTGCATCAATAAAAACAGGACATGTCAGATGGAATTTGAATTTCATAATTGGAAAAACACCCAGAGGTCCTGCTATGAGTCTCCTGAGGAATCTCTCTCCTGGTTGGAAGAAGCTACAACAAAAGCTGTCAGTATAGCCTGATATATAAAGTCTATAAATAACAATAATGAGAAAATAATGCCTACATATCTGGAAACACATTCTGACATCTATTTTATCCTAACATTTCTTTCCTAATTTTCACAGCATAACTAAACCTGTGCATTCTTACCAGTCATGTCTGCTTCCTCAGGGACAGTCGATTTAGTTGCCCACTGGGTTTGTGTCTTTGTTGGCCTGCAATCAACTAGGATTATATTTTTGTCTGAGGCCAAGGAATCTAGTCTCTGAGGGGGGTTATTTTAATTGTAAATACCCTCCTACTTATAAACCAGCACTGAAGTCTTGCTCATCTCCGTGCGTTTACCAGCTGAGGAAATAGGGCTATGGACGACTCAATTATTATTGACCAGCACTATTACCTCATCTTTGTTGGCCTAACCTCCAATGCATACAAGTCAATCTGCAGGAAGTGAACCATCCTATGTTCTGCAGTCTCTATCATAACCTATCATGACTCTTAAAACTGTGGAAATAGTCCTCAACTCGTGAAAACAAACCTCTCCACTTTTTAGCTATGAAAATATATGGTTCCCCCCTAAGCACAATTTATGGACCACCTGGACCTCAGCAGAAATGAAAATATCACCTCCATTACCAAGAAGGATCCTCAATTAGTTTGCAGATTGAGGACCAAAAAACATCAATACCCCTTTAGAATGTGATAAGCATCAAGTCTCACAGACTAAAAAGCAGCAACACCAATTCCATCACATTCAACATACCCTTACAGGACAAACTGTATAGCTTCTATGCATAGAAGAACGTAGCAGCAATCACTAAGGCCAGGACCAGCTAACAGATGCCCTCACCAGCATCATCTTCATCCTCTCACTGGCCCTGGCCACCTGCATAAAATAAACAACCATTAACGCCCCAGTAGCAACTTTACCCAATGACTTCCACCCTGGGTCAACACCGATAGTCATTAAGCGCTTTGAGAGAGATTGCTGCTAGCTCATATCAAAGCCAACATCCCACCCTCCCTAGACAAACATCAGTTTGCCTACAGGGCAAAGAGATTCCACTGAAGACACCATCACATCTGCTCTCCACACCATTCTTGTGCATATAAACCACCACATAACATATTTGAATATCCTGTTTGTTGACGTCAGCTATACACTCAACGCCATAATTCCAAACACAGCTGGCATCCAATCTCCACAACTTCAGCCTTAACACTCCGTTCTGCAGCTGGATTGTCCTCATCAACTGATCCTCCGCTTTCCTGCCACCAGCCCCACAGGGTTGTGTGCTGAACCTGCTGCTCTATGCACTATTCACTCATAACTGCAAGCCTGCCTCAGCTTCTAACACCACCATCAAATTTATAGATGATCTCATAGAGCTGCTCTCCCAAACAACGAGGCAGAGTGTAAGGTTGAGGTGCACACACTGCCTGGGTGGTGCCCAGCAAATAACATGTCTCTCAACACCAGAACTATAAGGAACTAATAACAGACTTTAGAAAATCCAGATGTAGGCCACAGACCTCTATCCTATGCAGCAGAGAGAGTGTCCAGCTTAAGGTTCCTTAGCAGACACATCACCCAAGGCCTCTCTTGGGTTATGAACACCTCCCGTTCAGTCAATAAGATACCACCTCACTTTCATTTCCTGTCGAGACTAAAGATAGCTTATCTGTTACAACAGCTTGGTGAACTTCTATTGGTGCATCACAGAGAACGTCTTGACGTACATTACAGGCTGGTTCTCCAGGTGTACAGTCATGTAATGCTAAGCCCTGCAACACATCATTACCGCTGGATATATCACTGGACTAGCTTCCAGACATCAAGATAATGTATAGTCACTACCTCCAAAAGGCTCTCCAAGGTCCTCTGACCCAACTCGGCATGGAAATGGCCTATTCTGTCTTTTGCCATCAAGTAAGATACAGGAACACTCAGGCAGATTCAGGAACAACTTCTATCCCAGTGACGTTGCCATGCCGAAAAAAAGAGCATCAAAAATAAAAAAAAAGATTTGTTGGAGGGGGCAGCTTTGTGGGTTGGGACTCAGAAGGTTGCCGGTTCAAATCCCTCAACCGACTGATCCCACCACTGGGCCCTTGAGCAAGGCCCTTAACCCCAGTCGCCCCAGGGACTGGCTAACCCTACTGTCTCCTCTACACCAGTTCCATGAGGTGGCCTCCTAGGATGCTTTTCCAGCCGTCCTGAAGGAGGTCCCACATATATGCTGAGCTCTCATTGGCAGCTTCACACTCTGGTCAAACTCCTCTGAAACCTCTTTCTATTGTGTTTAGGTCTGGTGAAGAGGTCATGTGGTACGACACAATCACTCTCCTTTGTAGGCGGCTTGGCGTGTCCTAACTTTTGACTGTTACTCTATATGACAAAATGTTAGAGGTTGAGTAGCCTTTATTGACAGCTGTATACTATATTTGACTGTTGCATCATGTATGTACAGTAACTATTTTGGTATGACAATTCTATATATCTAAAATTTATGTTATGAAAGCTGTTACTAAATTTGTGTATCCCACTTGCACAATGAGAAATAAAAAAAAAAAATCATTGAAGATCCTTGAACACATGTACTTTCTTCAGGAAATCCAGCAAAAGGTAAAGCTCTCTAACCCGTGCTCGTACGGCTCTGCACTGTTTGCCATTATAGGTAAGAGAAAGAAATATGTGAAGAAAAATACAAAATACAATAAACAAATGCATAACATCACATTAGTGATATACTGTATCAGTATAAGATTTACAGAATAAAATATAACAAAACTAGAAAACAAAATCCTTAATTTTATGTATGTGTTACTTAGTGATCATGGAATTATATTCTTGCCTTTCGGAGAATGGATATCTATTACTACTATGTGGTTAATAATGCCGGACATTTAAGGTGAAGCCAGGCTTTGCTTAATGATGAAACTATAGATGTTTCAGGAAGTTTGTAATATAAAACCAGTCAATGAAAATTTCAGTGAAAGTCATTTGAGCCAAGAAAATCGTTTGCTATATATTACAATATATATCATACAGCATGTAGCAGCATAAATCACTGTATCCTAAGATCATAACACAAGATACTTTTTTCCACTAACACAAACTAGGACCCTCTTACTGACACTAATACGGATACGTATAATTCAAATCAATTGGTCAAATCCAAATTCAATTATTATAGCCTGTTTTTATGAGCAAATTGCTGTAAAGCACTTTATAACACGTTTTGCAGAGGGGGAAAAAATAGGAATAACCGAAAATGTCAATACGGATAAAAAATGAAAATTATTTCTTGACTCCTTGGAAGAAGGTGACCCCAGGAGAATATTTTCTATAAAGCCAGGTGACACTTTGAGGTTACATTACCACTGGCTGAGCCACTGTGTTGTCATATATAACCTTATTACTAATTTGTTGTCCGCTGAAGTTACGAGCTGGGAATGCGGCCCCTAACCCCCAGCCCCCTGTTTAGTTTTGTGTGGTATAAAACCAACACATTGTGCTTAAAAATGCATTGTATTACGACACCACTATGTGAAATATAACCCAAAGGCTCATATCTCAAATCTACAATGTAACCATGAAGAAGCAACCACTTGCAGCGACCCACCTGAATGCCAGATTACGACCCACAAAATTACAGTGTGTGGCCAGCAGAGAAATCTGCTCATGACTTTACCCCCAACTCCTGCTTCTCCATTCCACTCATTCTCCATTGTTTATTATTTTGTCGTCCCAGCGTAATACAGCCTGCATGAGTATTTCAGCACATGCACATACAAAAGTGGTTTTCCGGTAGGTATACAATATATGATGCTTAAAATACTGAATGACACCACATTTAATAGTAAATTCTTACAGCTGTATTACGGGATACTTTTAGAAATTTCCCTCAAAGTATACTCAGGATTACTTTGTTTTAGTATATGTACAATGCTGCTAATGATTGTAAAAGTACTGAAATGAAGTACCTGCATGAATTCTACCTTGTACCAGATGTGCTTTATTTTCTGGTAGCCTGTATAACCTCTCTGTCTCACTGCATTTCTTAGTGTGTATCTGGCTCCCAGGATTTCTTCTTGATTACCAAATCATTTAGCTAAGCACCACCATGCTTCCAGGAGTCATTTGTCAATAGGTGAAAACAGACCATCTATCCATTTTCTGTAACCATCAGAATATTAATTCAATGAGCGATCAGGTAGCATTTCTCTTATGAATATTATAATTAGTTTTCCCTAACCACTCTGTAAAACAAAAATTAGCATCTGTGGAACTCTCATTTTACAATCTATACAAAATTGACACAATATACATGTATACATGTCCTTTTCAACAAAAGCTATGAAATGCTAAGCTGAAGTTTGTTAAATTTCAAGCAAACGATGCGATTCACTGCTCACACCGAAAAAAGTGCCAATGGTTTCTGGAGAGCAGCTCTTTTAGAACTATAATTTGGGTTTCAATTTATTACTACTTGACATGTTTTACTTAAAACTACCGATTGCTTCTAATGTAATATATGTTTTCTGTAAATATATGAATGAAGCAATGATTTTTGTTATAATACCAATAAATTTGCAATATTTTTACTAAATTAAGCAAGCGTCCAAGACTTTCTGTGAGCACTATATATAACTAAAAATTTAGTTTACTCAGAATACCACAGCAAACCCCATATAAGGTTGCAGGTCTCTGCCCTGAACCATCAGACCACCTTATAGCAGGAAGTGACAGAGTAATTAGCCTTATCCTTTTCCAGATGGTACCTCTTTGAAAGGACGGCATAGGGCTGTTCTGTCCTCATTTATGTTCTTGACTTATTGTCTCAGCACACTTCATAGCAATTTCTAGCACGACATTCATACAGGCCCTTCCCAATCTGCCCTCTGTCCCTTTGCTAGCGATCTCTGATTGCCCAGGCACGCTGTCACACGGGCTATCACACAGGTCAGGCAGAGATGGCAAAACGGGTTTCAGAAAATGGATGGATGGATGGATGAATGGCATGACATGACATGGAAAAAAACAGCCAGATGTGACAGCATGTGTAAAAGTTTGGAGGTAATTCTCTCCAGGATTTGAATTGAAGTAATATAATTATACAGAAAATGCAAATTATACATTACATGTCTATTATTCAGCTTCAGAAATTAAGAAAGATGAAATCTTTTTATTTCTACGCGCGCCGCTCGCGTCTCCTCCCCTGGCCCTCTACGCGCGCCGCTCGCGTCTCCTCCCCTGGCCCTCTACGCGCGCCCTTTGCGTCTCCTCCCCTGACCCTCTACGCGCGCCCTTTGCGTCTCCTCCCCTGACCCTCTACGCGCGCCGCTCGCCGTCCCCTCCCCTGACCCTCTACGCGCGCCGCTCGCCGTCCCCTCCCCTGACCCTCTACGCGTGCCCTCTGCGTCTTTGCCCTGTGCTGGCCTTGGCTGCTGTCTACATACATGTAATACGTGTGTGTGTGTGACTGTTTCTGGTGCTGCCTTGTGTGCCACCGCAGACAAATCAACATTCTAGACAGTGATATTCCAACAGCAGGTCACATCTACCATTCACCGCAAGCCCTAACCCTAACATCCCAGGTGGCGTCTCAGCAGGGGACGACGGACATGTTTGATTCTGAGATTTTGGGATGTGTCACAAAGCCGCAGCATCCCCTCTGGGCTGTCCCTCGCCTTTAGCTGTGCTTCCTGGAACCGGTCCAAACCGCCTCGTGACCCTCATGACAGTTTATAGGTAATCACTTGTGATCAGTAACCCTGGATGTATAGTTGACATAGGCAATAAAACCCAGCTTCCTGTAGTTATATTGCTGGAGATATTTAGTGGGTAATATGGGTTCAGAGGAAACGAAGTATTGCAGTATTTATGTTTGCGTCTGTGAGGGGATTTTGACAGCAGTTCTGAAAATGCCTCCAGTTTGTTTATGTAATATGTCTTGCACTCCTCTTAACATGCCACAGTAAAGGGCAGAAGTGAGAGACTAATACTGTATTGCATTGATTTTTCATAGTCGTTCAAAAATATCACACACTGATATATAACATAAAATACCTGCCTGCCGACAGTAGAAGCAGAAAGCAAAGGACACCTCTGATGTTTTTTTTTCTTGGGGGGGGGGGGGGGGGGGGACCAGGTGTTCATTTAAAGGGGCGAAGCCCCCTCCCGCTGGGCCCCCCCCCCCGGGCCCCAAAGGGGGGT
>JAODKC010000041.1:7806273-7816910 GCA_026777985.1 Mormyrops attenuatus | reverse complement strand
TGACAAACGGGAGGATTCCACACGGGGTTAACAAGGAGGTGTGGTCCACATGAGGGCGATCGGGGCTGAGCGTGACAATTTGATATTCAGTTCACAATTCTCTCTTATGTATTATTTTTTTCCCAAAAATATTCAAATTTTTCTTCATTTAGTTTACCAAAAAATGCAACATTTTTTCCCCATTATTTATCAACTAAATATTCCTTTTTTCAGATATTTCTTTGGTAAAACAAATCCTTTTGTTTCATTTTCTTAATTCATCTTCTAGTTAAAAATGAAAAAAAAAGTCAACAACAAGTAGGCCTTTTCTTAATAACCAGTTCGCCATTCCGTAGTATTCCCTCTACAGGTTGCATTACTTGGTTGCTGGTACGGGGGGGGGGGCAGGCTAAGTTATTGCGCCTTCTGCTGTCTAAGCAATGCGATTACAACAAGGAAACACTAAGATTTTGCAGCCTAATAATTGACCTATTTTACAGTATTTATTTTATTTTCATGATTCAAGTCATCATAAATTTGTACCATGATTTATCACCGCATGTCTAGTATTGAACATGCTAGGAAAATGAGTTCATTTCATGACCTGCTTTCTGCACATGGTTGATTTGGCTTTCTCTTGTGGTTTGATTTGGTTGTTTTTCAAGTTCCTGTGTTTGGACTGTGGATTTGGACCACGGTTAGGATTCCTTAGCCTTCATTTGCGTCTCCCTTGTTTTTGACCTTTCTGTCTCCCTTTGCCGGTCTATAGGCTATGATTCTGGAAATAAACTTGAAGCACGATGATTAATGGACAGATGGATGGATGGATGGATGGATGGATGGATGGATGGTAGCCTGGAGGATGAATTTCTCTCTCTATATTAACTACGCATACCATTGGCAAAACAGAAAAATCACACACACATGCAGACACACACACACACACACACACACGTCTTCCGCAAAGTATGAAACAAGTAAATACTAACAAAAAAAGCAGAATTATTCATTTTTTTTAAGGCTACTAAAACAAGTAAAAAAATTAATCTGTGGTCAAATACACTATCTATATGCCTTAATGAGCTCTGAGCCTCTGTGTTGGCATAGTAATGTGCTTTTAATGGAGGAGTAAAATCTTTGGTCATCCGACTATGCCATTATAATTACATTAAATTTATATATTTAGCAGAAACTTTTGTGCAAAGTGACACACAAGTGAGGCAGATAGTACATATCAAGCACCAACCTGGCATAGGCACTACTAGGCTGCGCTTCCACTAACCAGTAACAAATGCGGATTACAATATGCTACCATATAGCAAGAACCCAATAAAAGAAAAGTTCAGATAAAAGAATTTTTTCAAACAGAAGTACACGAAAGAACATTCAGGAGATGCATGAGACCAGCTATGACAGAACAAGCTGCTAGCCCTGTCAGTATGGAGGTGTAGTAGTCTAGGTGTGAGATGATAAATCCCTGTACTAGAAGCTCAGCTGCATATTCTGACAGATATGGCCTGATTTTCCTGATGGTTTACAGAGTGAATCTACAAGAGCGATTGCTACTATCCATCCATCCATTCGCACCTATGGGCAATTTGGTAACTCCAATCAACCAGAGCATCCGGAGGAAACCCCATGACATCACAGGGAGAACATGCAAACTCCACAGACAATGAGCCATGGCAGAGACTCGAACCCAGGTCCTCGAGGTACGACAGCAATGAGCCACCGTGCTGCTTCAGTCACTACTATGTAGGCAGGAAAAAATAGGTAGTGCTCAAAGCTGTACAGTGACGTCATGGTGAATGACAGGGCCGGTAGGGAAGAATAGACGCTTAGTCTTAGAGAGGTTCACCCAGAGGTGATAGCCCTTTATCCAGACTACTATGTCAGCAAGCCATGAGGAGACCTGAGCTAAGACTGTGGTGTCCTTAAGCAGGGAGGCCAGGCACAGCTGGATGTCATTGGCTTAGCAGTGGTAAGAGGACACAAGGTTCACCTTTTGCTGATCGGTCTGAATGTGGGATGCATGAGGAATCCGAAGGTGACACCCGAAAAGAGGCCGGGCACTCAAGACAAAAAGAGCAACGCATTGCTAGAATCTGCTGTTGTACCTGTGATAAAGCTATATACACGTTTGTTCATTGAAATTGCCTAAAAACCTATCCAGTATGTCCTTGCCTTTTTCCTTGGAAGAGACCCTGTGCCCTTTACTTCATTCACGGTACGGAAAGAGAATAGACAGATGATGTATCGATGTACAGATAGGATAAACCATAAATGATCCTAAGCGATGTATTCTAAGCAGCTGTGCAAAATAGCTCTCAAACAGAAGACGATTGTTGGCTCTGAGCCCGGAGATAACGTTTGCAAGTCACACTGTTGCTTTGCTTATCATTTAAAAAAAAAAAAAAAAAGGTACTGTTACACAAACAGAATTTTGAAAAAGAGAAATCCTAAATAGTTGTCAATTTACTGAATAATTAGTGGCTGCAATACAGTACACACAGTTGTGTTACCTGCGCTAGCACTCTTTGGGTAATAAACAGATGTGTAGATGAAGAAAATAATGGATTTTTCTTGACACCTAGATCGTCTTCAGTTAAACAAATGCATTTGCAAGAGATGCCTGCATATTGTCACGTCACCGGTACAGACAGAAGCGGAGGCAGGCACAGAAAAATCCAAAAGGGGCTTTGTTTAAATAGAAACTACAAGCAATACCAATGACTGGACTGGGGAGCTCAAGACAGGGGGACACTATATACACCACTGACGAGGGATAAGAGGAGAGGCACCTGGGGTGATCCACGCGAGGGCTGTAATGAGGGAAGATTAAACAAGTAACCGGTGAGGCTCGTTACAGCCACATAACGGAGAGAACATGGGGATAGGAATGCAAGCCGTGACACACATAATGTTTACTTGAATGTTACTATATATCACTGCAGTTGTGTGGTTTTGACAAATCTGTTTGTTTAATTTTTTCCATTAATGTTTATGCATAATCAAATAAAGATAAAACCAAACTACTTCATTTAAATTTTTTTTCTAATCAATGAATGAATGCAAAACCTCTTGAAATGCATAATCTTTTAAGTACCATAACTCTCAAGAAAGAAAATCTTTGTTTCCATTACCCAATGGCATGTAACTTAAACTATAGCTTAAATGGGGATTATTGCTAAGACAACAACTTTAGCGAATCTCCTGAAATACAAACACTGACTTGGCTTAAATGCAAATTAATTTGCTTACAAAATGAACTGAGAAAAATGTCACACTTTGCTACACATAACACGTACTATAGAGATTTTCTTCCTTTTCTTTTTTTTTGCAGTCATGAATAATAAGTGTTGTAAACGAGCAAAATTAAGCCTTATTTCTGTCATGTTGCATTTGTTTTAGAACTACCCTGTAAGTCTGTTATATTTTATAGTTCTACAATGTTCTAATGTTCTTTTAGAGAAATTTGCTGAATCTTTTAAAAATATGAAATTTCCAAAGTACCTACATACTGTAGTCTTAGTGTCATTAAGTTAAATTTAATATATTACACATTATTATTATATGTTGTACAGTTGATTTTTTTTTTATTCTGAACAGTAGAAGATACCAAACACTGTCCTATAGCCATATGTTGTAGAAGCCAATAATTTAATGACTGGCCAATAATATAATACCATTTCTGATCCAATAACGTTACATTATTGGCCAGTTATTACACTATCGACATATTACATTAAGAACAGAGGAATTATTACATCATTGGCATGTTATGACATCACTGATAGTTTATTACATTATTGGCTGCTACACATGCTATTTCTTGTTCATATTTGACCTCCAATTGTTTGCGATCAGCTGTCAAATTACACATAGGGAAATTTATGTTGCGAATTGCTAAGTAAACTGACACTGTTGCACAAAGCAACGTACTGTTTTTCATTATTTTCATCCAAAAATTTTCATCTGTCCTGGGTATGACGCTAATCTGCATCCGGCCCTGCAAGCGGTCCTCCAACTTTTAAGGAAACAATTTTTTGGGTATTGGTCACAGGAATGAGACTCCAGCCACCGTAAAACAACTCACAGCTGCTCAATTTAAACAAGCACAACACTCTTCTGATCTCCGTGGGAGTAGCTCTGCTGCAGCCGCCCGCAGGAAGGGTTAGGGTTAGGTTTAGGAAGGCTGCACACACCATGAAGGGGATGGGGGAAAGCCTTCGGGAGCCCCATCCCCGGACGAGTCGAAACCGTCGGAGAGCTGATCGGGTCAGACCTATTGGGGATCGGGGCTGGTGTGGTGCTGAGGCGTCGCCTGCTGCATGGCGACACTCGGGTCCCAGTTTAAGGTGACCCATCCGGGTAGGGGCATGAGAACAGCTTGTCTCTCCGGCATGATGACCATCTTCTTCTGCTGTCGGGGGAGCTTCGTAAACTCTGCATTTTCGGAGGCAGCACTCTCTGAGGAATGCAAAATGGGGAGTGGCCAGATCTCTGTAGGTGGGTATACCTACTTTTGGTCTGGTCAGTCCAATGTACTCAGGGAGCAGCTGTTGCTGTAGCGGATCTGCTTCTTCCGGTGGTGTCTGATGTCACTTCTTCTTAAGGCACTCCTTGGGTGTCTTGTCTGTTGTCTCAGTGTATGCTCCAACCGTGGTGAGTGATGTGTCATCGAGGGAGACATTTTACTCGCACCTTCATTCGGTGGTTGAAGGGTCCCCACGAGGTGACACTCCTCTGGTCATGAGTGACTTCAATGTGACCGCTGGCATTGACAGGGTTAGCTGTGAGGATTGTGTCAGTACCCATGGGTCTGGAAACTGGGGTGAAAGTGGCTCCGTGTTCCTTGACCTTGTGAAAGGTCGCTGGATCCTGGTTCCAATACCCTGAGCCGCATCGTTGGACTTGGTACTCCAATACTGGTGGTGTGGCGAACGAGATCGATCACATGCTCGTGGGCAGACGCTGGAGGCTTCTGCAGAACTGTAGGGTCTACAGAAGTGCCCAGTTTGTGAATGCTGACCACAGACTTGTTGTTGCTACTCTGAAGATTAAGCTTAGATCCAGTAGGCTACCACGTACTAGGACAGGGGTGTTAAACTCCAGTCCTGGAGGGCCGAAGCCCTGTGTAGCTTAGTTCATTCTTTGCAGCCTTTGTCAATTTTCGTAAAGCATTTGACTCAGTTGATCGAGGTGCCCTGTGGTACATCCTAAGACTTTGTGGGATCCCCCCGAAGTTGCTGGACATCATGGCTGGCCTGTAAACTGGTACTGTGAAGGCTGTGTATAGCGGAGGGAGAACCTCTGTGTTCTTCCCAGTTGATTCTGGAGTTTGCCAGAGGTGTGTTCTTGCTCCTACTTTGTTTAGTGCTTGTATGGACTGGGTGTTGGGCAGGGTCATGGGGTACAGCAGCTGTGGGGCATCCGTTGGTGAAGAAAGATTTACTGATCTTAACTTTGCCGATGATGCTGTGATGGAGGCCCTGATCGCGCCTCTCGAGAGACTGAGCGAGGAGTCTGAGTGTCTGGGATTGCGGGCGTCCTGGACAACGACCAAGATCCAGGCATCTAATGACTTCTTAGGCACAGCCATCAGTAGTGTGTCTGTCTGCAGGGAGAATGTCGACTTTGTTGAGAGATTTACCTACCTTGGCAGCAACATTCATGTCTCTGGTGAATCCTATGCAGTCAGCAGATGGATTGGAAGAGCATGGGGGATCATGAGGTCACTGGAAAGGGGTGTGTGGCATTCCCGATATCTTTGCAAGAGGACAAAGGTCCAAGTCTTTAGAGTCCTGGTGCTGGTTTGACTTTGTGTCGAATGAGCGGTTGCTAGAGGAGTCCCGAATGAGGCACATTACCTGCATTGTGAGGGAGCGTCAGTTACGGCGCTACAGCCATGTGGCGCGTTTCCCTGAGGGCGATCCGGCTCGCAGGATCCTCATTGCTGAGGACCCAAGCACCTGGCTGCGGCAGATGGATGGCCATTTCCGGAGGGTGGGACTGGACCATGTGTCTGCCTGGGGGGTTGCCGGCCAGGATCCCAAGGAGTTTCGCTGTGTGGTGAGTGCGGTAACGCGCTGCATCAGCGCATGCTCTCTAACCTGACCTGACATCCCAAAGGTCCCTGAAGCATAAAATAATCCAGCTAGCTATTATGTAGATTACAAAGAAAATTTTGCCGTTACTGTAGAACACTGAGGAACACCTTATATGCTTTTTGTAGTGGAGACACTGCTTTGTGAAGCATAGTTCATATAGAACATTGAAATCTATGACAACCAATTCACTTAAACGTTGAAAGCTTGCTTATTCACCTGCAGGCTAATGCTGCACGTCTACCTCTATATCTCTCTTTCCTAAAAATTAATTCTTCCAGCGCTTGGCTAAAATTAATTCTCTGTTGAGAAAATGTCAGATGAATTCCCCAAAATTAAGCATGACATGCAAAAATGGAGACCTAATCATGGGTATATACCTGAGGCTGTGGGTGTTAATTTGATGTCTGTCTGTTGTTAATTTGATGTCTGCAAAAACCCTCCTTGAAAGATTAAAAACATTTTATTTATGTCCATGTTAATAAAATGTTATTGGCAATATGAGATTGAGAATTTTAAAATGTTTGCAACCTGTATATTTAGCAAGATGGCAGGTAAAGTGCTCTGGTTTTCATTCCACGCGGAGGACATACATTTTAATAATCTATGACAACCATATTGATTGTGCAGTATTAGCTTTTCTTAACACAGAGTTATATTCTGAGCACAGGTTTGTACGGTGACAACCTGGCTGTGCTTGTATAACTATTACATAAGCTATGTATCAGCTATTGTATAACTAGCGTTTGTAGTGGACCTGGCTGAGACAGTCTGCTTAGGGATATTCCCCTTAACTAGGGTGACCAGATAATCCATGTCATCCCGGACACGTTGAGCTACTTCGGGTTTTACAAACTACCTTCAAGCTGAAAGGCTCCTGTGCTCGGCTAAATAGTTCAGCTCTTCTTGCGCTTTAACTGGTTTGTTTCCTTGATTGAAAGACTCATCCAGCTGTTTGACATTAACATTAGTGACACATGCATGATTATAGGAGACTGACCAATAAGCACACAGCAAGATCTCAGTGCTAAAGTGAAATCCGGGTCCTTTTAATTGAAATGGTAATTTACAATTCCTGTCCTAGATCAGAGTGTCTGGGACGACATGGATTATCTGGTCACCCTACCTTACCCCTTTGCTCATTCTCAGTTAGATACACAGTGCCAGTCAAAAGTTTGGACACACCTACCCATAAAAAGAGTTATTTGTACTGTTCTCTTTTAGAATAATTATAAAGACATTGAAACTATAAAATAACATATATGGAATATGCATTGACCAAAAAAGTATTAAACAAACAAGTTCTGTGGGTTGGGACTCTGTGTCATGTGTTGTGCAGGCACGAACCGGGGAAACAGGAGCGAGAGCCGGGTAGTCAGGAAACGAGGATTTAATCCAGGAGAAAACACACTTAGGAACTGATCACAATGAATCCCTGGGTCAGTAGAGTGATGCCACCATTGATTCCATGACCAAGGACCTAACCCCATTTGCTCCAGGGACTGGCTGAGCCTATGTCTCCTCCACATGAGTTTCATGAGGTGGCCTCCTGGGAAGCTTTTCCAGTTGTCCTGAAGGAGGTCCCACATATATGCTGAGCTCTCACTGGCCACTTTTCCTTCACTCTCTGATCAAACTCCTCAAAATCCATCGCTACTGTGTTTACGTCAGGTGGTCAGGTCATGTGATGCAACACTGTCACCTTCCTGTGTAGATAGCTTGGCGGATCCAAACTTTTGAGTTTTCCGAGTTTGGAATAGTAGTTATATTTCCCATTTCACGAACAATGCTGTGTCCTGACTGAATAGAACCAATTAAGGATCTTAACGCACAGCAACAGTAATAAAAAATATAATAATAAGAAGAAGAAGTAATATAATAATAGTAACAATAAATGGTGAGAAGGCAATCTTCCATTATTTGTTCAAAATATAAGGCAATTATGATTAATAGGCAATTACACAAGTGAGGATTTGAGTCCAGAACATTTGCCAATATGCATTTTAAGTAAATGCAAAAAACATTCCGGTTTAAGTGCCCTTCATAACAGCACATATGTAAGTAAATATATATATACAGAGCTTTGTAAGTTTTGTAATTCATTTTATTCCAATGCTTGTGTACAACTGAGAACTATTTCAGAAGAAAGAAACAACAAAATAAAAATGGTAGAGGACTAGATTATGAGAAATTTATAGCTGGCGATAAACTTGCTGTGCTGGCAAAAGTTTAATAAAAGAAATAAAAATACAATATTGATAAATATAGAAATAAAATTGAATCTAGAGTTCCCCTCAGGATATCTTAAATGTCACTTCTCCTAAAATCAGGTCCAACACAGCCATAACACGAGTTCTTGGAAAAGCATAAACTTTCGCCTATGCTGGGCTGAGCTGCTTATTTGTGCACCGAGTATGTGGGCACGCTAGCCATTTTTGATGACTAGGTAAGCAGAGGAGAGCGGAGAGGATATTTTGAGAAATCAGCTGTAGTTGGAAAGCCTCAGACAGACCTTGGAGGAAATAACGTGTCCTATCTGATACTGGCAAATAAGTTACTATATTAGTGACAGATTTTACCCATGGCTGGAAGCAAAATATTTCAGGACAGTTCAAGTCATCCCTGGTAAGGAGCACCCAGATACTTCATATAAGTCAATGCAATGTATGTGATGGTTAGCCTAAGGGAAAAGGAGAAGATTTTACCACCAAGGGGTATTTGTGTTTCAGCTAATGCCATTTGGCCTTGCAGTGCACCACACACCTTTTTTGTGCATAAGTGTGCGTGTAAATGATTCCTACTTCATTTTTCCAAGCAATGTCTATTTCCCTAATTTATAATCTGCAACAAGTTCAAATGCATGGGTTAAGATAACATAACGTATTTGGGTGGAACTATTTGGTAAGCTGTAATACCAAACCTAAGTGCAAAGATGGAAAGTTCAGGCATTATTATTATTATTTATACGATTTGCCAAATAATGCAAACCAAAACAGCTTGCATTCTCACTCTTCACTCTCCTCCTGTCAGCTTCGAAAAATTGATTTTAAAGATGCTAAAATACTGGCAAAAGATAATAGAAGAAAAGAAAAAAAATTATCAAAAAAGCCATCGCAGTCTAGGAAGGACAGCAAAAAGCGTATTTCTTCAGCAAAAAAGAAAACTAAACAAAAATGCATAACAAAAATTAAGTTTGATGATGCTTTTTATCCAAGTCTGGATCAGGGTCGCTTGATGAAAGAAAGGAATCCATATTCATGTAAATAACCAAGGAGCAGGCAGAACAAAAGCAGCAGAGACCCGTGTGAGTAACTGCATGTTTATGGACTGTAGCTGGAAGAAACCCCTGTGCCAAGGTGCGAACATGCACATCGCAAACACACTGACCCAGAAGTCTACGTCAAACCCACAAGAATGAAGGTCTGAGCAAATCACCAAAATTATTTGAATGTTTTCGTGCCTTGCCAAGAAGAAAACAATAAGAAATGAAAATGGAAGATAATATATTACAAGCATATTAGGAAAGAAACATATGCACAGAAGAATGGAAAACAAATCACCCACAGTGATAACTGGATCACATGTGACAGAATAAGAAGCATTTATTCAGATTTACATTCAGATGCTTTATTGTCATTGTTGTTTCTACAGCAATGAAATGTAAAGGTGCAACCCTCTCCAGGGTAACAATAGGTAAATTAGCAACAATAAAACAAAATAAATCCAATAAATAAACAAACAAACAAACAGACCAGCACAATAAAGCAGTCACACTCCATAGTTTCAAGATATTGCATGTTTCTTAAACTTCCTCAGAGATTCCCAATTTGAGACTTCAAGGTACCTCGCAGAGGTTTTCTGTCCATTGTATCTTTTTGGAGTGAGACTGCAGGCCCTCTTACGCTGTAACCTGTACCATACGGCAAAAGCACTTACCGCACAGTTCATTGTCATTTTCTGTTTACATTCATTACAAGTCACCGGAAAGCTAATTGTATGATACTGGGTTTGTGTATATTTCATACATTGTACATGGTGCTTAAAATCCTAAGGACTTAAAACTCCTGCACAGAAAATGAAGGGTACTGTTGTCACTGTAGACTGGTTTATGTTAGTCCTCCGATGGAATCCTGAAAGATATAATTACATAATTAATAGAATTACAACTTCTTAATGTGTGCTGATGGCATCCAATCAGGGCCCAAATAATGTATTTTTCTACTTTGGTAATGGTGATGTCAGAGTTGAACATTACTCTTGTAATCCTCAGCATAAATAAATCAATTTGAATGGATTGGACACAATCAATACGTATGCACATGGAAAATGGTCTGATAAAAGTGGGAAAGAAGTATTTTTTTATGGTTTCTTTCAGGGCTGGTCAAACCTATAGGCTACAGAGGTGAGCATCTAGGGCGCTAACTTCTGAGGGGGCGCCGACTCGCCAGACGATTTAACTTTGCTTTGGAGGGGGGGGTGCGAGCAGTGATGCTCACCTAGGGTGCTAACTTCTGCGGGGGTGCTGACTTGAAAGCCGGTTTCACCTTGCCT
>JAODKC010000041.1:7760716-7806184 GCA_026777985.1 Mormyrops attenuatus | reverse complement strand
CACTAGAGCTGGCCGTGATGGTCAGTGGGGGTTTCTTTGAATAAATGTTTTCACCCTGACCCGTGACACTAGAGCTGGCCGTGATGGTCAGTGGGGGTTTCTTTGAATAAATGTTTTCACCCTGACCCGTGACACTAGAGCTGGCCGTGATGGTCAGTGGGGGTTTCTTTGAATAAATGTTTTCACCCTGACCCGTGACACTAGAGCTGCCCGTGATGGTCTGTGGGGGTCCGTATTTCCGCAGAGTTTATGCTGTGGTTTTAAAATCTGTAAAGACACTATTCTGATCAATTCCCATACATCTTTTAAAGTGAATATATCTTGATTTCATCTTAGGGCTAATATTTTACATATTTCGATATTACCATAAACCACTTATTTTCCTGTGGTATTTATTTTATTTGTTGTATGGGATTTACATTCCACTTAATAAGGTGATTATGGCATATAAAACTGGGGAATCGGGAGACACAAACAACTTAGTAACCCAGTTACTACTCAGTTACAAATCATGAACCTCTATTTGACGAATGAATATGGAATCAATGCATAAGTAATACTTAGTTTCTTGTTAATTAATACATTAAGGTAGTGTGTGCTACTGCGTTATTTGTGCCCCCTCAAGTAAAGTGTTACCAAAAACTGTTATAAGGAGACATTAGCTCAAATTTGAAACATAACAAATAAGTTAAGACTACTCTAGAAAACATATATACCACCCCAAGGCGAATCAAAGGCATTCAGTTTAATCATACCTTTATTAATTTATTATCCAAATAGCCTGTCCAGGACTACATAACATCATAACTACATATTACATAAATATCAAATGGACACAAGATGCACAGCCTGTTTTGATTATAGACATATGTGGTGAGAATAGCTATATCTGTCTTTACTTATGTTTTTCTTCCTTTCTTATTTCCCTTATTATATATTTTTGTAGAACAATTAATGAATGCACAGGAAAAAGTACATCCAAGCTTCTAAGAATATCAAAATACATTTGCCCTAAGCCTTAAGGTTTTTAAAAATGCAAGCTAATTTGAGACTTCAAGGGACCTCGCAGAGGTTTTCTGTCCGTTGTATCTGCAACATTCTGTTAGCCCCGGGTTTAATTGGTGTTTCAAGATACCCAACAGGTTTTGAGTAATCTGGGAATACTATAATATTTCACAAACACTTAAGACGTCATGCATTTTGTAAATTTGTGCCTGCAGAGTTACAGATAAAGATTTTTTTCCTCACTCTACTGAGCTAAAATAAAACCCATTATGAACCTTGTTATACAGTTAAACCATAACTGTATAACAAGATGTTTCTAACGGTATTTTACGGTAGTTCCCAAGCAGGTAATAATCACTTTAACTGTGAATATTTTATATTAGTATGTATATATTATATAATACACAGCATATATAGCACACTGTTATTATGGCCAGCAGAGTGGTTAGCACTGTTGACTCATAACTGCTAGTCTTTGGCAAAACATGTAAAAAAAAATCAAAACAAAAAAAAACAGTAAGTCAGAAAGTCTTGTAATTTGTTTGGTTAGTTATGGTTAAAGTTAGGGCTGGGTAGGGGTTATGGTTGTCATTGTTGGGATTAGAGTTTTCTCCACAGAAACTAATGGAGAGTCCCCACAAATTATAATTAAAAACCTGTGTGTGTGTGTGTGCTTGCGCACACGAGTGTGTGTGTGAGTGTGCATGCCTTGCTATGGACTGGTATCATTGCTTTTTGACCTTCAAGATGGATGCACATAATAATAGTAATAATAATAATAATAATAATAATACAAAATAATAATAATAATGTGTTTGTGCTTGGTGGTGTTCTTGATGCTGTTGGCAAGGATGTCTCAAGGATGTTTCAGGGTCATTTAATACTGGAATTTTATTTTATTAAAAATAAAAAAATAAAATAGAAACATCATTTTGTGTGGCTGGTAATCAAAACTGGAACTAGAAAATAAGAGATAAGATAATTGCCTCAGTAGTGCCAGACAATCAGCTAATTTTTCTCACAACATCTTTGCCATAAAATGAATGCTGCGTCTGACATATTGATATGCAGGGAAAGAAAGGTGAATAGATTAATTTAAATGTCAGTCTAGTGCGGGGGAAATAAATTGATCGAAAGTAGGAAATCTAATGGTAATGACCCGCATTCAAAATCCTATTTGGCATCTGTATCTTGTCAGGTTTAACTCTTTGTAACTCAAGGCAAAGTTGAATGTCTTTCTTCAAATGCTTGACCTTGTCCCTTCGAAGGCTGTTCTTTCACAGAATGTTATCACTGTTGTGTGTGGGAGAGAGTGTATACAGAAATATCATTAAAGTGATAGACAACAGTATGATTTCTTACTGCGTACTTTCAAATAGGTAAACATGAAAGTGACAATCTGTGCATGAACTGACCATGGAAACTGTATACTCCCAGAATTATACTTTATGTGTGTGTATGTTTATGTATGTGTACCCACACACGCACACACACACACACGTTTAAGGCTATTTAATGTTTAAGGCTATTTATCTGGATGGTAAGTGTTTATTTGCTCAGAAAGAAAACCCAATTTAACATTAGAACATGCAAATTAACTGTAGCGCCAATAAAAATGGACCAGAATTTCCCATCATCTTAAAAAAAGATCTTTTTCGGATATCCAGCAAGAAGATCACTGCTTCACCTCCCAAACCTCTCCTCAGGGGCACCCCAGCCATCCCCTGTATTTGTTACATTTCACCACCAGCTCACTTGACTATATTGAACAGTTGCAGCAAATTCTGGGGTGGTTTCGGAATATATAAAAGTCTGTATGTATATACTATAGATTTATGTGTATTTTTCTCTGCTAACTTCTTTATTTTGTTATGAGTAATATATTCATCAGGGAATGCAAAAAGTTTTCGAAGAAAATTTAGTTTTAAATTAAGCAGGCAATATATGAAGTTTCACAAATAAGAACATTACAAGCACTTTCAAACTATAAGTAACTAATTACCGCTAAAGATGGAAACGTTTGTTAGAGGTTGGTACAAAAGCCAGAAATTAATTGGCAGTTAAGGAAATGCAACTAAGAGAATTAAAAATCTGCTCAGGTTTTAATTGGATTTTAGCTCATTTTATATATCTGCTCAATCAATGATAAAGAGGCTTTATGTATTCTGACACGGCTGCTCTGTTGGTGCGATGGGGCATTTAAGCTGTTTCTTGCACGAGTATTAAGTGTCGAAATGCCTCACATGCACTTAAATCAGGATCTGAAAAAGTCTCCTCGCCTTTAATCTTGTGTTTGTACTTGAGAGATGTTGGGAGCACATTGACAGAACCAAACGGGGCTTGGGGGAGAAAGTGATTATGTGGGCTTAAGCCTCACCAGAGCATAATCGTTCCTAAGACTGGTCTACAGTACAGCCCTTCTTCACATAATTGTAATGCCTTTCTCACAGAACATTTACAGATTATACAGTATGATATCAGCAATACGTTTTACTTAAATTTGCTAATCATAATAATGGCTATAAAAAACGAAGGCAGCAAACGTATTGATATATTTATGTGATTCAAATAAAGCTGTAGAAAAAGAATAAGGTATGACATCCGTACAATAGAACTGCTGAAGGAAGACTTCAAATAAATTGAGAGGTTTTACCAAACAACTCCATTAGGAATCTTATCAATTTGCCTGGTGCCACATGGACTTAGTGATGTTCCTCTTACCTTTGTATTAGCTGTACTATATTGGTGTGGGAGTAAACATTCTTTGTGTTCTTGATCACGAGGATGTAGGTGGAACTGACAAGGTTAATTCCTTCTCATAGGGAGCCCTGTAATTATTAGCTTTTTCACTGGAAATCACACAATGGAAATCAGAGGCCATAACCTTCGTCGCCTATGAAGATTTCAAGAACAGGAATTCTGGGGCTTAGAGCACTGTTTCTCAGACCAGTCCACAAGGACCCCCAGGTGGTCCCCATTTTTTGTCTCTCCCAACTCCTAGGGAATCAGGAGAAAGCAAATATGTGGACCGTCTGGAAGTCCCCCAGGACTGGTTTGAGAAACACTGGTTTAGAGAATGGATGAATTATACTGTGAATGCGTTTGATACATATTCATCTGCATATTCATTTAAGAACATGGTTGTCTTAACTTATAGTTGAACTGTATTGAACATCCAGGCGGTGCTTGCTATGTAATGTTCGCAAATTATGCAGCTATGTGTATGTGTGTAAATCATGAATATATGTATAAAATTATGTGCTGGACTGGCAAACCTTTGGAATCACCTGAAATTGAAGGTATTGATTTGACACAGTAGGCTATAAACATTTGAAATAAATTAATAAGGGAAATTTATGGCAAATTTAGGGCAGCACAGCACAGCCATGGTAGCATATCATATTGCATCCCCAGCCCAGTCCAATTCAATTATGTTCCAAATATTTTAGCCCCCTGTCGCCCTGGGGCCTTTGGAATCATCCTAACTTTCTCCCTTTGTGGCGTCCTGCAGCACAATGACTCAAAGGCCAAGTAGGTGCAGCTACAGAACCGGCAGTTTGCATTTACTCCCTGTGTTCTTGTGGATTTTCACCTGTGCTTTTCTCTTGGCAGTGATTGGTGATGATTTTGTTTTATCATCGTATCACGTGTGACTTCACATAGTATTGGCTGAATTGCCTGTCACTCAGATTTCTTCTACCAAACTTGAGTTTGTTGCTGGTCATTAACTGGAAAAAGACATTATTGTGTCACTTTTGATTTGTATTGTTTTGTTTCCTTTCTTTTTATTTCTATCCCTGAAACCTATTTTTTCATATTGTTACTTTTGTGTAGTTTATTTGAAGTTTGCTTTCCAGGTGTGAGGGTAGTGGGGTTTCATAGTAGAGTTACGTTTGAGTTTTGTTTCGTTTTCATTTTGTTTTTTTTGTATAGTCCTGTTTGTTTGCTTGTACATACTATGTGTAATGTTATTGTTTTTTTTCTCTGTAAATAGCATATTCTTTGCCATTGTCCAACAAAGATGTTCCAGAGCTACTTTCCCATTTTCTTGTTTCCTTTTTCCCTTTATGTTACGCCCTATCCCTTACCTTATCCGTTAGGCAATGATCTTAATAAAATATGTTTGCAACCTGGGATAGATGCACTGGGACAGTACTTCCTTTACATCAATTTTTTACTAATTTCAATAGAAAGAATAATTTTTTAATTGACCAGTCATTTAGCCTAATTGATTCGCCCACTAGGCGTGTTAACAAGGCAGATGTTGTTCGATTCCTGCCTGATGGTATTTTACATTGCATACACTTATACACAGCTCTGGAAAAAATAAAAGACCACTCTATTTTTATTTAAATAAATCTGCATTTTAATATTCTGGTTTAATCTTGGTTCTGCTGGCAGAAGGCTACACTGAGCAGCAGGATGCTTCCAGGCTCAAAGTTTCTGAGATGGCAGTACACAAGAACAAGGTGAAACAGGAGTCACTGGGAACAACCAGAAACCAGCCAGCTACAGGGTGGAAGGGACTTTCTAAGTCCAAAGATGACAGTAAACTTATCCATCAACTTATCAGTGCCACATGAATTGGAGGACCAAGTGACATTTAAGTGGTGTGAAGTGCACTGCTAGGACAGTTCATATCAAGTTCCTAGAAGCAGGACTGAAGTCCCATAAAGCAAGGAAGAAGCAGTGACAAGCAGGGAAGAGCCAGGCTGGAGTTTACAAAAAAGAAAAATGTGTCTTTTACACAGACACTATCTGATAAATTGAGAAAAGAGGGAAACTTTAAATTTTGCTGTGGCCTCTTAATTTTTTCCAGAGCTGTATTTCTACATACTATTGCGTTACAGGCACACAGTGAAAACTGCAATGAAGTTAGTGGCAGATTGCATGTATGGGTCATTTACATGCAGCATGCCCATAATTTGGTGTTTACTACCCAAAGCACATATCTAGCCTAAGTGCACGTAAACCCCAGGCTAAAGTTGATGAGAGAATACGCTTAAGTGAAAAAAGTGCTTGGGAGAAACTGACCCCAAAGACACCAGCCATGCCTCACAGTGTTTGGTGAGATTAGTGCTTTAAAACCTTCGGCGAAATCTCCCAGGAACAGCAGCTGAGTTCTTCTAACAATATGCCAAAGGGGTTACTTTTCCTTACTCTCAAAGAGCCCCATTATTCCTTAAGTTCCAATAAAATTACTACCTTGTCTACTTATTCCTGTGTCCTTCCTCTTTTTTCCATCAGACAAAGAAATATTGTGACCTGATGCTTTTGGCTCTGACATTTAAGACAAAGGGGCTGCACACTTTACCAATCTTTTTTAAAAGCTTCTACCGCAATTTTACTAGAACAATTTTTTCTTGGTCCTCCAACTGGCAGGGAAAAAATTTGGGGGTTGGTGGTGGGATTGGCACTCCAGCCTCTGTAAAAACATCACACAGCTCCGACGTTGCAGGCAGGACTCTTTTCTGCTCTCCACGGGAGTAGCTTTGCTGCAGCCATCCACAGGAAGGCTGCACGCCTCATGGAGGGGTTGGGGGACAGCCTTTAGGAGCCTCATCCCCGGAGGAGTCCATGCCACTGGAGAGCCAATAGGGTCAGGTCTGTCGAGGGTTGGGACTGGCATTGGTGCTGAAGGGTCACCTGCTGCATGGCAGCACTCGGGTCCTAATCAGAGGTGGCCCATCCGGGTAGTTGCGGGGAATGTCTTGCCTCTCTTGCATGATGACCATCTTCCTCTGCTGTCGGGGGAGCTTCGTAAACTCCGCATTTCGGAGGCAGCACTCTCTGAGGTACACAGTCCGGGCACTGGCCAGATCTCTGTAGGTGGGCACAGCTATTACTGGTCTGGTTGCCTTGATGGCTGCCATACTCCATAGAGTTGCTGTGGAGGATCTGCTCCGACCACGGTGACCGATGTTTCTATGCTTCGAGAAGGGAGACATTTTATTTACAACTTCGCTTGGTGGTTGAAGGGTGCCCACATGGTGACACTTCTCTGGTCACGGGTGACTTCGATGTGACCACTGGCACTGACAGGGCTGGCTATGACGATTGTATATGTCCCCATGGGTCTGGTAACTGTGGTGAAAGTGGCTCCATATTCCGTGACTTTGCAAAAGGTTCCAGTGTCTTGAGCTGCATCATTGGACTTGGTACTCCGATACTGGTGGTGCAGCAAAGGTAGCGAACCACGTCCTGCTTACAGAGGACTTGAAGCATGGGTCAGCTACTTTGTGCAAGTGTTTAAAGCTGATCCTCCGGCTAAGACGCTGGACATTTCTGGGTCCACTGTTCTGATTCTTTAATTAGCTCACGGAGGTTGCACAGTGGTGAACCAGCTGAGGGTAGGGAAGGCTGCAGTGATATTTGGTATCCGGGGTGAACTTTCCCAAGCTGGTAGTAAGGCTGTCCTCCAAACAATCTTTGCTTCCATTTGGGAGACATGTGTTATCCCAACTGACTGTAAAATGTTACTTGTTGTCCTTATCTTAAAACGGAATGGTGATCGCCTGGATTGTGGCAACTATAGGGGGATAACACTGCTCTCCGTGCTGGGTAAGGTCCTTGCTAGGGACATCCTCAACACGATCTGTCATCACTTTTTTACCTACCAGTGACCGGAGCAGTCTGGTTTTCCGTCTGAGAAGTTTACCATCAACCACATCCTTGCACTGAGGGTTCTCATTGGACACAAACATGAATATCGAGTTAATTTGCAGCCTTTGTCAATTTTCGCAAAGTGTTTGACTTGAGCTGCCCTGTGTGACATCCTGAGACTTCATGGGGTTCCCCCGAAGTTGCTGGACGTCATGGCCGCCCCATATACTGTTACTATGCAGGATGGTGGTAGAACATCCCCGTTCTTCCCAGTTGATCCTGGGTGTGTTCTTTCTCCTACTCTGTTCAGTGTTTGTATAGACTGAGTGTTGTGCAGGGTCGTGGGGTCCAGCGGTTGTGGAGCATTTGCCGATGAAGAACATTTTTACTGATCTTGACTTTGCAGACGATGCTGTGATCTTTGCAGAGCCAGTGGATTGGGGCTCTCAAGAGACTAAGCGAGGGGTCATGAGGTCGCTGGAAAGGGGGGTGTGGCAGTCCTGATACGTTTGCAAGAGGACAAAGGTTCAAATCTTTAGAATCCCGTTGTTTCTTGTTTTGGTATATGGCTGCAAGACATGGATGCTATCCGGTGAGCTGAGATGAAGTCTGGACTCCTACAGTACTGTCTCCCTTCGGAGAATCCTTGGGTACCGCTGGTTTCACTTTGTGTCGAACAAGCGGTTGCTCAGGGAGTCCTGAATGAGGCACATGACCTGCATTGTGAAGGAGCATCAGTTACGGCACTTACAGCCAGGTGACACCCATGTAACATTGCTGCCTTGAACTTCTTCGCAGTACTGTATATCATCCATTAATTTATTTTTATTCACATTTATTTATGTCCTTAGCATAATTTTTCAGGATATTCTGTCTGTGTATCACGTACTTTTTTGCACTATGTTTATTTGTCGATGTGCACTATGTTTTTCTATCTTGTCTTATTTTGTCTTATCTTATCTGGCCATGTGGTGCTTCTTCCCATGTCAGAGTATTCCATGTATTGCATCGATTGGTGATTCACCATAATAACGAGAGGTATACTTTTCAGAGCAGTGGTGGGAGGCGGCCCTGGCTGCCCCAGCTAATATAGTACATGATCAAATCGACATCTTGAATGTTTCAATGGATACCAGGCTCATGACGGTCACTGAGACTATACAGCACATTAAACCTAAAATCGGGAAAGTGGCCTTCCGGTCACTTATGCAGTGTGGCGCACATGTACTGTGTAAATGGGGGCAGTGTGTGTCTCTGTGGGGCCCTGCGGACCCTGTGCCCCTGCTCGGGTGATCGGCGGTTCAAATCATGTTGCCGGCAGAATGGGCTCTTGAGTGAGAAGCTTAACCCCGGTTGCCCTGGGAGGTGGTGGACAGTGGATGACCTGCATCGTGACCCCCCCCCCCCCAGACTTTTTCTCACCTGTTTATGTGTCTTTCTGTCTCATGGAGATCCAGATGGGTTAGGTGAAAAGACAGTTTTTATATGAGTTTGTACATATTTTAAAAACAGTAGCAAGATTTGCCCAGTGTTTCCAGAGACTGGTTTTGGCCAGGATTAGATTTTATTGTTTCCATCCCCATTTTTATATTCACTACAGGAAGGCGCAGAGCTGAGTTTCCGAATAATGATGACAGAAAAGGCCTGAAGCCTGTCCTCAAATGCTTTTAGCCTGGAAATGAATTGGAAAGCCAGTTGTGCTTAATATGTAAGCTGGTGCATTAGACACTGAAATGGACCAATGGATCTGTACAGATGTATTCAGCAGAAAACTAAAGAAATCATGCCATTACCTGTTTAGTATTTTTCTGGGAGAAATGGGTACAGGCTGTTCGGGTACCACGACCAACGAGACAAAAATTCATCCCTTGTACTTTAGCACTGTACTGTATGCAATAGAAAGAATGTTTACGGTGGCTTGGGCCTAGACATTGAAAGGCAATTTTTGCTCCTAGCCAAGTGGGGTAGTTCAGTTCAAAATGTAACCCGACATACATTTTTTTTACTAACCAGCAGGCTAGTATTCAGTATTTTGTCCTCTTACTTGCATAATTATTTTCGTCTTGCATGTGGGCCAGCTTCATTTCCAGCCCTGGTCACGTCTCTTCCGCTTCACACATACACACACGAGATCCATTGTCTAACGTTGCAGGATCTGACATGATGGAAAAAACAATGGAACTACCTTTCAGTCAGCTCAACTTAGGCGATAGATGGCAGACCCTTAAACATAATAAATCCACAGGGAAAATTCTGGTATCCCGCAACTTCAAAACCGGGGTACTGCCAGATAGTTGAACATTCTAGAAAACTGAATGTTACCCTTGAGGACCACTGATTTGTAACACATTTCTTACACTTACTTTAATCCTTTTACATAAACACTAGTGATTGTAGTAATGTAATTTTAACTTGCTGCAATGTCAGACCCGCTAGGTAAACAATTACGGCCACTCCATGGACATTTGCAGGAACATAAGTAAGCACATAAGTATTGCGCAATGCATTTTTTTGAGTTATCTTTAGTGAGTTTATTGTAAACTTTAATATAATTTGTCATTATTATTCTGGAAGTTTAACTGTTACACCGATATTTTCGAATTGTATTTGTTACTTGAGCACGCTGGTTATGTGAATGCTGGATACACGAGCTTACATTGTACTGCTTTATTGTAATGTTGAGCAAATCGGCAGAGACTCTGAAAATTTCTTAAATCACAGCATCACTGGCATGTACTCTGCACGCTGTGCTGCCTGCGCGGTCGACCAAATGCCACCCCCCCACTAACTTATTATCAATGCAGATGCAATAAAAGTTACACATTACATATTCTTGGACTGCTACCAAAATCGGCTTAGAGTCCTGATTCCATACGGTACCATGAAGAGAATCTAGCCCCAGTCTAATTTTCAGCTTGTACATTTTATATGTTTGGCCAGATCTTATTGTCAGCTGCACTAAAAAAACACACGTCTCCATACTGTACCAAAATCACTGTATATGAATATATTATTAATGGAAGTGAAACGTAAACACTGTCTAAATAGCAAATAGCAAATCTAAATATCTTTGTGATTGGGAAACATAAATGACAGACATGGTTCATCAAATTGGGTGAGGTTACACCAATGGAATCTGCGGATCTGTGAATCTTCTTACTCCTCTATTCTTGCAAATAGTGGCCAACATGTCCACTGTTTCCTCGTATCGTATTTTAACCGAAGTGTGATCCGATCGCTGTGACGTAAACACACTTTTGACTCAAGGTGCAATTTAACACACTCTGGTAGAACTTGTCAGCTGTGTCAAATTGCTAATCAATGAGAAAACATCTTTTACACACCCCAGTAACTTTCTGGAGAAGAGTTAGAAAACAACATTGTGAGAGAACTGCTGGAACATCACAGCCTCAGAGAAAATTGCCCTGGCATTCAATTAAAGTGAGAATTAATGCTGCGTGAACTGTAAAATCCAAATTATACCATTATAAAATACGCAAACACTGTTGTACAGTGACATTCCAAAGGGACAGGCTGACCTTTTATTTAGCTCCTAAACTTTCAGACACTTCTGTGGAGAGGGAAATAAATCAGTGAAACAATAAAATTTATCCATCAGTCCATTGTTCAATCCATCCATCCATTTTCTAACCATCTCCAATAACGTCGGTAGTTCTTTTAACTGCTAGTGAATCTCTGCTCCAAGTAGCTTCCATTTAATCCCATAAATTCTGGTGACTGGGTAGGATAGTACATGAAGCTGAATTCAATTCAATGTTTATGGATCTATTGTGCTGCTGAAAAACTGGCATGGATACCCTGCTGCCATGACGGGACGCACCTGATTGGCAGTGAGGTATAGATTTCCTGTGATACCGGTACCCTGCTCACCTTTTATTTATCAGGAGATGCAATGTGTGCCACGAGGCCACCATCACCAGCCTGCCATCTTTTCTCTACATTCCGCTCCTCCTATCAGTGTGCAACAGCAGGAACCTTGATTCATCAGAGCAGAAAAAGGTTTTTTACATTTTTTTTAATGCAGCCCATTTTCAGTGGGTTGCAGAAAGCGTGATTTATATATACAGTATGTCACCACCCGTCACCCTCCGTCTGAGTTCTGTTAGAGTTTACAACTTTTATTGGGAATTTGGGTCAAGTCATGACTTGTTGACCAAGGAATAATGTGGGTCCTCAGGCTAAACCAGTTAAATATCATTGTGCACTAGTCCCAGTGCACTAGGGCTAATACGTTGATTCACCCACATTGGATTTTTATATTCTGTTTGCACAAATTTATACTGTGATACTTCCACCATCATTGCTGCTGGGACTTTGCACGACTGGACACTTCATACTGTTTACACTGTTCATTCTGTTATATTGTGTCTATTGCTTACTCGCTTTATACTGTCCATACTGGTTACATTGTGTCTATTGCTATATGTGGGACACTGCTGAAAAAAAAACCTCAATAGCTTTACAGTTCGAGACATTTAAATATTTGTTCTATCCCGAATACACTATCTCAACTGTCCGCATGCCCTGTCTCCTCCCCATCATCTAAACTGATTTAATCTGATGAGATTGATTACGGATTAAAGCTTTTAACAGGATTCATCCCAGCTATTCCAGTATTTTATGTTATCCCTAATATTTTGAACACTCAGTGTACAAGGCTCAAAAAAAGCATGTTACGCACTTATCATTGTTGCTGCGTCATTCTGTAATCATAGGTTTGAATAAAACTCCAAGTCTGTCCATTTCCATACCCTCCCATTCAAGTAGCTTATTGATTATACATTGGGACCACCTACAAAGGAGAGCGATCGTGTCACATCACATGACCTGATCACCTGACCTAAACAGAGTCAAAATGGTTTTGGAGGAGTTTGACCGGAGAGTGAAGGGAAAGCGGCCAATGAGAGTTCAGCATATACTGTATGTGTGACCTCCTTCAGGACGGCTGGAAAAGCAGCCAATGAGAGCTCAGCATATATGTGCGACCTCCTTCAGGACGGCTGGAAAAGCGGCCAATGAGAGCTCAGCATATATGTGTGACCTCCTTCAGGACGGCTGGAAAAGCTTCCCAGGAGGCCACCTCATGAATCTGGTGTAGAGCAGACAGTAGGGGCAGCCAGTCCCTGGAGCAACTGGGGTTAAGGGCCTCGCTCAAGGGCCCAATGGTGGGATCACTCAGCCCATTCAGGGTTTTCTGAGTCCCAACCCACAGACCTGCCCCCCCGGGCGCCAAAACAGGTGGCTGCACTTCTCAGCCAGCCTGCTCTCACCTAGAGAGTGCATAATTCCACATATGTCATTTTATAGTGCTGATCTCTTTATAATTATTATGAAATGTAGAGCAGGGCTATTCGCGTCACGGTCTTCAAGGGCCGAGCACTGCTGATTTTCCAGCCTTCCTTTACCTGTGAGCCAGGTGTGACGCCTCTGGCCAATCAGAATCAGTAAATATTAAACTAAGTACCTGGGAGAACTGAAAACAAGGCCTGGATTTGGAATCCAGACCCAATGTAGTAAATAGCATCAAAAAAACCTTACTATGGGTAGGTGTGTCCAAACGTTTGACTGGTACTGTATATGCGGGGTGCGACCTGTTTTGCATGCATAGCTTATCTATTTTTTAATCTAAATGAAATCTTTTTATTGAAGTAGACTCATGAAAATAAGACCCAAGACCAAACCACTGATCACAGCAATTGGGGTTTTTTACTTAAAAAAATCAACAAAACACATCAATACAGTTTTTCTCAACCGATGAAGCACATTTTCTGAAACATGATTAAAGTTTTCAAAACTTTAAATGCAGTTACCATATCAGTTTATAGCTGTGCAGCTAAGCACTAGATATTACCCGCAAAAGGCCATAATTCACTCATAATGCTTAACTCATATTTCAAAATCACATATATCTGTCAGTGAACACAGTCAAGGTCGTGAGAATGATGTAGCCCGTTATTATAGTTTTAAACCACAACAACCAAATGCTAAAGAATAGTTTCTGAATGACAGGATACCTCTCATGTCTGTTTCTTTACCTTCTCACTGACACTGACAGAATCACCCCCGTAAAATGAGGTCAAAATTTATCTATACCCAACTGAATATCATTAGTGTCAAATCATACCACACAAACACAAATCTCAGCAAAAAGGATATTTACTTCTCGCTTTGTGGAATGTACCTTCACAGAACTGAAAACAGAAAATACAAAAATATCTCAACACCTTCCCATTTGGCCCAAACTGTTTAATGTGATCTTCTGTGAGCTTTAAAGGTACTGAGGGCCGTTTTTAAGTTTTTGAGCGCCTACCCGTCAGAAAGCCTCTCCACGGTCACTTACTGCATCTTGTCCAGCCTCTTCCTTCCACCTGCAGAATCACTCCACATTCTAATGGCTTGACCTCTTGAGCACAGCTGCCTGTTGTTCTCATCTGGTACCTGCGTGCTCCATATTCAGGAATTGCAATTTTTTAGTTTCACCCAAGGTGTAAATGTGTTTCAGCACTGGTAGTTTTAGCTGAATGCTTATGTCTATGTGTTATTGGTTCAGTATACTATGAGAATATGAACTTATGAGTAAATAACAAATTTCGCCTGTTTCAATGTTTCTGATGCCAGAACAACTGTAGTTCAGGTAACACATATTTTTGCTAGTTTATAACAGTTGTCTGTAGTATTTTGCCTGTTAAAATGTACACGATCAGCATAATGATTCACACAAGAAAGTAATTCAATGTATCAGAAGAACAACATGATCAGTTTTCATGCGTAAGGCTTACTCCGTGCAATACTGGACCATTCAGAGAAAATTTCACTTACATAGTTGCAGAAATTCCTTCAGCAGCTGAATTCTCTATGAATGGGAAATACCTAAAACACTGTGCATAATTGCAATGTTGGTGTGGAGGATTAAACAAAATTTACAACAACAATTTTCATTTGAGGACGGCACTCAAGCAAAAACCCTCTTGTGTAATAATTACTCAAATTCTATTCCTTAGCTGTCACTATTTTAGCACTTGTCTATGGTTTTAAATGATTTTATTAAATAGGCAGTTAGGTGATGGTTGATTGTTAGCGACATAAAAGGGAAAAAAAACATTTTTTTACATATGAATGGTAGATGTATGTAAGTTCAAAACACAGTGAGTGTAATCCAATGATATTGAAAGCAGCAGTAGATATACAACATTTATAGTCCAAAGCTTATGTCAACAGACCACAAGGCTAGGAGTAATGGGTTAGAATGGAAATTGGCCTTGCATGCAACCTTGTCACAGCAGTGCTCAGACAAACCACAAGCAAAGCTTTTAGACACTTCACGGGGTTCGTAAGCGTGCAGTTCTGACTATGTATAGTACTGTTTTCTATGATTATTCAAAAGCATGCTGTTAGGGCAATAGGCTTCTCTAAATGATGACCTGACACCCTCGCTCCTCCCTCGAGCTTGGCTAGGCTCCATGTCTATCACAACCCTGCACAGGATACGTGGTTATGGAAGGTGGACAAATGTGTAGCAAAGCTATTTCCTGCAAGCTGCCAGCTGTAGCACTGTGAGTGTACCTCACTAAACTCATCACTGTTGCAGTTACACGGCATTTATACCATGTCTGCCCTCAATTAACCTCAGTGCCCATTAATGGGACCTGTCACCAAGCACACAATAAGCATGCTACTCACAGATTCATCAAAGATGAACCAATTACTTGCTCGTTGCTCGCATTAAAAAGACAAGCATGGTTAAACATACTATTCACAGGACATATTGAATAGAAAATAAGAACATTAAAGTACAAAATAATACTTGTCTTGACAATTAAACTCAAACATTCAAATTTTATTCATATCCATATTTGTATCCTTGCCATATTCATTTTCTTACAAACTTAAGTCATCCTATAAAAATCAGGGGAACATGCTACTTTATTTTGTGAGAATGTGCATGGGGAATGGAAGTAAAAAGGAGATCAACACTAGCATTATAGCAGTGGTAGAGGTGGAATTTAAATATTGATTATATGAAATACTATTGAACCAAAAGTAGCAACATATCTATTTGCCACTGCAATGAATGAGCATAATAGTAACTATGGATGATTATACAACAAGCTTATTAGCTTATTGAGTATGCAGCTAGACAGGCTTATCATCAGGTCATAAACAAGGTGAAGCAGTGGAGGTCAACCAGCCCCTGACTTGTCTAGACAGCAGATTAGCGCAAACAAATGTGCGTCTGTAGACACTTCAGGAACTAAACATAACCACCTTGGGTGCCTGCAGCTGTACGCCTCTACGCATTGTGCTAACCCTTAGCACTTAGGCCTGTTATTGTTTGGCTAACGTTGCATGGTTTTTTTTGCCTCGTTATCTCTGTGACAGAAACGTGTAAATAGAAGTAGGGCTGCATGGCTCTTGGTAAAATATGAATTATGGCTTTTTTGCCTCAGAATCAAGATTGTGATTTTCTGTCATTACTATTCAGAAATAAATGATTGGTTTAGAGCGATAACCAATCAGATTAAGATTGGTTATCGAGTAAGTGGGTCCAAACAACTAGAGGAGGCGGGACCATGATATCTAATTGGTTGGTCCAGCTTCCTCTAGTTGCTTGGACCCATCTCCTCTACAATCTGATTGGTTATCTTTCTGAACCAATCGTTTTTCCTTCTGGGCTCAGAACATTTTTGTGTCAGTATAACTTCCATGAGTGATATTCTGTATTTTTAGTGAAGTGATGTTCAGTTGTAAGTCAGAGGCACATGTGAGATTTCGCAAACCCGTTTAAAACAGAATGTGGTCTAAATGAAATGCAAATACACAGTGTCCTTCCTTGTTTGCAAATATACAACTCTAACTATCCAGGGTAGTAGTGATGACCAAATGAATCTTCATGAACCATTTGCTATATTTTCTGACCCCACTAGATGGAGCTCTCTGTTCAGTTAAAGGCTCGATGCATGCCCCAAAGCAAACCAATAGCACCATCTAGTGAGGTCAGAAAATACAGCAAATGGTTCATGAAGCTTCATTTGGCCATCACTACAGTATAGAATTTTTCTTTATTCCAAACAGAATTATGAAAAGAAAGACAAAAAATTATGGCTACATCTGTTGTATGGGTCAAATAAAGCAGCTATGTCATAAATGGGCTTCACTCCACAATGTCCGATATTTTTTTTTCTCAGTTTGTGTCACAACAGTTGAATATGTATGAACGGAAAAAAAAACTAAATCTAAATGTCAAACTTATTTGGAAAGTGGCTCTAAAACCAGAAGCCTGACAACCACTACAATTAATGTTTGGAAAGATCCCCTTCTTAAGGTATTAGCCTTCAAAAATATAACACATATTGCAAATTAATGGTGCTGTGAGAAATGACAGCATTGTATTTCCCGGACAGCTCTGTTATTTTGTCCAGCCACCTAAACCGTGGTTGACCCCCACTCACCAACTTGTACAATTTCTAGAAGTACTGGATGAATTACCTGGAAATGTGAAAGTGAAGTACAATTTCTAGAAGTACTGGATGAATTACCTGGAAATGTGAAAGTGAAGTACAATTTCTAGAAGTGCTGGATGCATTACAGTACCTGAAAATTTAAAAGTTAATAAATGTTCAAACCTGAATGCTGTGAGTCCTTGTTGTGATATATACGTCTGAAAGTATACTTATTCATTTATTGCACATTCCACTTATAGGACAATTTGCAGAATCTTTCCCCATCTATTCTATGTATTTCTCTTTCACACTATGACCAAAATTTTCCATGACATGAAAGGGGCCCGCCTGGTGAGGCAAGAAGGAACTGATGTGGTGTAACACAGTCTTGTCTCAATAGGCAGGTTGTGTGTGTGTGTGTGAGCGTGTGCGTGTGTGTATGTGTGTGTTTGTGGGGGGGGGTCTTGCAGGCATCCCTGATAGCCAAAGTCAAACCAACTTCTATACTTCAACCCCAAAAGTAGCTCACAGGACATTACTCTCACATTATTTGCTACAACTATTGAAGAGATGAACTTTTATTCTCATTTTACAATATTATGTAAATCTTTTGAGATAAGCTCAGTTCCAGAGCATTTCTAAAAATAATTTGTGGTACATGTGCCACAGTGATGGTTACGTCGTACAGACAATATCCTTGTTTGGGCAACAGTAGCAGCACAACACAAAAACGGAAAATGTTTTGGACAAAGTTCACAAAGGCCAACATCAAACTAAAAATTAGCAAAAAGTAGTTCTAGAATGGCAAATGGTGTGAATAAGGATGCTCTGCAATGGGACTTCTGAAAGATTGGCAGTTGGTACTGTATTTCCATCATACACATTTAGAAAAAACATAAAGCTTTCAAAATATGCCTTCTGTTAATATCCTCTGCAATGCTATTTTTTGATTTGATTGATTTCTTTTTTTATTTGACTGAGGTAATCTGTGATTTAAAAGATACATACATGTAAATTTCAAAATATAACAAAATATGTCATACATGATAAACATGCAAAACACGGAAAGCATCTGTGTTACATTTTAGTATAGATTATGAGAAAATGGTGTATTGGACCATACCTATGATGTTATAGTAAATACTATTTTCATTGTTTCCAGCGCAGCGTGAATCTTGTTATACGGTTGATCTAACTTTCATGCCTAATTTACATCTCACTGAGGCTTTTGGTGTACTGTATGTAGGACATCGTCAATGAAATTTGTGCATGGCATCACACGTTTTTCAATAATGGTTTGTTCATAACCGAAAAAGTCTTGTGTTTCCGATTCAAGAATGAGAGGTGTCTGTTGGCACGTGCTATTGTGTGGTCAGGTCACAAAACATTGCAAAAACAGACATATTATTGGCTTCTCACCATTCACTATGGAGGTCTCTTAGACGGAGTTCATTCCATCCACCACGAGACGTAGCTCTTTGACGAGCTTTTTGATGGGCTAAGTCATCGGCTCTTTACACTGTTAGTTTCGAACAGCATGACATGACAACCGTAATATTAGAGGAATTAGTACAAGGTTGGCTTATTTGACACAAAAAATGTCTCTCTTGCAGTCAACCATTTCTCTTGGCATGTAAAAAATGCGCCTCTCTTCTTCAGGGTACATTTATATTTTCTCCCATTTCACATGATATCACCACCCAGTATTATATATACTTAAAAATGAAACAAACTTATGGAGAAGACATTGTTCACTTCGAGTTTCTCAAAAGGAAAGGAGAGTTTGGTAGTCCGGTAATATGTTGAAGAAAGTGTCTGATCAGGGAAGCACATAACTGGTGCACAAGTATACATTTGCTGTGTAAGCGATACACGCAGCAATTTCCTGTCATAACAGCGCATATGCGCATATAAGTTTGAAGTAGAGCTGAAGAATCCTGATTGGCTAATGGGATACAGCAGACGTAAGCGGGCGCAGTGCGCCACATGTAGCCGGCGTAGGTGCAAGCTACTGTGCTGCCAGCTGCATGATGGTACATTACGTAGCCTATCTGACTTATACCCATTTTAGTGTATATTCACTCTCTTGTATGAAGTATCTTAGCTATTTAAGGTTGTACAGGTACAGTGTAAATGCAGTTTACAGTGTAGGTATGTATTGAGAGTATATGATGCTTGCATAGCGTGCTACTGCACAGAAAACAGTGCAGAAAATTTAAAGATGCCCAGATTGACACCCACCTGTATAAATTCCATCCATCCATCTTCTGTAACCGCTTATCCTATTGAGGGTCACGGGGGGTCCAGAGCCTATCCCAGAGGCTATGGACACAAGGCAGGGAACAACCCAGGATGGGGCGCCAACCCATGGCAGGGCACACTCACACACTCAGTCACACATGCTTACCTACAGTATGGGCAGTTTGCTAACTCCAGTTAGCCTCAGCTTGTTTTTGAACTGTGGGGGGAAACTGGAGTATCCACAGGAAACCGCACAATGACACGGGGAGAACATGCAAACTCCACACATATGGAGCCATGGCCACCTTGAACCCTGGTCCCAGGGCTACCATTTCCCTTTTAAATGTCTCGTTTATGTAATTTTTACTGCAAGCTGTCATTCATCAAAAACTTAGTGAACAACTGTTTCACATTTTAGATACATTGTGCTTATTCAATACACCCTCCTCATTGCTTGAACAGAGCATCAATTGTAATTGATATTTTGGAAAAATACTGTATATGCTTTATTAGATACAGCTGTTTTTTAAAGCCAATAAATGTCTCCTCCAGCTGGAACATTATGTTGCCACAATTGAATACATACAACGCAGGCTGGATCAAGAGATTCAGTTACTTAAAGACTAAGCATTAAAACAGCTAAGATATATTATCTAAATGATTTTAAGCGTGCTATGATTTGATGCATCTCAGAAACGGGAAACCTCCTGGGAATTTCACACATTCAGAGCGTCAGTAATCAGTAATGTTGCTGAAAGCACAATGTTAATGAGAGGTCAGAGGAGAATGGACCCGGAGAGCCACACATGCAAAAATCCCAGCTGAGTACCATAGTGGTGTGTAGCTATGGTGCTGGCACTTACCTAGTGCAACATGGGGTACCTAAAAAGGTGACCACTATATTTTTCTGCTGTAATGTGCAACATTGCCCCTCCCCTGTCTGTCCCTGCACATCCTCAATCCTGCACATGGTCTTAAAAGTTCTGTTTTAGTTCACATGCATGCATGCTCACTGTATTTGCATGGACGAGAGTGTGTACATGTGGGTCTGAGTATGTCAATGAGGCAGAATGACAGACAAAATATTGGAACTCTAGTTAATGGCATGTCTGCCTGTGGATTTATGTGTGTGTTTTATGGACGTGCGTATGCACAGAAGGAGACAAAATATCAAGAAAACATGGTCACATGGGTGATTATCCTATTTTATTTTAGTGCTATAGTTTACTGTTACTTGTAGGTGCTAAATATTAACTGCCACATCAAAAAAGATAAAAGGACAACTATGTACCCTTGATAGTAATGTCAAATATAAAAAAGGGGAAAGCATCACCTTTTCAAACGTTTAGATAATTCCAGGAGAAGTCAGCAAATTTCATGCTGAAAAAGGGGGATATCATTACCATCATTCAGAACGGGGTCATTTCTGAGTGAAGGACAACAAGATGGGGTCACAGGCGTATCGTAAGGAAGGGAAATAGCTACATGCATAGATAAAATGCACAAACACAAACAGGTTACCAAGGCTAAACAAGGGAACAAATATAAGACAATTTCTGTCAGTAAGACTTAGGAACAAGTCCTTTAAGTACCTCATTCAACCTGCACAGACAAAGGTCATTCATTCATTATTCTCCAAGGGAATGCAATGTTATTAAATTGGTTTTAATAAAGAGGTGGCGGTGATGTAAGAGTAAGCTGAAGCCCTGACAGAAGACTACACAAAAAGCACGGAAAATGCCTGCAGTAACTTACAGTACCTTTAAAACATCGATAAAAACAATGGCAAGTTACCGAAACAGATTTACAATTCTCAGTATAACACCAGTACACATTGTTCATTTGCAGCCTTCTCCAGAAATCCATGTTATTACAGCAAATACAAAACTGTAATTTTTCTTTGGCATTCCAGTTTAAATTGAATACTAATTACTCTCAATAATTGAAATTTTCAATCAGTTTTGGGTTTGCTAAATCATGTCTCAGAACTTAGGGTTGATAATCAAAGCTGAGTAATCAGACAATTAAGTAAGTAATAATTCTGTTTAACTATTAACAAGGCAGGGCAAGCCAAAATATAACCAAACACCATTTCGTAATTGTGGAAAGGATCCAGTGCCTTTTCCTGTCTGGCTGTCACCTCAGCGGAGCTGCGCACAGTCCCAGATTCGTGGGAATTTGTATTTTTTGTGACACCAATCCCTGAAACTCGTCTCCAAAGTTATACGAGGCAAGTTAGTTGTAGAAATAAAATTGAACTACCCAATAGACTCTTAACATCCATGCCTGTAATTGGGTATTAAATTCACAATCTCTACTTATTTCCTAATTTTTAATAATGCTTCAAATTATAAATTTAAGACCCCATAACAAATCTAAAATGCTTTATTAAACTTGATCCTAACTAGATACCTACTTAATGAAAATGGATAAAGTGATTGTTGCAACAGGATTACATTTAAATTGCAAGTATACAAAGAACTAAATGCAAATTCTACTTAAGAAGGTCATTGCTTAGTAACATTACAAGTCATGAATGAATGCTGACACACCACCGTTAAAATAGACATCTGAAATGTGACACACACACGCGCACATACATACATGCACACACACACACAGACACACTCACGCGCACGCACATGTCGCGTGCACACATACACACACATACACACACACACACACACACACATACACATTAAAGGTCTGCTCTTTAATCACAAATAAGTAACAAGGTTAGACACTGTCTTTCTACTAAAAAGAAGAGTAACTTGCATGGTGTAAATAAAAAACATGTGACATAAACATCACACAATCATGAAACACTCAACATTTCAAATTAAACACTGAAATGGCAAAATACAGTTTGATTTTAATCAAGTGCACCTTTAACATTGCACAACATTAGAGACAATAAAAATGACTTAATTGCAAAAAATTAAGTAAAGATTATTAATTCCACAATTTTCCATAAATAAAATTTCATATTGTGCCTTGTGTCTCACAATCTTGTCTATGAAACAATCCTGCATGAAAGGACTGTAAATGACACGATGGAGTTTTAGGCTTAATACGTGTATAATTTCACTTCTCATTTTCCGATTCAGTAATATGTCTGTACAATGCATTTTTCATTATTTACTGGTAGTAAAAGTGTTGATTACATACATATCTTAAGTCACATAATGCAATGAAAATTTTGTTTTTTTTCTTATTAATATTATTATAATGAATATTATCATTATGTTTGCTGGTCCTACTACTACAGAAACAGTACTTTGTTTACTGACATACCTACAGAAAAAGCAGTGGGAATAGCAGTGCTGATGCTGCATATTATGGTATGGAGTTTTTGTTGTATTTTGCAGTCCTCTTAACAGTTGTGGTGTGCACAGTGCACAAGGACTCACATTCTAAATCGACAGCTTGTTTCATGCTACTACTCTCTTCTGGCACCTTTCAAACCCTTTCATCCTTGGTACATGTGTAAGGAGCTGGAGGAGAACGGGCGTGTGCAGGGCTCCCGCCATGAGTACAGCAGTGTAGGGTAGGCAGGGGAAGGGTGGGCGTTCTGGCTCTTCGTATTGCGGGCATGGCGATAGCTCACGTAGTCAGCTGTGTTCAGTAGCTAAGAAAGCAGCAACAAGGAAAGAAGGAAAAACCAAAAAATCCGTCCGCCCATACACCTTCCAGCCGTTTATGCAGTGCAGGATTGCAGGGACCGCCATAACGTATCTCTCATAAATGATTAAACAAACTGAGCATAGATATTCCCGTCATGGTCGGCTCTGGCTTTCATTAACGATTCATTTCAGTCACATAGCAAAATGGTGAACGCAGCAGTGTTTTCACAGTGGGGCAATTAAAGCTAACCATTCTGTGGACAGTTCTTATTGTGGTGTACATGGTATTGCTTTTTCACAGGTAAATGAGCCAGCTGTCAGCCCATCAATGCAATAAGGTGCAGAGCAATTATAGACTAGTCTTTACATTGTGTTTGATTGTCGACTCTAACTGAATGCCAATACACTGAGACATCAAAGATATGGGATCAGCCTCTCCACAAATAATGTGTTTGTTAGTTAAAAGTAAATTAAACATAAACTAAATGACAACCTATCAGCTCAGGTACAAAATAACGTAAAGCATTTTCAGGGCTGATCAATACTGCGGGCCAGCCTCTGAGGGGATGCTGACTTGCCAGCCAATTTCACATTGCCTTACACAGGGGGCGCCAGACGTAATGCGCATCTAGGGTCAGGGGAGTTTCTAGCTGTTGAAAAGATAAGGGTTCAAGTCAAGTTTACCTGGGGGTTGACTGCTTTTTGTTTTTGAAGGAGGATTGGTATCAGGGCTAAAAGACTCACGGCTGTAACCTAACGACACCCATGCCTCGGATACCGCATTGGCTAGGACCAGTACTTCCAATCGTTCAGGCAACTCTCCACCCCCCACCCCAAGGAAATACAGAATAATGGAGTGCTTTAATTGTCATTTATCCGATACAATGAAATGCAATGATATAACTCTAATTAACAGAAAACTTGTATTATTCCAGAGAAAATTGTTTGTGATTACAGATTGCACAAACAATTTCCTCTGGGATATTAAAAGTTTTCTGATCTCCTAGATCATTTCCGTACTTTCTAGATGAATTCCTTAGCTGGTGTTCTGTGGCAATAAAATAATGTCACGTTTGACATTTTCATTCAACTAATGTGACACATTATGAAAAGTCCCTACAAGTGCTTACAAGCACATTGACAGCATTATCATCAGCAAGCACTGAAAACTTAACGATGTCTCCATGTAATGTTGACTTTATCCAGCAGCCCATGGAAAAGCCTTGCGATTCCTGGATGAACATGTGTAACAGGGGAGACTGTGTTTTCTTGCACTTGTTTTTGTGTCTAGTTGTATGATTGGTTAATTGCACAGGGTTACATGTGTCTGGTTGTATGACTGGTTAATTGCACACTGTTACATTTGTCTGGTTGAATGACTGGTTAATCGTTTGACTTATGTGACATTAAAACAATAAATAAAAGCACAAAATATTCAATCAACTGCAACAAAAGTCTGCATTACCAACAACATCAAACTATATAAACTATATACACAGTGGTAACCTAGCAGACTATGTCTTGCCGTGTTGAAAGCCAACCTCCAGACATCGTCTTTATGGTGGCTAATCAGTAGCCTGGTTTCCATAACTGCTCCTGCCCCCCGATGACAGGGAACATCCTGGATGAGGTGGCATTTAAAAAGTAGCCAAAAATAATCTCATCTTGATACTCACCTGCGTGTATGGAGACGATATAATGTGTTGACCAAGTGGTGCCAGTACTTACAGAACACACATGCATATGGCTATCAATATTCATAAGAAGACATAACACATCATAGCCATGTCTATTATGCATCATGACAGTCTTATGAAGCTCTCATCTATAAGGCACTATACAGTAGGTACCTTTATAATGCAGTACAAAGCATCCTTAATGCTTATACCGATCATTATAAGGCATCGTGAAGGTATCTGTAGTGCATTATAGATGAGAGCTTCTTAAAGCATCCATAATGCATAATACACATGACATTTTTTTAAAAATCTGATGATTAATGCATATGTACCATTGCAGTGAAATAATATGTAAGCAATAAAATGTGTTTGTAGTTTTTGGTTGTAAATGTGTGATCAGGACAAGATGGTTTCAGAGAGTGAACAAGGAAAGGCTGTGACACAGCGTCTAATGAGACAGAATATAACCTTGACAACAGCAACAAAACTTGCTAGATCAAGTCAACATGCAAAATAAAAAAAACAAAAGCCTTTGGCAAGGTAATTTAATTCTGCCTGATAAGTACCTTTGGTGCTTTAGACATTCTCTTAAATTATTTACAAGCCTTTATTTGCACATTATAATGTGTAGTATGCACTTTTAAGCTCTTAAATTAAGTATTGTGTATTTTAATAGCATAAGTAGAAGCAGTGGGGTAGGAGAGTGCTGGAAGGCAGCGTGTGTAGAATCAGCCTACATGATCTTCTTGGTAGCTCTGAGGTCAAAGGGACAGCAAGTGTGCTGAAATTCTGGAAAGATCTTTGTTAGAGATTTGCAAAGCTTAAGAAGCAGCCCAAGTCTTTGACAGCCAGGGGTTGAGGCTAGATACCTTAATTATCATCCATTTGGGCTCCGAAAACAAAACCCACAAAGGAGGGGGTGGTATCTTTGAAAGTCGTGCTTTTCAGCTTTGGTGTACGGGTCCTTTTCTCCGAATCGTTGAAGAAGTTTGCAAAACGTGATCCATTTGGGTGGAAATATCAGAGGAGTAAATAAGCAGGTCATTCATGTGGACAATTGGAAATGTATTTATAGGGTCTCACAAGATCTTCTTTATGAATGACAGAAATTCTGAGTGGGGGATAGCGAGATGTGTAGGGACCCCCATAACCTTTATGGCAGAAGTGCTCTTTCCGGGAGATAACTGGGTCAAGGAGACTGAACCAAAGGTTGAGTAAAAGCAGAGGATCCCTTGGTGGGATAAGGAGCAGCAGTTGTGCCTCCTTGTGATGTAGTAGCCTTGCCTGTGAATGTAGGGGGCGCTGAACCAGGTGCTTGAGCTGCAAAAGTTCCACAGCTTCATCTGCTGAAAGATAACTACCCATTTGCTGGTGTCAAACTCCTAGTCAGTTTTACCCAAAACTTCTTTACAAAGTGCTAAAACTAGGTCCCGAAGAAAATATGAGGCTATTCTGATGCTAGAGGACAGCCCACTCCAGCACGTTTCCTGTTAACTGTGAAATCAAAAAATGGATCCTCTGCTCAGTTCTGAGCACTATGGGATGGTGATCGATATACATAGAACACTTGCATTTATTAGGATCAGTCATACCTTTCAGAGGTAGCGAGGTGTCTGCCTTAAGAAAGCGACTGGAGTTGCATAATAACTGGATCAACTCAGTTTCTTCTTCTGACAGTTCAGTCTTGTGTCAAACTCTGCTGCGGTGATGCATGTTCAAATGAGGTAATAATGCTATGTTTTATTTCCAGAATCACAATCCAAAAAGTCATGATCAAAAATGAGCAGTACATTATACGGCTGGTACAGGTACACAGTGAAAACCACATTCAAATCTTGATCCAAATGCTTAGTCCAAGCACAGGCCGACAGTGACAAAGTCAATAAGAGTAACACAGGTAAGTCACCAAACTCAAAGCACAGAGCCAGAAATCCAGAAGAACAAACTGGTGGCATATGCAAGATACCGCAGTCAAAAAACAGCCACTCAGCATGGCAGAACACTGCATTTCACAAAGACGTCACTGAACAGCCGATATCCTTATGCCCTTCTAATGAAATCAGGCTGATGGGCTACAGGTGTGCAATTAGTATTCCGGGGAGGTGAGGCGGGAACTAACTGTATGTGGATGGATGGACAACTAGCGTGACGGGGATGTGACGAATATGGTAATTCCATCAAATGATTTTATTTGATGTCATCAAATAAAAAAAGTGTCATTAATTATATTAAATTACTTTATGCTTAGATTCACTTACATGATCAGTATCTCAAGGTACAAGGTATTATTTTATTGAATAAATTGCATTTAATAAATAAGGTTATATTAAAACTAAAAAGCTGAAATGGTACATATTTAAAAGGCATTTTTATTTAGCGTTTGTTAGCGCAATGAATACCATCAAATGATTTGCAAACTGTTCCTAACAGACGTGCCCTTAGCTTTGGAGCGTTCACTCATGAGGGATGTTAGTTAGGTGCTGTGTATCAAACTGTCGGAATTAAAAATGTGCAAGTTAAATCACGGAAGAATGGCCCGGGTTTTAATGTGAATAGAGAACAGCTTCAGAAAGATAGTTACATGAAAGGGAGCGAGGGGCTGCTGAGAATGTTTAGAGATTCAGCTAATAGCTCCATGCAGTGCTATGCCGAGTGCCTGCAAATGAGAACGGCTGTTCTTCCAATTTCCAAGGAGCTGAACTGGAACGGGGGTAACTCATTTCTCTCTCTAGGGACTGTTTTGCTCCAAGTAAACTAAACAACGAGAAATATTTTATGCTGAACTTTGCATCTATTAACCGAACATCTGGTCCACACTAGATTAATCAATTGCACAATTTAAGCTGTTTGTGAAAAAATTAATCTAGATAATTGAACTGCGGAATCATTATTTTCTAGATTTAAAGTAAAATTCATCTTTAATGTCTTAGCTTTAATACTTTTCACTGCATTAAGTAAATGATTCAGTCAAATCAATAATTTTCTTATTCCCAAATGAAACATTTTAACAGGTCATTTTAAAAGATATTAAAATGCATGCTTATGAATTAATATCAATCATACCGCAATTTTTGAATTTTTCAACTTGAGAGTTTTTCTCTTTTTTTGGATAGCACATTTAAAATTTTATTTATTTTTTATAACTTCATACATGGATGGAGATTCAATCCAGAGGACCCAAGTGATCCAGAGTGAAGACGGTTTTAAATTTAAATAACTTCAGACTTTAGAAAAGCCAGGGGGTGTTAAACCACAGTGCCCCCCCATGCTGAAAATTCACAGGAATGCGCCCCCCATGCCTTCACGTAATGGTGGCAACAGCAGCCGATGGTCTGCGAAATAAAGCATACAATTTTCTGAGCAGAGGTTCAGTTAAAGATATTACTGGCATTTACAGTACAGTCTTCACTATTCCCCCACTATTCCCCCACTATTACCCACAGAGACATACCCAATACAATATTGATACACATCATGGAGAGAAGTATCCTGAAAGGATTCACATACATAAGGCAGTCGTGAATGTTTAGCACATTTAAGCAACATACACAACAATCGACAAATGCACCATAAGATACATCTCGTGATCTAGCCCATTCCTGCATATCACCGATTGAAAGTGACAAGGCTAAAGTAAATATTACATTAAATAAAGAATGGTTTTCTTATTATAATAATTTATGCAGTGGTTAAAGCATGGTATTCTTCCACAGAAAATAGCAGCTTCAAATATACCAAAATGTTAGTATTTTTGAAAAAGCAACATTATTATATACTCGGGATCCTACTATGGTTAGGGAAACTGGGTCAAGTGAAACAATGTTATCTTTGGAAACATGGCATTTTAGGAACATCAAGAGAGAGAAAAAACTATTCTCTGCTATATTTTCAGACATATCAAACAGTTTAATATAGTGGACTGAAAGATAATAGATATCAGAATCCAGGAACCATCTGCAACAGATGGTGCTTGGTGATACACTGAATCAGCATTAGGTAAAGACTGAAGCTTTACCTGCATTACTGATCATACAGTGCTTGCTTGCTTAATTCAATAAAAATACTGCTAATTTATTGGTTTCATAACAAAAATCATAACTCTATTCATTTGTTTACAAAAAAATATGTACCATTATGAACAAGAAGTAGTTTTAACTAGAAAATTAATTTCAAGTACTAATAAATTGAAACCCAAATTACAGTTCTAACAGAGCTGTTCTGAGTTAAAACATTCATTGACAAGCAGACTCGTTGGGGGCTTTTTAATTAGCAATACCTTTGCAATAACATAAAACGCCAAACATTTGTGTTTAATATCCCTTTGGGAGCGAATGACTACAATTGTAATTAACAGCAAAATGTCAAGACCAGAACTGAATGAGTCAGTCAAAAAAATGACACTGAATAAAAAGTAAATGTGTGTATGGAAGATATGTCCAGATATGTTGCTTGTCAATGGAGTTTTGTTATGAAACCAATAAATTTGCAACATTGTTAAAGAATTAAGAATCTCAAGACTTTCTGTGAGCTTTGCAGCTAAGTTATAGCTGAAACAATGTCGGCGATCAGTTCTGATCCAAATCAAAACATGTCACAGGCTTCCGGGGCTGGAATCACGTACACCTGATATGTGGGTGTAAGCTGGAAAGCTGTAAGACTATGTGGGTCTCGAGGTTTGTTTGTGAGCAGAAAGGTCTCTGATACAATGTGCTACTATAGACTGGGCTGGATGGTCGCATACTCCACAAAATCCCCAGAGAGAATGGAGCTTCGCGGGCAAGGAGACGAGGCCAACAGAGAAGTGTCCAGCTCCGCGTATTGGACACCATGGTCTTTGGGGCCAGAGTCCTAGAGATTAGAGAAGGCAGAGGGATGGGGGGGGGGGCAGTGACAGACAACAAGAGTGTCAGCACAGCATGGGAAGAGCATGCACTGCCAGCCAGGAGGGGAAATGAAAAAAGGAGAAGAATTTATAAAAAAGGGGGGGTGCTCGAAAAAATATACACCTACACCACATCATTCAAGGGTAACTGGATCCAAGTAAAAGCCTGAATAGTGCAAACTCAAATGCTGTGATGCTATCTCCACGATTTATTTTGAGGAAAATTAAACTGAGTTACAGGACCATTTAAAAAGAAAAACAAAGTTAAATACCCCAGTGTGTCCATCATACATATGGATCTTTTTGGATATATGTAACTCTTTTTTTACTGTACCACAAATTATATAAAGAATATGAAATTAAAACAAGATAAATTATTAAGAAAAGCACTTAGATTTTAGCTACCCAAACAGCCTATTACTGTACTGATTTGTTACTGGGGTTACCATTAATTGCTGAATTTGAGGCCCATTTCAATAAAAAAAGTTAAGAAAAGATCCACGTTTGGAAAACATGGATCCTGGATCGAAATTTTACTTGAAGTCACTGTTTAAATGTAAATGTAAAAGGAATTTTATATCTGATATTAATCATTCTAAGGGAGTGGAACCCTTTCAATAAGTGAGGTGGGTATCTTTCTATTTCTCATTTTCACTTCTGTCATTTTGAATGGGTACCTATATACCTCGCAAAGGCATATATTTACCATATATGCTTAATGGTATTTTTATGGCAAATTGAAAAGAAGATGGCGATAGGGTGGCCATTTCTGAGATAGATACAGCAGCATCACACTTTGGCCGACCATTGACCTCTCCAGAGTGACAGGTCATTCCATGAAGCTCACTCACGGCTCAGCAGCTGAACTTACAACCTTCATGCACAAGAAGGTTTTTAAGTTTTGGTTTACAGCGTAAATAAGCTTGAGAAATAAGAAAATCAGTCTAAAATTACTGGGTAACACAATTAAGCCCCGGAAAGTCACCCCAATAAGCAACACAAAACCTACGACTTGAAACCTACGATCAATTATAAAATGTTATCACTGTGCACAAGAGCCGTATTCGAAGTAATGCAAAGTCATAAAGATCTGTATATAAAATAATTGGATGCTAATATAATTCTAACGCAGCTCCTTTTTAAAGATTTCTTTGGTTTGTCTGATCACTAGCTAAATAAACCAGTATTATTCAAAAACAAAACAACCTTTAACCTAGAACCTAGAAGACATATTACACTTTTTTAATATATCTACAGCACTGTGCAAAAGTCTTAGGCAGTCATAGGACATGTTTCAAGCTATTTATCTGGGAAGTAACTGTTTGTTTTCTCAGAATGAAAAACACCGTTTGATAATAGAACATATGCAAATTATGTGTAAAACAATAAAAAACTAACAGGAATTTCTTCTGTTATTCAAAAAGTTTTTGATGCTTTTGAATCGTGTCAGACGGCTAGATGAACATCGGTTCAGTTCCCAAACTTCTCCTCAGGGGCACCTCAGCCATTCCATGTGTTTGTTACATTTCACGACCAGTTCGCTAAATTTATTAATGGAACTATTTTTTAACAATTTACTAAGACATTGATTAGCTGTATGAGGTGTGCTACGGGGCGAGGGTGCTACCGTTTGGCAACCGGAGGGTTGCAGGTTCGAGCCCTGGTTCCTTGAGCAGAGGTTTTGAAATGGCTAAGGGCTGACAGACTTTGATAGGTAGAAATATAGTTTTACATCAACATGAAGATCCTTTGAACAGTTTTCTGTGACTGCCTAAGACTTTTGTACATTACTATATATAGATTAAATGCTGAATAATTAAATGGGTTCATATATTTAATTTTTATTACATGGAGTAAATGTACAGCAAATGAGCATTAATTACCAGCTTGATATAGTTCTATATATGGAATTTTATGTGCTCATGTATCTCACTTTACAGTCTAAATGTAGATTTATTTAATCCATTTATATTAAGGGTGAGAATGAGTGTATGGCCACCTCCATTACTGTTTAATTCTGAAAGCCTCAGGTATCAATGAGGTCTTTCTGCTCTCAGCTACAGAAAGGACCTATTTTCTAGTTAATCGAAGCAGGCAGGACATACAGCTTCCTACAGCCATGCTACTCACCAGCTTCTCTGAAAAGGAAGACGCCATGTCATAGTAAGGAGGATGGAGACACACCTCTTGCATTTCCTCTACGTCCTTGTCCGGATGAAGCACCTTTGGAGACAGAGCCTAGGTATTGGTGAAGTTGCTTTTGTCCTCAGAGTCATTCATGAGGTCCCTTAGACACCACATATCGACCATATGCATTATAACCATCTCACACTATGCGTTGTCAGTACAGATAACGTGGAATGATTGGTAGCGATGATGTAGATTACTAAGGTCTTATGACACCTTTGGTTGAAGTTGTATGTACGTACGTAGGAATGTACATAGTAGACAAAAGGCTCGATTTGTGCATATATTTTTATACCTCACACGGCATATTGGGCTTTCTGTTTGCCTGTATAATTGCTTGTTTGAAATTGCATCTGAACAAGCTTTTTATACTGCAGAAAAGATAAAAGTGCCCAAATTACATGATATTACAACATTTATATTGAAACCTGTTATTTCAGTAGAAACCAAATTTAAATATTTGATAGAGGTTTGAATTAAGAGGAATGTTTAAATATAAAAAGTGTCATTTTCTTGCATAAACTTGTACATCTTTCCAGGGGATGTTGAAGGTTTTGATCATCCTTGAAATCATTGTGTGTATTAAACAATGGTATGAAATAAACTAATGCTTCATGCCATAATATACTGTATATAACAATATCATTATAACTTCATAGAGTTATGTCACAGGATTTCAGTGAAGCGTGTAAACACACTTTTACATGAATATGTGGGAAAAGGGAAAGCGGCATAGCAATCGATATAAGTAAAACAGTGTTTCCCAATCCGGTCCTCAGGATCCCTCAGACAAACCACGGTTTTGCTCCCAGTAGGGAGCTGGGAGGGAGCAAAAATGTGGACTGTCAGGTAGGGAGTTGGGCAGAGCAAAAACGTGGACTGTCTGTAGGTCCCCACAGACCGGATTGGAAAGCACTGGCGGAAAAGGCTTTGGCTATGAGCAGACACAGCACAAGCATTTCTGCTGCGGTCCCAGGCCACGTATCAGACAGCATTCATCAGACAACAAAGATTCTCCACGGCGTCCTTCCCCCCTGTTAATTCATGCATTCGTGAAGGAGAATAAGTGGAAACGCCGATTCACCAGGAAATGGCTTTTGTGAATACAACAAAGTATACTTAGCATTTTTGCCTCATTAAGTCGGTTCCAGCAAACTAGAAATTTAACTTTAGATATTCTGTCCCTACAGCCAGTTACTTAAAATTACCCCAAGTTTATCTCTGAATGATGACTGTAGATCCCAATTACTCAGCTCTGAATGCTCATCTGTATATGTGTAAACTATAAAAACTATAATAAAAACTAATAAAACTATAAAACTGTAGAACTCTAAAACCCATGTTTCCATTTCATTTCAAACTCCAATACAGCATCCTGGGATGGAGGCCTGGATCTGAGACAGTACAGCGCAGAGAAGGTACACACTGGTGCCAGTGTATCACAGGGTACGCACATAGGCAGTATAGGGCACAGAAGGTACACGCTGGTGCCAGTGTATCACAGGGTACGCACATAGGCAGCATAGGGCACAGAAGGTACACGCTGGTGCCAGTGTATCACAGGGTACGCACATACGCAGTATAGTGCACAGAAGGTACATACTGGTGCCAGTGTATCACAGGGTGCGCACATAGGCAGCATAGGGCACAGAAGGTACACGCTGGTGTCAGTGTATCACAGGGTGCGCACATAGGCAGCATAGGGCACAGATGGTACACGCTGGTGCCAGTGTATCACAGGGTACGCACATAGGCAGCACAGGACACAGAAGGTACATACTGGTGCCAGTGTATCACAGGGTACGCACATAGGCAGCATAGGGCACAAAAGGTACACGCTGGTGCCAGTGTATCACAGGGTGCGCACATAGGCAGCACAGGACACAGAGGGTACACACTGGTGCCAGTGTTTCACAGGGTACGCACATAGGCAGCATAGGGCACAGAAGGTACACGCTGATGCCAGTGTATCACAGGGCACGCACATAGGCAGCATAGGGCACAGAAGGTACACGCTGATGCCAGTGTATCACAGGGCACGCACATAGGCAGCACAGGGCACAAAAGGTACACGCTGGTGCCAGTGTATCACAGGGCGCGCACATAGGCAGCATAGGGCACAGAAGGTACACGCTGGTGCCAGTGTATCACAGGGCTCGCACATTTTATAAACGACTACTCACCTAAATGCATATCTTGAGACTGCATGAGGAAACTGGAGCACCCAGACAACATCTTTACTAATATCAGCTTTTCAATGTAATATATGTGCTTCCTCTATGGAGGAATGATTACAGAGGAAGCTATCACTGCAAAAAAATATTTAAGAATGTTATAATGTTAATGCAATGTGAAAATGTGAAGTAATCAGTGTATTAAAACCATTTGCTTTTCACTTTAAGTGGATCTTCATTACTTGCAAGCATTAATGTGATACTGCTAAGGCAGTGGAAAAATTGTACAGTGATGAATGCCTGGAGAGTAGTGCAATGATGAATAGGGCGTCCATTATCAATGTTCATTATAATTAATTCACAGAGCTACACAGGAGGGTTCAGTCCATCACCATACGCGTAAAAGCATCTAAGTCCATCAAAAATGTTGTCCCTGAGGTAAACACTAGGCGATGGTACGCATTGAGCTCAGGTGGAGGAAGCTTAAAGATACTGGAGGAATAGAAGCATAGTGCACAAAAAGAGCTTCAAAGTTGCCAAAGTTTTGTCAAGAAGTCTCCTCAAACTCAGCAGCACCACCATTCAGTAACACTGCTTCCTTTTTCAGAAGAGAAACATACCCATCCGATATATTAGCAAAATCTTCTGTTTAGTCTAAACAGGCTTAACAGGTCACTCTCCTTATTTCTAACCAGCCAGTTTTGGGAGCCATAGACAGTAATATGTAAACAGGAAGTCTTCCATATAATTTACAGATTTTCTGGATAACTTTGATCTAATTCTCACATCAGGAATGGCATTCTCCTTACTCTTAATGCAGTCCTCAAAGCAGGAGCGCGTTTCCCTCCCCAGCATTTCTCATTGTGTTTGTACACACTGCTATTAATTCTGGATACCTGACTACTAAAGATGCAACACAGACCAGTTTCTTCAATTCTTGGATGTGCTCTACAATGCCCTCATTCCCGACAATGATGTCCCTACTGGAAGCAATGGATGCTGGCTGTGAGGACGCCACACCTGAAGCTTGTCGAGGCTGGGTGCCCTCTGTGTCTTTCGAAGGGAAGACATCAGGTGTGATTTAAACACACTGGTGTGACCTAATAGAGATGAGAGACAGGATGCCTCATATTTTGCACTACATATGTAGTGTGACTTTACTGTACTTTACTACACAGTAGTTGGTGATATGTTCTAAGTTGTTCTATGTTTCTATATTTTTTCTTTGTCCGTTTTCTGATACATATAGTTTCACATGTATCATTTTGCTTTTCTCAGTTTCAGCTATTATATTGTGTAAAGTTATGTTGTATAAAATCCTTCACATTTAGTTTTGTCTGAACATTTTTACTCTACATTAGGCCTATATTTTTTGCAGTACTCTACAGTCAGTAAGGTCTTGTTAAAAGTATAAAAATATGTGGTTAAAACAGTGGTGAAAGGTTTTTATTTATTGGTCACTGTGTTTGAGTGATTCACGGACTTTGCATGTTGTAACACGTGAAAAAGGTTTTGATTGTTTTAGTGTCTTTTGCACAGGTGAATCAGTGTTATGAGACATGCCTTAACTGTTTTGAGAACTGCATTAAGAGTGGTGAAGATGACGTCCCTGATGTGAGAATTGCATGAAAGCGATCGAGAAAAACTGTAAATAAGTAGATCTCATTCATTTCTGAGACTGTGACGGTATGTACTAAAACGGCGCTGACTTGAATTCATAACAATGAAATGGTAAATTCCGAAGTTAAGGTTTTGCACCCCCTATGTATGATGTGAACACTAAAAATAAAAATGAAATATCCATAAAGTAATGACAAGCCAGCAATGTTCATTGCCACAGGAAAGTGACAGATTAACTAGAAAATATTTTATATTAAACAAACTGAAAATATCTCTTATCCCAGTTGGTGATCTTATCATATTGACATGTCACCCCAACCATGATATTCAGAAATACCTTTGCAAAGAACAAATAGATGAAAGGTGTCACGGATGGCTCCGCCCACCTTCCCCGTTGCCATGGCTCCTGGCCAGAGTGAACCCCACTGCCCTGACTCTGCACACCTTCCCCGTTGCCATGGCTTCGGACCTGCATACTTACCTCTCACAGCTGTCAGCGATCAGGGGCTAATTACAACCTATTTAAGCTCCTGAAGTTCTTGCACTTCTTGCTCAGTCCTGAGTATTCTGAGCTTGCCTATTGCCTGTTACCTAGTGCTGTTGTGTGCTTTGTCCTCTCCACTCCTGTTTTTGTTCTGCCTAGTTTGGTTGTCTTTTTTCCCACTAGCCTTGTTTTTTCCCGCTGTGCCTTGTGTAATGCTGCTGAGTTCAGTCTTGCCTTTGGCACCCGTTTGTATTTGAGTTGCAGCCCCTTAGTCCTGCTTTTCTGCGTTCTTACCCTGTTATTGGTCCCTTATTTAAACCTGTGTACAGTCTCTGCTCTTGGTTCCCTACTTCACTATAACAAAGGCAAATAAAATATACAGTGCCCGTCAAAAGTTTGGACACGCCAAGCCGCCTACAAAGGAGAGTGATAGTGTCGCATCATATGACTTGGCTGCCTGAGCTAAAAACAGTAGAAATTGTTTTGGAGGAGTTTGACCAAAGAGTGGAGGAAAAGCGGCCAATGAGAGCTCAGCATATATGTGGGACCTCCTTCAGGACGGCTGGAAAAGTGGCCAATGAGAGCTCAGCATATATGTGGGACCTCCTTGAGGACAGCTAGAAAAGCGGCCAATGAGAGCTCAGCATATATGTGGGACCTCCTTCAGGACGGCTGGAAAAGCGGCCAATGAGAGCTCAGCATATATGTGAGACCTCCTTGAGGAGAGCTGGAAAACCATCCCAGGAGGCCACCTCATGAAAGAGGCATAGAAGAGATCAGCCAGTCCGTGGGGCAGTTGGGGTTAAGGACCTTGGTCATGGGCTCATGGAGGGATCACTCTGCTGACCCAGGGATTTGAACCAGCAACCTTCTGAGTCCCAACCCACAGAGCTGCGCCCCAACATTTTTTTTTTGTAATGATTTGATACTGTTTTGGTCAGTGCATAATTCATATGTTATTTTATACTTTTGATGTCTTTTTTTCATAATGTAGAGAGTAGTACAAATAAACCTTTCTATGGGTACATCTGCCCAAACTTTTGACTGGTGCTCTATATTCACTCATATCCGTGCAAGAAATGGCTAGAAATGAGATATAAATATCCTGCCTTCTTTAGTGTCACTAATGTCACAATTACTGTAAGAGGAGATCGATTGATCAATCCTTATTGATCTCATTAAAAAAATTAAGGTCGGTGTGCATGTGACGTGCACAGTACATAAGTACCATTGTATAGTAGCATATTGTATCATTTTATTGCCCACGAAATGCTGTTAAGTGCATGGGTGTTACGAGCCATTGTGCCTGGAGGCAACAGGCAGAAAAGCTCCATCACACTGCTGCTAGCACACCATGCCAGAATGAGCATTTGGCCAATGGAGATCCAACAGAGAGTGCCCTATGCAGGCAATGGGCACGATTGCCATGATTATCTCAGTTTTTCCTGCATCCTCTTCTTTGCAGCTGCTTCCAGATGGTCCAGGGTCAGTCCCGTGAGAGAGCTGGCCTTCCGGATGAGTTACCTGCACTGATCTTTTTTCACTACCTGACCACAGAGTAGAGAAGTACATTGGCTACTATGAAGCAGTAATACATCTCCAACAACTTGCTGTGCAAATAAACAGAGCTGGCCTTTCTTCTATGGTCCCATTGTGTTATTCCATCTGCTGTTCAAGTGGACTCCCAGGTAATTGTAGCGCTTCACTTCACCGTATTTGACCATACTTGCGTTCTCATGTACCCGTTTTACGTCATCTTCCACTGCCGAAGACCGAAGCACAGAGGACGGTAAAAATCCTCGCATGTCATTCTTGCCCTGCCCCAAATATCAGTTGCATCCTCGCCAAACGAAAACAATCCCATGATTCATTGTGCCTCAATTTCATTCTTGGGAGCCAAGTTACTGAGACCAGTCCTGCTAAGACCATAAGTACAATCTGTGTGATATTGGTATTGAGAAACACGCATTGACTGGTCTCAGGCTGCTTGCCATGCAGGAAATCCAACTGCACCCCCTTTGTTTTTCTGATGTTGAGCTGTAGGTGGTTCTCCCTGCACCACAAAGTCCTCCACTAGCATCCTATTCTGGGACTCGTCTCTATTTGCGATGCACCCTGCAGTGGTGGAGTGCATGGAGAACTTCGAGGTAGCACGAGCTGGTGTTAGACTGGAAGTGTGTTCCGTAGAGGGCGAACAGGAAAAGAGGCAGGACCGTTCATTGAGGAGCATCAGTTTCGCTCAGAAACATCCCTGACACACAGTCTAGTAGCTGCACAAACAGTCCATATCAAGTTCTATTGGCCTGAATTAGTTTCCCAGTTGGAAAGGCTGGACGGTATTGTGGGCTCAGAGTGGGAGAACAGACACTGAAGGATCCCACGGAGATGGTGGGCACATGTCTTCAGCCCCCCCGGGGCTGATTACATCAGGCACGTCACGCCTGGGCAGTTTCCTCCGCTCTACTCACCTGCTGATCAGACAGACAGTAGAGTGTGGGTGGCGACCTCAGCGGTGATGTCATCAGTGGGGGAGTTGCAGAGCAGTGTAATGGGGGGGGAAGGGACAGTGAGGGTCATCGCAAAGCCTCCCAGCCGTCACACTGAGGCCGGCAGTGCTGAGGATGGACTGATTTGGCAAGTGAGAGTCAAATATGTTGAATAAGAGATTCAGCTCATTAGTTCTGTCTGTGCTCCCCTGCACTGCGAGCTTTCCAAGCTACTTGTGGCTGGTGTCGGTGCTCGTCCCACTGCACACCTGCCGCACGGCGTCTTCCTGCAGCTTGCACTCAGCTTGTCCCTGCGTCGCTTTTTCCCCTCACAGAGCTGCCTATTCCGTTCCCCTTGCACCTGCAATGGCCTTAAAAATAACTGCTTCATAGGAAATAAAAAAGATTAAATGTAACAAACTTTCCTTACAGCACTATACTGACACCTATTTATCCCAATCCAGACATTACACCAATAATTACCCTTTTATTCTCAGCGCAATATTAAAACTACAACACAAACCCCTGTAAAATCCAAAGATTTGATCCAGAACTATATACATTCACAAATAATCCAACACAATGTGGAAACTGTAATAGCTACAGAACAGTATAAAATCACAATTCAGTCTGGCTGACAATCATTCCAAAGCCATTTCTCAGTGCTTCAGATCCTATTAATGGATAGGATAGTCTTCCAATTTTGTTGTACCTTGTGCGATGACAATAAAGGCATTCATTCATTCATTCATTCATTCATTTCTTACAGACTATGAACTACACAGTTCCACAGAATTCTGTCTTTTTGGCAGTCAACAACCCAGGATGCTTATTTAATCGTCCAATATATGATATTCTTTGATTGTTTATAAACAATACTGCCAGTACTCATGTAGTAGTTTTCAAAACACAATATGCCAGAAATGCTACGTGTTTTCACAATTTTGGCCACTAGTGTACATAAATATGTCACACACACACAGACACACACAGACACACACAGACACACACAGACATGCACACTGTATACATGCCCAGGTTTTTACTCATTTTTTAAAAACCTGTATTATTTCCCTGCTTGTTAAGTTTATGGCAGGGGGGAAGTGGCAGGTTTCCATTGAGAGCAAATAAATAGGTGTGAAATTAATTATATTCTGAGAGGTGAGATAGGAGTAGATTAGCTTCACCACGTTCATGCTAAAGTAAAAATAAAGAAGTCTTCCAAACTGGAATATGAAAATGTATGTCATAAATAGAGGAGAAGATCCTGTATTAGTGGTAAATATTCATAATATCAAAAATGTAAAAAAAACAACATGGGTGGTTAAATCTCCATGGCAACTTTCTTCAGTTTATCTTCCGCTTGAATACATTTGTTGCTGAAAGTCCAATTGTGAATGAGCTCAAGGTGGTTCTTATCCATTCTTTTCAACTTATCACCTCACAATCGTTTTCCTCACCTGTGAAGGGCTTCCTCATGTGAAATTAAAATGAACCATGCAGAGTGCTGCCTCAAGCAGAGTGAACGAGCACCGGCAGTGCGATCTTGGAGTACAGGCTCCAGAAAGACAATAGTATTTCTTTTTCTAAACATAGCCCATGAAACATCACCAGCCAAAGGCACCCCACTCAAGTCAGTGAGGTCTCATCTTATAACCACGCTAGCCAGAATTCGAGGCAACCAGGCCTGCCTGAAATTCTATATTAGCACATGAGGTGCACCTCTGTGGAAAGAGTATGTATTCATATTTACTTATTTACTTACACACTCCCACTGCCCCCTCACAATATCGCTCACAGCTGATGCGCTGAATTCTCAAGATCATAGAGCGGCACGGAATCTTGTGCCGTCACACGATAACTTTGCTGTTTTATTTTGTTTCCAAAGTCACATTACGTTCCTCCAAATAATGTGACATTCAGCCGAGGTGCAGTAACAGAAGCATGCATGTGCAACCAACGAGCGGTGGACCCACCTGTATATCATCAGACGTCAAGTGGCCCTTGGACTCAGTGTTCCTTTTTGGGGGGGGCACGAGCTTACGTGCTGGAGGGAGCTCTGTCCTGCAAGGGGAGGGAATGCAGCGTACGCAATCAATATGTAGGGAAGGTTCCAGGCTGCTTCTAATGATCTTACCTCCCTGCTCTAATGGGAAGCTGCCCACACTTACCTTTTATCATTTTTGAATTATAATAGCTGCTATATTCACAGCTTGAATTCAAACTGTACTTCATCCTGTGCCCTTTAAATGGCAAAAGAAACATATCTAATCATATCTGGGTAATGCAGCCAGACTGCAGAACTAATAAGCCTGAGAGTCAAGGTCAGATTGTAATGTCACACAGGTGGACCAGGTGCCTGCTGAGCTGACAGTATTCCGAATGTCCACCAGGGCCAGCAGAGTGTCTAGTGTATTAGTGATTGGTATCCTCAGCTTATCTTTGCTGCCAAATTGTCTCTCTCTAGCGTCAGTATCTGTCATGAATATATCGATATCTCTAAACCGACATGCACTAGCTGCGGGAAAGACTGCCACTCGGAGTTTTTCAGCCAGTCTGAATGCTTATTCATGTATTTTTTTCACAAACTACCATCCAAGTGACATACAAGGGGAGTATAAATGAATGGAAACACATATTAATATATTAAAATTAGGAAACTAGTAAGAACTACGGCGACCTTTTGCCATCGTGGATGAGGGGTGTGTGTCTCTCCCCATAGGACACGCTTGGTCCTGTACAGCTTTATATTTCTTGACTTTTATACGGCCAGTTAGAGGAGTCCTAGATCGTAAGTTAGCTGCTGTGATCGTAACTTAGCTGCTGGTATAGATTTGTAGATCGTAATTTAGCTTCTGTAATTGTACGTTAACTGCTGCAATATCATTGCCACAGTTTCAAAACAAACTTCCCTTTTTCCCAGGGAGTAAAGCTGACCTTCTTCAGAACGGGAAAAATGGTTTGTGACAAACCAAGAAACAAACGGTATTGCTCCTCATTTGCTGTCAAAAAAAATACTGATTATTATTATTATTATTATTTGTGGACAATAATGCAATATGTCATACATCCATTCACACATTGACACTTACATGTTAATCTTAAACAAATAACACATTTTCATTCAGTGTAGCTCCTAAAAACTAATTAATTTGGAATGAAGCCTTATTTTCTGTTTATAAGCACATAACATGCTTATTGTATAAAGAAGAGAAGATCTTTCTGGATTCATAATTGTACTCTGTGTAGAACTAAAAGTGTGCCGTCTCTCAGTGACAAGTGCTAAGTTTTATGGATAAAATGAAGAGGAAAGCGGAGAAGGGCTGGATTGGCAAGGTCTAAAAGACAGATTGAATGGTTTTTAAATGATGTTGTTAAAAATTACTCTTGCCTTTGGCTCAGATTATAATCATTTTGACCCATTTACAAAAATGATCACAATGCTAAACATGAGAAAGTAATGTCAAAGATGTCAGCCACATTCTCTGAGTCAAGTGACAAATTACAGGTATCATACACTTGATACTTCACAATATTTTGTGTCGCGTGAAATGCCAGAGAGTTTCACACAAGAAATGTATATACTGTATATATATATAATAACCCATGGGTGTGTGTGTCTGTATTAACCCATACCTATAAGAGTGTGGAGGAATTTTATAGCCTTAACAGAATGGATGGTCAAGTTTGGAAGGTGAAAGGGCAACAGAAGATTTTTGAGCTCCTCAACACCACCTGGTGTTACTGTATAGTGGTGGCCATGATCATCAAGACAGTGACTGCGGATAAATTACCCCACAGTAGGATGTAGCGGATTTTCTGGCGTAACATTATGTTTGTTATAGTCAGAGGGGTGACATATGCTACAGTCAGAAGTTAAACTCACTGTCCTGTAGGAAAAGGTGCAGCACCATGAGGATTTTCTTCAAAAAGGGTTTCAGTGGATATTTAGCATTTTGAAATCTCAGGATGTAATAATTGCAAACACGGGCTTTAAGAGCTGTGGCACAAAGCAGCAAGATAGAAGCAAATAGTGTTGGGTAGTTCAGGTCCAGAAAGAACAAATCCAAACCAAGGTTTAGTTTCTACCATCTACTTGAGTACTTTGTGACTGTGACTCTTTATGCTCAACTGGTCGGTAGAAACAAAATGTTGCTCTGGATTTGTAGCTCCTGGACATGAAATGACCGACACTGGAAGCAAATATCTGAAGCTGCCCGCAAAACCAGCACGACACGAAAGGGAAAGTCAGCAATATTACCGACGTATTGCAAGTTCTATCAAAACTATACCGAATTAATTTTTTTTTAAAACAGTTGCCAAAAATACTGAAAACAAAGCACTCCGAACTTCAAATAAATAAACAAATAAATAAATAAATAATACAAATTACAGTTTTGAATATGAAGTCTACCTTGTGTCTAGGTGTTCCAGGAATGAACATCTGTTGTTTTCAAGCGGATCAGTATCCAAAAAATACACTCAGAACCAGCTGGCTCCGCAACACAGATGAATGCCTGCAACTCTGTTGTGTGAAACTGTCTGTTGTGTGAGAGCCATAGGCTTGCTTGGTATCTCAGTGAAAATGTGAAAATGAAGTGTTCTGGCCCCTTAAATGCTGCAGCGCACTGCCGTCAAATCCGGTGGCCACCATACCTCACCTTATCCTCGCTGCTGGCCACTGTTGTTGTCTATTTATTACAGAAAGGCAGAAAAATGCAATTATCAAATCTATTACGGGCTACTTTGGAACTGCTTTTTAACGGCACAGTAGAAATGACAAAAATGGTTGTAGAGGCAAGGGTCAAGCCATTGGGTTGATTCATTTTGGCTGTGGAAAGCTGTGGAAGTAGAATTGGTGTATGCTAACGGTTCTGAGAAAGGCAACAAATAACAAAGAGGAGAAGCAGTAGTTACAATGTCTTCAAAAACCAAGTCAAGTCAGTCACTCAAATGTGCATTAAAAAAGTGGAAAAGTTCACTAGCTTCACCAGGATGAAGTATAAAAGTACTATTATTATCACTATTACTATCATTATGGTAACTTGAGGAGGCACCAATACTTACTAGCAACCAGGTTACTACTGCAATACAAATCATGAAAAAATATAGTGGCTACGTGAGATAAGATGTGTCACAATTCATTAAGGAACAAACATGAGAACAGTATTTCGCTTGCGTTATTCATTATTTGTTCTTTCATTAGTTCACAAAAGTTTACAGAATTAACAGATATAGAAATTTAGTAATGCCCGATATAAGATGCATCACGATTCATTAATGATGAATAAACATGAGATCAGTATTTCCCTTGTTATTCATTATTTGTTCCTTCAGTAGTTCACTAAGGTTCACAGAATTATAGATATAGTAAGAAATATAGTGACTGCTTGAGATAAAAGATGCATCACGATTCATTAATGATGAATTATCATGAGATCAGTATGTAACTGAGACTTCGTTTGTGATTAATTAATACATAAGTAATAGACTAATACTAGATTATGTGTAACCCCTCATGTAGTATACTATACTAATGCAATAATGCAGTATAGTAAGTATTTCTTTGTCAATGGCTTTACAGCAGATTTCATGGCTTTCATCTCCCCGTCATGGAAATAAATGACTCTGTGCTGAACACAAAAACAAGATGGATGGTCAGCTTTCATTGCTAACCTGTCTGACCAGCTCTCCCACTGGTGTGAAATGGTCTTCCCCGGTTTGGTGCCATTGACTAGGCAAACTGCTGCAAGAAGCTTCTGTTGCCTTATGAATCCAACGAATCCCAAAATATACCTCAGCTAATGTCCAAATGTGTCACATGAAACTTGGCACTATTCAACAGAGACGTTTTTGAATTTTTGTGCAAAAAGTGCATGGTGACATGTAATGCAAATACCAGGGCTGCTATTGCATTACCATTTGAATAAACAGGAAAAAACATGGCAATATGAACTGCAATCCAGGTTTTATTATATTTTTATTCAAAGTCATTTGAAATTAATTAAACATTGCATTGCCATTTCGCATATTGAATTGCCAATAAAAAATATATCTTCAAATTGCATGCATGTGGAATTGACAATTGTAAAATGATCTGCCATTTCAATAGAGGCAAAAAAACATGTCAATATGAAATGCAATTCAATACAATTTTCTTCTAATTTTTATTAAAAATAATTTGAAATTAATTAGGAACTGCATTTCCACATTGCACATTGAATTGCCAATCGCAAAATGAATTGCCGTTTGAATTTTGAATATCCATATATAATATCACTTCTATTTCTGCTTGCCAGTTCACGATATCAAAAACAGGGATAAATCACCAAGTGGAATTCTCTTAGCTAAAAAGCATTTCAGCAACTGGTAGCGCAAGTGCAGAATTTTCAGCCAGAACACAAGGAATAATGAATAGTCTTCTGTACAAAGGAGACATTGAATGAATGTTGCATTTACATATCTCTTCTTCAAGACACCCAAAGCACTTTACAGAACCGACAGGGTGCCTCATTAACCACCCCCACTGTGCAGCACCAGTGTGCACCAGGACGCTCACCACACAGTAACTAAGGTGGTGAAGGGGCAGGAGGGAAATTCACCAGTTAGATATAGGGGATGATTAGGAGGCCAGATTAGAAAATAATAATAATAATAATGACCTCAGAGAGTCAGGACCATACAGTAGTTTTACATCTCATCCAAAGGACAGTACCATTTTTATAGCACAGTGTCCCCATCACTACACTGGGTCATTGGAATCCGTGCAGGACAAAGGATGGTGCCCCCTGCTGGCCACACCAGCACCTCTTCCAGCAGCAACCCAGCTTTCCTAGTTAGTTTCCTAGCCAAGTACTGGCCAGGCCCAAACCTGCTTAGCTTCAGATGAGTTACAGAGTCGGATCTGCGGGTGGTGTGTTTGCTAACCCTAACCCTAACCCCATCACCCGCTTTGTTTTGTTGTCTGTTCCCCGTGTGTGTTAGGATGAGGCAGGTGTTTTTTGGCTGTCGATTCCCATCGCC
>JAODKC010000041.1:7735792-7754652 GCA_026777985.1 Mormyrops attenuatus | reverse complement strand
CTGACAGCACCATGTCCGCCTCAGGGCCCCCATTGCCCTTGTGCCTCCAAGCAGCAAAATGCGTCTCTTTCTCCGCCCCACCAGCCTCTTTCCTTTGCCCCCCCCTCGCCTTGGCCGTCCCAGGGGCCACATGCCACGGTCTTCCTCCCCTTTTTTCGGCTCGGCTATGCCACAGTATCACAGTCTAGCTGCTTCCAACTCTCTGTCCTCCACCGTGTTTTTCCTCTGCACTATACCCCCCCCCCCCAAAAGTCTGTCTCTCTCCTAGCAGATTCTCTCAGGTCCTGATGTCAATATCTACTTTCCCTTCCCTGCTTGAACACATCGACCCCACTGCCTCTCAAATCTGTGTCATTGAATCCTTGTACTCCTCAGGCACCCCTGAAGTTCTGCTCTCCGAGTTCTGCATTGCATTATATTGTTACACCCAGGTGAGGTGATCTATTCCCTGTTATTTCTCACTGAGGGCTTAATGATTACCGTGCTGATGGGTCTGATGGCAGCTTTTTTTTTTTTTTGGATGGGGTCATTAGTCGTCATAAATCAGTGTTTCCCAGCCCAGTCCTCGGGGACCCCCAGCAGGTCCACATTTTTGCTCCCTCCTAACTCCCTACCAGACAGTGCACATTTTAGCTCAGTTTTAACCTGTCAGTAGGTAAAGTATTGAAACAAGGGTCAAAGATTAATGTTTAATAAGTACTTTAAGTCTGGAAAAGAATTCTGATAGAGTTTCTTCAGGGGTAAGGGAGGTGTAGGAGGAATGAATATGGACTTTGTGTTGTTATGGGATTGGATATCGGTTTGGCGAAATGGTGTGAAAGAACAAAAACAAAAACACCTGCCTCATCCTAACACACACGGGAAACAGACAACAAAACAAAGCGGGTGATGGGAATCGACAGCCCAGACCGGGACGTCCACATCACCCCGTCTTGCAGTATCATAAACATTTTTTTTTCTAATGTAGATTTACATAACACTAGAACAAGGCTTGTTATCCGAAAAACGTGAAATGTCTGCGGGTCCCCAAGGACCACATTGGCAAACGCTGGTCATAAATTATTTTTCGCCAACACCATGACAAACTCTGATGGGCATTGTGATAAAAATGCAATTTTCACTATGGACACAGTATTTAAAAAGGTGGATGCAGGACCTTCCTACAGGGCAGTTGACTATGCCAAAGTGTTCCAAGGCTCGAAGGTCTTGGTTTGTGGTTCCACCCATGCCTCTCACCATTACACGCAGCCAGTAAGAATTTGTCCCACTGCCCCTGCAGATAATGCTGTGCATAGTACACTTAAATTGCTCAATTTTATTCAAAGGAAGTAAGCAAATGTGCAGTATTTTTTAACAACAACAACATATGCTTCCTTTAGTAATGCTACATGATTAGTAGGTTTTCATACAACCCCCAGAAGAACATTTATGAATTGAAACAAAGACTTGAAAATTAACCTAACACATTCCAAACTGCACCACTAGCATTTAGTACACGTTCTGTCATGGCTTATTGTCTAGTAGCCGCAATGCCATCAGTCTCCATTGTACACCAGTCTGTTTTGACACATTATTAATGAAAGAATCAAATGCTTCTCGATCATCCCCTCCAACTCGCCTTCCTCTGTGTTCAGAATCGATTCACTAGGCGGAGCTTTACGCATAAATAGCCACTGAATTATTCCACCATAAACCAGGCTAAATGATTGATACAACTTTCCGGACACTGTGTGGCTTTAAAAAGCAAAACATGGCATGTGATTTCAAAGCAATGTCTCCCAGCCTTAATTATAGACACTTCATCTCTTTCAGTGCCATTGGTAATATTTCTGCAGGACACTGATATTAGCCTGACACTAAACCTGAGAATTTAGGATACACTTTCAGAAGGATTTGCGATATATTTTGAAAATAAAACCCCCAAATGTATTATGCCTTGTTGATATCTAATCAAAAACTCTCTAGCAAAAAGACCATTTTGTGTCTCCACCACTGCCGACAGCATTTGCATACAGCATGACATTCTCTATTTTAAATCCATCATCTCAACCTGTTACACCACGCCAGGCTGTACTGCGGGAGACCTCCTCGGAGATCTGAGTCTTTTTGCATGTGTATAATCCCACAAGGTCACTCCTTCATTTCATATCTCCTCTGTCACACAGTTATCCAATTGAATCCATCTTGATTTATATTGCTAGGAGGAATAATTTCTCTGGTACAGCACTAGAGCCGTCTTGCCTTTTCTTTCAACAGCTGCTTATTTGTGCCACCGGACATACGGACTCTGATCCATCTGCAGGGTTCAAAGGCGATTACAAATAGCTCCGAACCTCTGACACTCTCAGCCAGGCACAAAAAATACCCTGCGATTATGACAGCCATAGATGTCCTTCTGCAATCAGTCATTTTTGAAAAACCTTTTTTTTTTCTTTAATACAAAACTTAACACAGCTACACACCTCCTCTCAGCCCTTGATCCTCTATTTAGGCTTCTGAAAATGATCCCCCCTCTCTCAGCAAGTACTACACAATCTTCACACAATGTCCTATTCAGAGGTGGAAAGTTCAGGTCCAGAAAGTACAAATCCAGACCAAAGTTTTGTTTCAACCAACCAGCTGAATATAAAGAGTCACAGTTACAGAGTCCTCAGCTGTTTGCTTGAAACAAAATCTTGGCCTGGATTAATACTGTCTGGACCTGAACTCTCCACCTTTGGACTCCTAACAGGAGATACATACTTTATTCGTGTGCAGCTTAACAAACTTTTCACTGGTTTAGATTATACAATCCACTGATAACAATATCAGTGAAAGGACATCGATATATGTAAAGACTTGCATAAACTCCATTCACAATAGTTATTAAAACCAACACTGTTCAACCTTAAAACCATGAAAACTAGTTTTGTTAATTCTGATTAGACATCACTTTCAAATATTTATTTCCATATGACATTTTTGGGTCTTTCTCATAGAGCCTCGTGTACTTAAAGACTGACTTTGATCTCGAAGCAGAGCCACAGAGTAAATGTCTTGTCCTATGTACTTTAACTGAAACTCCTTTTTTCCCATAAGTAAACATAAATATTCACTCAAAATTTTACACAAATACCTGTAAAGCATACTACAGAAAAAAATGTGCAGGGTCTCTAGGGTGCTTCACGACCTGTCACAGTTATTATCTAAAAAAAACACACATGCACCAAACATACCCTTAGCAAAGCCATGGTATGAGATCTGAATGGGCTGAATGTGTTTACAAGCAGAACTGGTTAGTAAGTGAAATTTGAGAGCACAGTATTCAGATTATCAATAACACGACGGCCACAATTAAACAACTGGTTCTGCTCGCACTTAGAAGAAAGAATCCTCTTGGTTTCAACTGGAAATTATGAACTACCATGACTTGTAGTGTCCCTCAGGGCTCAATCCTCGCAGCTGATATTGAAGACCCACATCCGACGCCAAATCCTGCACAATAACTAAATAGCCAACCACAGTTATGCAGACGATGCCAAGATCTACTTAACGATGTCGAGAAATCAACTAACAACCCATAGATTATGTAGTCAGTCAACACAACTACCTCCAATGAAATAAGGCCGAAGCATAAGAAGATTGAAGGTGATGGCTGACATAGACTCTAGAGTTCTAACAGCTAACAGGTCACACTATTTGGATATTAATTAGTTACAGGCTCGAAAGCAAAATGCATATCGGACGTCCTTTATTAAGTCTACAGCCCCAGTTCTTTTGCCTTTGATGACTTTCTCAGGTGAAGCACTATACTTCTCTTACTTTTCCATAATTTGGATTCTATATTTATTTATTTATTATTTCTATTATTTGAGCTATGTTTAACCACCAAGTTTTAATTTTTCTTTTAATCGGCTTTTAATGGATTGTTTAAATTAGGATGTTAAACTGTTCTGTATTTTATTTTGTTCTTTGAGTTACCTCTGTATATGAGATATGCTGTGAAAATAAACTTGTTTCGCCTTGCATATGGTGTCCGACTTCTCAGTTTTCTACCTTCTCTCCCAATTTGTATGCTATGGGGACACGTCACAATGGTGAAAGCCTTAAGCAGCTAATGGAAAGTACACAGTAAGCACTACCCATGCGAAGTTTGACTTTTTTCCTGCTTTTATTACATTACACCACCCCTTATGTTAAATAGAACAAACAACATACAGATGATTCTGCCAGACCATCACCAACTATTATAATTAGCCTTCGTACGGCCACAGAAACACTGCTGGTAATATATTAATTATAAAATGTAATATAGAACATATTTATAGTATACTCTTTAATTGTTCACTTGACATCCAAAAAAGAATATTTTAATACTAAAGAAATTCATTGAACATGAAAAAAACCATTTAAAACGTTTTTCAAATAATCATAAACAGAACAATTGTACGAGTAGATGATACAGCGGAATTAACAACAGCATGCATGAGCAAGAAACATTTCTATTGTTTGAATGGGACGCAATTCTGTTACAGGGCACACATTCAGATTCTATGGGCTATTTGCATACCTCAGTTCACCCAAGTGTAAGCTTTTCGGACATTAGGAGGAAACTGGAGGTGCTGAGAGAAGCACTTACGACGGGGGGGTACAAGCAAGGCCCATTTTCTCATTTTAAAAAGTAATAGATTTATTCACCTGAAACTAAATATATGTTAATGAAATTACAGCCAATTGCTGTAAGGTTCGATGTCATTTATTAAGCAAAACGCAAGGAGAGCAGTTCCAGACAGAAAACTACCCTGGAAAGCATTTTCCACTGGATGAAAGCATGCAGTCGCCAATACTCCGAAATCCGTTATAAGCAGGCGGGATGAGGGAGACATGGAGAGCCTCTGAACAAAAGGCTAATGTGTGTCACAGCTTTTATTAAAGCGATGTTAGCGGGGTCGCACAAAAGTCAAGCAACTCACAGCAGGTTAGCTTGAACGCCTCACCTTTTCTTTTTGTCCATCAAAAAAGGGCACAGACGACCATGCTAATCTCTCAACAAGAGAAATTAAGGTTAAATATACATAGGACTGGTATTTTCAGCGTGAGTAACATGCAAGTTTCAGGTTCTGAACAAGGTCCATCTTAGCCTAAATGACTAGGTGCTATATGGGAAGTGACGTTCGCGAACATCCTGATTCATTTGAATGACTCTTTGGCATAAACGAAGGGAACATAGAGAGTCATATTTCAGAACTGTCTTTTCGATCATCACACCAAAATTTCAGTGACTGCATGTGAATAAGGAAAAGGAGGCAGTTAGAACAGGGGGTGATAAACCATTCAAAGGCAGAATGAGCATTGTGTGTCGCATCTCCTCATGGATCAAAGAAAGAGAGATTTTGACAGACCCTACAAAAAAAGAGATTCTCAGAGAGGAATGGAGCCATCAGATCAATCTCTTTCCAAAGAGCTGTGATTCCCATCACTGGCTACCATGGTGTACTTGTACCCAAGGAAATATGGCCTAGCAGTGTATCCCAGGCAAAGACAGACTAAGTCAAAACACAGGCAGTGGTACAAAAAAAGAAAAGAGCAGACACAACCATCAAGTTAAAGAACTGGGCAGAACCAGGAGCACAAATACAAAACAAAGGTCAAAGCACAACATAGCAGTGCTACAATAACCACTCAAATGCAGGACAAAACACTGACAATCTCATAAGGAAGGGTTGGGAGGAACAGGGCAAATAGGGTGAGGAAAACAAGATACAGCTAGATACAATGAAACAATCAAGGTTAACGAGGGAACAGGAAAAGGTGGGTAACAATATGGGGAACAGGAAGTTGACCCAAAGGATTCTGGGAACTGGAGTCCGCTATACACAGGCCATGACACAAATTATAAATAATGTGGCAGGAAATGCATCATTTGAAAGCTTCTTGTCCCTCGTTGTCAATTTTTTGTATCAGCAATCATGATGCAAGCACTGCTTTATCTCACTGCTGTTAAGAGACAATGGGTAAGTGAAACTGAAATGTTATCTTTTTAAGTATTGATCCCCTGGGTCAATACACTACCACTGGCAGCAGTACAGCCTGCATTCAGTCTCTATTAATTATATACATTGTGATGAAGCAATATTTGCACTTTCCTGGACAATGGGCCCAAGCTGCAAAATTAAATGAGTTGGGGACCGGGGATACGAACCACTGTTTCGGTAGACTAGAGGCCCCTGCTTCGGTAGACTAGGAGCCACTGTTTTGGTAGACTAGGGACCACTGTTTCTGTAGACTAGGAGTCACTGTTTCGGTAGACTAGGGACCACTGCTTCGGTAGACTAGGAGCCACTGTTTCGGTAGACTAGGGACCACTGTTTCTGTAGACTAGGAGCCACTGTTTCTGTAGACTAGGAACCACTGTTTCTGTAGACTAGGAGCCACTGTTTCGGTAGACTAGGAGCCACTGTTTCTGTAGACTAGGAGCCACTGTTTCTGTAGACTAGGAGCCACTGTTTCGGTAGACTAGGAACAACTGCTTCGGTAGACTAGGGACCACTGCTTCGGTAGACTAGGTAACACTGCTTCGGTAGACTTGGAGCCACTGCTTCGGTAAACCAGGAAACACTGTTTCGGTAGACTAGGAGTCACTGTTTGGGTAGACTAAGGACCACTATTTCGATACACTAGGAGCCACTGCTTCGGTAGACTAGAAAACACTGCTTCGGTAAACTAGGAAACACTGTTTAGATAGACTAGGAACCACTGCTTCGGTAGACTAGGAGCCACTGTTTCGGTAGACTAAGAGCCACTGTTTTGGTAGACTAGGAACCACTGCTTCGGATGACTAGGAACCACTGTTTCGGTAGACTAGGAACCACTGCTTCGGTAGACTAGGAACCACTGTTTCGGTAGACTAGGAAACACTGTTTCGGTAGACTAGGAGCCACTGTTACATGTTACATGAGTTACACTTTGAATCAATTTCCTGTTCAATACTTCATCCACAGTTTTCTGACTTCGCTAACAGAGGAGTACAGGTGATCTTCTCATCAGTCTTCACCAGAATGGCTGTCCCTGCTGCTGTGAAGCTGCACCACGGCATGATGCTGCCATACTTTGGTGGGGATGTGGTATGTTGCATGAACAGTACCACACATGTTTCCCAAGTTCACTAAAACAGAAACATCTACTTCATTCTCATGCAGTTGGATATATTTCTGACACATATCAGCAGTATCTTCTACGCTTTGTGAGCTCTCTTTGGTACGCTAGGTGCTCCTCCTTCACAAACTTTTTCTGCTTGTGGAATGCGCGGAGATTGTTGAAATGAGCGGTATCTTCAAGCTCTGCCTGCACTGTCAGCCTCACAATAGCTGCTCCATACATTTTCCTCATTCCAGTTCCTACTTGTAGGTGGGCAACACAATTTATTTAATACTGGGGTTTCAGATTTTTTTTCACTTCTGTACAATGGACTATGATGAGCTTGTGGCTTCACTCAGATTTGTATTCCTCTATTACCAGATCCATGACATGAAATGCTTATTTGGCTTCATTTTCACATTTATACATTTAGCATCATACATGAATTAAAATCTCATACATGAATTTAGGCAACACACTTGTATCCCAAACAAGTAGAATTCTTTTTAATGATGGGGCTGCTTTAAAAATCTGATACTTTGTTAGTAACTAAGTATTATATGTTACAGTAATACAATATTCTATAAAACTCACACACACGTTGGTGTATCTAAATGGGGACCTTCCATTCATTTCTATGAGAAAAACCCTGATCCCAATCACAACACCCTTCACCCCTCCCCAGCCCTAACCTTAACCATAACTAACCAAATAAAATACAAAAAATACTTTTTTGACCGCCTTCACAGATTTTTATAAAATGGAGACCTGAAAAATGTCCCCAAAAGTAAGGAAGTTTCAGGTTTTACCACACTTTGGGGACACTTTGGGCTGCCTGTTCTGTGTGTGCGGTGCCACCTGTTCTGTGTGTGTGTGCGGTGAGAGCCGCCTGTTCTGTGTGTGTGTGCGGTGTGAGCCGCCTGTTCTGTGTGTGTGCGGTGCCACCTGTTCTGTGTGTGTGTGCGGTGAGAGCCGCCTGTTCTGTGTGTGCGGTGCCACCTGTTCTGTGTGTGTGTGCGGTGAGAGCCGCCTGTTCTGTGTGTGTGCGGTGCTGCCTGTTCTGTGTGTGTGTGCGGTGAGAGCCTCCTGTTCTCTGTGTGTGCGGTGCTGCCTGTTCTGTGTGTGTGCGGTGAGAGACGCCTGTTCTGTGTGTAGTGGGAGCCCCCTGTTCTGTGTGTGTGTGTGCGCCTCTTCTGTATGTGTGCCGCTTCTTCTGTGTGTGTGCGGTGAGAGACGCCTGTTCTGTGTGTGCAGTGGGAGCCGCCTGTTCTGTGTGTGTGCAGTGGGAGCCGCCTGTTCTGTGTGTGTGCAGTGGGAGCCGCCTGTTCTGTGTGTGTGAAGTGCCGCGTGTTCTGTGTGTGTGTGGTGGGACCTGCCTCTTCTGTGTGTGTGCTGCCTCTTCTGTGTGTGTGCGGTGGGACCCGCCTCTTCTGTGGTGGGAGCCGCCCCTTCTGTGTGTGTGTGGTGGGACCCGCCTCTTCTGTGTGTGTGCTGCCTCTTCTGTGTGTGTGCGGCGGGACCCGCCTGTTCTGTGTGTGTGCGGCGGGACCCGCCTCTTCTGTGTGTGTGCGGTGGGACCCGCCTCTTCTGTGTGTGTGTGGTGGGACCCGCCTCTTCTGTATGTGTGCGGTGGGACCTGCCTCTTCTGTGTGTGTGTGGTGGGACCCGCCTCTTCTGTGTGTGTGCCACCTCTTCTATGTGTGTGCGGTGGGACCCGCCTGTTCTGTGTGTGTGCGGTGGGACCCGTCTCTTCTGTGGTGGGAGCCGCCCCTTCTGTATGTGTGTGGTGGGACCCGCCTCTTCTGTGTTTGGAGCCGCCTGTTCTGTATGTGTGCAGTGGGAGCCGCCTGTTCTCTCTGTGTGCAGTGGGAGCCGCCTGTTCTGTATGTGTGCAGTGTTTGCATATACTCCCATATTCTCTCACTGTTGCTCAGGCTTCCTGCAGCCGTCTGTGGAAATGCAGTGAGATTAATTGTCTCCATATACGTTGTGTATGTGCCCTTCACTGCCTCCCTCCCCCATGATTCTGATCAGGATAAGTGGTTAGAGGATGAATTAACATAATATATAATATTATTATCCCATACATAATTGGTTTCCCACTCAACAGAATGAATCGATACCAATCAAAGAGGGGTGTGCACCAGCAGAGACCACCTCCAGCTTGCCATTTGTCATGGCGTTAGAAGCTAGCTAACATCCATCAAGGAGGACACTACTGGCGGGATTCCAACCGCGACTCTCTAAGTGTCAGTTTTATTGTGACCTGTGATTTTATTCCGCTAAATTATGAACTATGTCACTGTCATAAACTATTGTCTTGCATGTTGATATATTGATTGCAGGTTTTACACAACTGTACACTGCGTTAGTCCACAGGCAAGGGCATAAGAGACGTTGATATTGGGGGGTGACGCAACATCATAATTTAAATGCAAAGATCTATTTATTACGGGGGGGGAAATGAAGCCAAATTAAACATCCCCGTGGTTCCCTGGGTCTGCTGGGTCTCTATGAAGTGTAATGCTACATGCTACAATGGTCTTGTCTCAATCACGATATCGATTCGTTTCTCATAGCTTGTCACAGGTTGCTGTAATTTTGCAGTGATAAAAATATTGAGGAGGCTCCAATGACTGCATCTTTCATTTAAGTGCAAATTGCTTAATAATTATTCTGTCTATATAAAAAAGCAATATATAGTAACTTTTTGCTAAATGTAATTATTTGTTCTACAAAGAGCCAAACTGCTCCTATTTGCTTTGAAATTTATGTTAGAAGAATGAAAAAAAGTAAAAATTCCTGTTGAAATATCAGTTATGTAATATTTTGCATATCGATCCATAATCGATATATCAGCCAGTAACTCTTTGTTTTGCAGGCAGCCATTTGAAGACATTTTAATTTGCCAAAAAGATTTAGTATAAAAAGTGAAGTTGGAGGACTTATGCGAAAGAACCACTCACATGTAATATTCACTTTGAAAATGTAGCTGTAGTTATTTGGCATAATCCCTTTCAATTTAAATTAAGAAATTTTATTCCAGATAGTTATTGTCATTCTTGTGATCTAATATTAGCATTTTATTAACTATACTACTATTGCTATAATTTTGAATCCTTTTAAGCAATAAAATGCAGCTTACCAAAATTACATTCAGTCTCATATGAAACGTTATACATACAAGTGGTTTTCACAATTTCATTATATATTTCTGATTCAGCTTTAGACTGGTTTTTATCCTATTTTACCAATTGGAGCTTCTCAGTCAGCGTGGCTGATTTTACATCTGACACTGCGCCTATGACATGTGGGGTGCCTCAGGGCTCGGTCCTCGGTCCGTTACTCTTCTCACTTTATATTCTCCCTCTATCTCTGATCCTCAAGTCCTACCAGGGCATCTCATGCCACCTTTATGCAGATGATATTCAGCTCTATTTCTCATTTAAACCCTCTCAACTGAACAAACCATCTACTCTGGTTGCCTGCTTGTCTCAGGTGAGGGACTGGTGTAGTAACAATTACCTACAATTGAACTCTGGAAAAACCAAGATGTTAATTGTAGCCCCCCTAGCCTCCACTCCGAGATCAGCCTAAAGCTTTCTTCTGTCTTTCCCGCCTCTAAGTCGAGCCTCCATAATTTTGGGGTTACACTGCATCAGTCTCTAAGCCTTAACTCCCATGTAACTTTGGTCAGCCGTTCATGTTTTTTTCACCTATGAAACCTGTCTAAATTAAGGTCTGTTGTAACAAAATCAGAATTGGTGATGCTGGTCCATTCGTTTATTTCATTATGACTCGACTATTGTAATGCCCTATACACAACCCTGAGTAAGTCCTCCCTCTCACGCCTTCAGTTGGTCCAAAATGCAGCTGCTAGGCTTTTATCCCGTTGTAACAGAAAAGGCCACATCACTGCTATCCTGCACTCACTGCACTGGCTTCAGTACAGTTTACAGTTCATTTTAAAGTCCTGGTGCTCACTTATAGAGCCCTGCATGGTCAAGCACCCGAATACATTGCCCACCTGCTTCATCGCTATACAGCCTGTCGGGAGCTGCGATCTGGACAGCAGGGCCTATTAGTGGTCCCTCGTACCCGATTGAAAACTCGTGGCGATTGTGCTTTTCGGGCAGTGGCACCTAGGCTCTGGAACAACTTGCCATATGGTTTGCGCACCGCGGTTTCAGTGGACTCTTTTAAAAAACTGCTCAAAACCTTTCTTTTTAGTCAGGCTTTTACTCAAAGCTGAGTAATCTTTGTTTTATCTTTGTGTTTTGTTTTTATGGCATGTTTTATGTATTTGTTTGCTGTTATGTACAGTTTTATACTTTGTCTCTCTAGTTTTGTATTCTCTCCCCTGTTTTGCTTTGTTTTACTACTGTATAGTGCTTTGTGACTTTTAGTCTGAGATAAGCGCTGAGATAAGTAATTTATAAATAAATTACTTACTTACTTTTAAACATAGAAACGTTTTGTCAGTTCTATAAATGGTAATGGACTTGATATAATGATGCTTCCAAAACTAATAAATATGAAATCTTTCATGGGTTACCTTTGTAATTCACTATAATGTCTTAATATGGAATAACAGCTATTTGGACAGGATATTGGACTTGATCTTTTGTATTCCTCAGTACATACAGCCAGACATCACAGTAGCCAATACAATGACATTTCCAGAGAAGAGGTGTTCAAATGCATGTGCGTAGTGAATATTACTCACTATTTACGCACCTATGCAACACAGAGCAGTCATACATTTAAGAAAAACAAAAAGCAAAGTGCGATATGAAATTTCCAGAAAAAAATAGGAACACACATATCAATTAGTAATACTCTTCAATAAAAGATAATAATGATCAGTATGCTCCCCTAACTCAACAATCTCCTGTGTTGTTGTCTTACCCCAGGGTGTAAATTCAACTCTATTTTTATCCTTTTTGTAATTAAAAACAAACCATGCAGTAATAATTGAAACATTTCCTAAAAGTTTATTTAGTCATTCACTTATTTTCTGAATTCTCAATCTATAATATACAGTATAGTCAGTGCGCATGAAATCTTACAGCTTCTTATAGATACACTTTATTATCAGCCTAATCAAAGTGAGAGCCTACTTTTACACTAATACATCAATGAGGATTTAATTAGGCTTATTGAGTCACTTTGACAAATATTCAAAAAGATGGGATAACATCTTGTGACGTAGATGATATTTAATTAGGAACTACACTGACTATGTTGCCTAAAGCATTTATATAGAATGTATTGTGTGTTATTTATAAATCTACTTGTTAATGTCTTGTGCGTTAATTGATCTGTCATGTACATGCAAAATAAATACCAACCAATGAAGCAAAGGCAGTAATTATGGTACTAATTCGCTTTCAGTACAAGTTAGTGAAAGATCCTAAGTGGTTTTGGTAAAGTTGCAAACTTACTGAATGGAGACACCTACAGAGGCATTATTGAGAAAAAGGGTCGCCCAGTTGTGACCCTAAATGGGGAGGGCATGGTGCTGCTGAGAGGCTCAGTGGGTTTGGGTGCTGTGTCTGCGATCAGAAGGGCATGGATTCACATCCCAAGGCTGCCAAAGTGATCCCACCATTGGCCCCCTAGGCGAGGCCCTTAACCCCCAGTTGCTCTAGGGACTGGCTACCCCTGGCTTTGGTTACTTTGGATAAAAGCATCAACTAAATAAAGGAAATATAAATGTTCAAATCAGGGACAGTGTATAGGTCATGGTGAAAGATGAGGCTGCTTTTCAGGACCACATAGTCAGTGACTGGCCTTATGATGACATGGTCTGTTTACAGTTAAACGTTTTGGAAGTATATTCTAATCATCACTTGGTGGTAAGTTGAATTTCAAGCTCAGGACAAAAGCCAGATAGATCTGGTAAGATCAAGAGAACAGTTTAGCTTTTTTGGGAACATCTGGTAGGAATATCTAACAAATGCGTAGCTGTCATGTCCAGGAGACCTTCGAGGCTAGAGGTTTTGAGTCTATGATTCAGTAAGAACTATTCCATCTTGATTTTTGATTTCTGGACTAATTGATTTGCTATGTACAGCTAAATGAGAGGTTGTGTGACTGTGCTGAAACAGTCTGATGGCTAATTAAGGTGAGACATCTACCTGTAGTATCATGGAAAAATGGGAAGTCATGTGGGAGTTTTGGGTGCCAGGGTGTGCTTCATCATGAATGGAGTGAAAGCAGTATGCTCATCCTCATCCTCGTATTTGTGAGCTCCTGTTTGTAACTTTCATAGACATCCAGGAACAGCCAAAATAGGAATGCTGATGAGATGAGTGACAGTAAGGGGGTGAAGCTACCCTGTATGAGTCATGCCCACTTAGACTGGCAGCTGGAAATAAGAACATAAGAAATTTACAAACGAGAGGAGGCCATTCGGCCCATCAAGCTCGTTTGGGGAGAACCTAACTAATAGCTCAGAGTTGTTAAAATCTTATCTAGCTCAGATATATATATATATTTTTTTTTTCAAAGTATTATAATAATACAATGTTATTACAATATTATAATACTTTGAAAAAATTTACTAATTACATTGAATATGAACTGTTTTCTCTATTAATAATAATAATAATAATAACTTCCTGTCTTTCATTTGTTTACTGACGTTGTGTTAATTTGTGCCTATCATTCTGTATGATTTCGCAACTGCTCATGCAAACCTTATGGCTAAACAGGTATCGCTGACCCACTGGAAAAAACAGACATCTGGGGGAGAATGAAAAAGGATGAAATCAAGTGTGTTTAAGAAAATATGTTGCAATGAGCTTCACTCAGGCCCAGCCAGATGTAATCTGCGCCCACCCATCAATCAGGTTCTGTATCCGCCACTGGACAGTAACAGCAATAAATAATGAGGGGTGACTGAAGAATAAGGCTCTGACCGCTAGCGGCTGAAATGAGGGTCCTGTGCTGGAAGCCTACGCTGACACTCAAAGTGAGCAAAGTCAACTGATGTGGTTGGTCATGTGTGCCTATTACGGCAGTCCCTCGCCATGGGTTAGACCTATGATGGTGGAGGGATTTTATCTCCCACTGGGTTGGGGAATTCCAGCAAACCCCCCCAGGTGGAGAGGTATTCTGTGGTAAAGGGGAATTCTGGGATGCCCTTCTAAGCTATTTGCCAATGCATCGCTCAAAAGAAAAAAAAACGGTATAATTGTTTCTGCAATGCAATGCAGCTCTGCCTTTGAAAAAGATAATTGTTATATTTGTCACAATTAAAATAGTCACAATTAAAATAGTTTAACAAGCCAAGGTGTGTGCTGGCCATTTTTATTAACTGGCAGCATTGTTTGAAGGGGAGTAGAGAGTTTGGGGATATTATATATACATTCCCTAGGGGGTTGGGGCTTAATCTGCCAGAAAACTTTATAGAACAATAATTCTGGGGAAAAGTGAGAAGTTTGCTGTGATTTAATGTCAGTATGAAGAGATTAGAGATTTCAGCTGAACTGAAATAGAGTTTTCTTTATGAGAAGCGAATATCACCAAATACACGTGCGAATTTATCCGTGCTGAAGTGGCTTCACATATGCAGCTTCATATCTGATGAAACTCATCCACTAGTCATGAGCAGACAAGGTTCTGTCACAAAATGAGGATTCTAATCAAATAACTTTATTTATTAAATTACACATTATATAATAAAGTGCAATATGAAATAAATTATGTAGAACTGTTATCCGTATTACAGACGAGTTTGCATTTCCCGTTCAAAATGATAAAAAAGTTTAAAAAAAAGTCAAGAATGTATCTGTAAAATTTAAGTCAAACAAAGCTAGTCATTATCAATAAAATTGCACTTATATATGGATTACATATATATAAAATAATATATGGCCTTACGTCACACTACAAGGTACACGGCACCACACAAGATAGCTGCTGCTGATTGGATGAATTAAATTATGCATGTTATCACTAACTGTAATGTCTCGATATGTCTCTGGGAAGTGCTTGAGTAGCAAGCATCAAAACAACTGCTTAGAAATCTCAAATAATGTATCTTAGACAGAACTCACAGTTAAGCCACTTTAAGCAACAGTGTTACACATTTCACACTCAGTATATTTACCCAAATACACATATAAGTTGCAGTTATATAATTTCAATTTTAGGTTCTCCAGTATAATTTTTACTTGCATGAAAAAGTGAGCCGTGCAGAGATCTTTCATTTCCCTTGATGAGCACTGAGCAACAATTGATTTCTCTGATTATGTAAATTCCGGAATACATACGAAATGAAAAGCTTAAAATCACGTATGATAAGTTGGTGAAATATTTTGACACTAAATCACCTTCATGTTAGTCTGTCCAGTTTAGCAAAAATTGAGTAATCCTCCGTAAATATAGTGTACTGCCACCACCAAAATGACCATTATCAACCTTCAGTGGTACCTGCATAATGTTTGAGTTATAACTGCTTTGCAATGAAACAGACTCTGCTTGAATGCCTTTGTCATGTATGTAGCACCTCAGCAGTTGTTGAGAGAAGCAGCCCATTGGCACTGGAGTGTTTCTGGCACATTATCTTCACCTCAAGGAACTGCTGGTGGGACCAGAGGAAACTTACAGGTCATTATCCCTCTCTGTGCGTGTCTTCTGCTGGCGCCGATAGACGACAAACACGGTGACGGCCACTCCGGTGATTAGTCCTGCAGTCACTACCCCTCCCACAATGCCGATGGTCTCCCCAGATACACCCTGTGGCAGAGGCTTCTCTGCAGAGGAGGAGGAACATAATAGAAGATTTTATAAGTGTTCAACCTACTATACATTCTTATAAACAGACATCATATTGTTTTTTAATTATGTTTTTGTCAGCATGTCACTGGGATGCTGTGGGAGATGTGTCATTTCGGCCATATAATAACGAAACATAACGTTAATTATCACTCCTACGATGATGACTAAAGCTAATTGCTGTCGTAAAGACATTGATGAGTAAAAAGTTTTTGTCACTCGATGAGGACGTTCTGTTGTTCGGAGTCAAGAGCACGGACCGGCTTGTTATGTCTGCGTTGTGCTCTGAGGGTCTGAACACCTTCCTCGGCAGCCCAGCTGGTAATCTTGGCGTCATCTTGGATACGAGCCTTCTATTCAAATCGCATATGGATGCAGTGTCGAAGGCGTGCTCCCTTCAGCTAGGTAACACTGTCAAAGTACAACGTTTCCTTACTATTCAAGGCGCTGACAAACTACTACATGACTACTGCAATGCTCTATTATCCGGGAGTGCACATCACACACTAAACACACATCACACACATCACATACTAAACACACATCACACTTTGCAGCCTCTTTAAAACACAGCAGCTCAATTTGTCACCTAGAGCAGGAAATATTAACACATAATCCCTGCACTTACTTTCTGTTTGGTTCGGGACTAACTTCAAATTTTTCCTTACATTTAAGGCATTCAAAAGTCAACAACCTGCCCACATAACAGAACTGTTTCATGTTTACAAGCCGCATCATACACTCCGATCACAGAATGCAGGTTTACTTGTCATCCCACATATAAATAAAGTAACAGTTGAAAATAAAGCCTTCTCCTACAGGGCCCTTATATTACAGAACAGTCTGCCAGCTCAGGTTCTTTAAATCTCGACTGAAGACCCCCCGTGTCCACATGTCCCGACAGTGTCCTGGGTGCGGCCTATGAACTGCCAACTCACACAGACCTAATTGGAGAACTGACTCATCGATGGGCCACAATTTATACCTTGCTTATATTAAAGCAGGCCCATTTTCTCCGTTTTCTCTTTCGTTATCATGCCTGGGGGGGTTGGGCAGCCAGTTGACCTTGGACCCCCAGAGGTTTTTCATTCTCCCTGCGGATTAGTTTCTGCTTCCTCTCCACCATTGTTATGTAATTTTCTTTGTTTCCGTTTGCATAAATGATGCGACAACGGATAATTACCGTCGATTTCGGCACCCCTTTGTCAAGGCGCCCTGGGGAAATTCTGTTGTGAAAGGTGCTATATAGAAACTAATCGAATCGAAATAGAGTTACCCTGTTCACAAGGTCTGGTGTCTTCTGCAGTCACCCTTCCCTTTGCTGTCACTAAGCTACTCAAATATATCAGTGGCAGTGTGTGGCTAAAATATTTGAGGAGGTAGGAAAATACAATTTACGATTTTTACGTTTCAATTTTCCCAGGGAAGAGAGTAAATGTGCTCACACACAAACACACACACACACACACACACACACAAACACACACACACACACACACACACACACATATATATATATATATATATATATAGAGAGAGAGAGAGAGAGAGAGAGAGGGAGAGAGACAGAGAAACAGAAAAGATGTGTATATATATATATATATATATAGAGGCTACAAATACCATATTAAGGCAGCCAGGCAATAAAGTCAAATTGCAGGCATAGTTAATTATTTACGCAAAACAATTACACTGAAAAGACTGCATCTTTAAATGTATACAAAGTGACCAAATGCATTTTACAGGCCGTTCCTGCCATGTGTTCATGACATCAGGCATCCATAAAGTCTCAGGCATGTGATTCCTGCTCCACCTGCCCGGAATACTGACACACCTCAGCCATTGGAGAAAAAAACAATATATAGCTCACAATATGGTCAACGACACTGCTCGTATGTAGGTGTGAGTCGACAGCAAGTGGGCTGAGAGAATTACACAAAGTCATTCACAGCTAAAAAGAAATGTGCTTAAAAGAGTAAAAAAATCTTTATATGTAATGAATTCATATTCCCAGTATTTTATGGCCAGGCAGATATTATTATACAGAGGTCACGCACATGCAATAGCCTTATACTTATGTTGTTTTTTCAGGATATACCTGTGCTAATTAATTTAACATTTTTGTAATAACTAACCTAACGTTTGTTTATTTGCACACATTTTGTCAATAACTAATATGTTAATATAATTTTACATGGAATCTTTATTAGTCACATATAAAAATATTTTTAAAAGGTACAAAGCAAAACCCAGTTTTTTTATAGCAAGGCCTCAGTGTTTTTTTGTTTCAAAGTAAAATCAGGATCATGCCTGTTCATTGTTCATTTTATTGCTAGAACTATGTATCTGAGTCTCCAGTTGGGAACACAAAAGCAACACACAAGGAACAGGTTTATTCACAACTGGGCTCTCTGTCATTGAGGGCTAGCCAGAGACGGGATGGGGTTGGGCCAGAGCAGACAGAAATATCAAACAAAGTGCTGAATTCTGGCACAACTATGAGATGTAAAGGCAAGACTGATCTGTGAGGATTACATAGGGAGGGAGCAGGCTTTAAGACTTGGGATTGACGTTGAATTCCAGGTTACTGAGAGCAAAAGAAGACACCCAACCCTTAAGTGCTTAAAAAGGTTGGAGGTGACCCACCAGCCAAAGGGCACATCCTAGTCAAGATGCCAGCCCATCACAGAACAAATACAACTACTAAGGGCGAATTGCAGACATGAATCTAGCTAAACCACAGGTGATCGACTATGGGAGGAAACCCAGTGAAGAAAATGAAGCCACACAAACACAGAGACAGCACACAAGTACAGTAAGCATACAGTACGGACAGTAAGGATACAGTACAGACTGCTGCTACAGGAATCAGCCCCACATAAATACAGTAAGCATACAGTACGGACAGTAAGGATACAGTACAGACTGCTGCTACAGGAATCAGCCCCACATAAATACAG
>JAODKC010000041.1:7712055-7728236 GCA_026777985.1 Mormyrops attenuatus | reverse complement strand
GATAAGCAGCTGGAAAATCGATGGATTTATAGAAGCTAAATGACAGGAATGGTAGTCCTACGTAAAAGTGTTCACAAGCCATCCAGCAGCATTTTATGTTATTTGCAGGGAGTGAATACATTTGTAAAGCACAATAATTTGATAAAAGTAGTTTAATTTTAGACATAGAGTGTACTCGTGATGTCATGCAGGGAGAAATCCGCTGTCATGGTTCTGTTTTTCCTCATTTACGAACACCTACATGGAAGTGGCCTCAAACACTTTTATACTAATTAAATGCAAGCATTCCTCATTTTTACAGGTACTGACTTAAGCAGCTTTGCTCTTACAGCGAGCTGCAAGTTTATTTACATATCAAAAATATGCTGTGACTTCAATAAATGGGTATAATACCATTTTACACGACAAAAGTGTAAAACAAAATCACAAAGCCTGATCATCTACTAGAAAGGTAAGGACACTTTTCATGAATCGGCAATAGCTAAGGGATAGAAAGTTGACACATCAGAAGATCTTACTCAAAGAGTTAACAAATCAAATGAGAAATGCCAGGAAATGCTACACAGTATCCTTACAGCCTTATTTCCTCCTAAAATGATTGCCACAATATTTTGCGGAGTTAAGATGTTAAAAAACTCAATTTGTGCCATGTACTTGGGCAACATCAATAATCAATGTTAAAAATCGTTATATATTCTAAGGTACGCTGCATGCAACTTTGAAAAAGTACCCCAAAAAAGGGTAAAAGTTTATGGTACATTATCACACGAAGTCAACAACTCTAACGTCACTGTTGTCATCGATCAGTTGATTATGTCTCAGATTCCTTCCACTAGCGACGACAGTAACATTACAATTGATTTTCTGAGTGTACCTCACAGAGTCTTAATGGAGATTTTCTGTCAGACATTTCATGTGGCACATCAGTTCTGACAGTTGCAATCATATACCTTTTGACAGCCATTTCTCTCATGACCTTGGATATTGGTGGCACACTTTCAACAAGAAGCACACTTTTACACCTCAGTCCCCCTGCCTTTGCTATGTGGTCAGCCATTTGCTTTATTTACTGCTATATAAGGATGTCTTGCAAATGCAGGACCCTGAAGACCATTTTTTTGTACAATTGCTTTCTGATTTATTATACATTTCCCTGTCTGAATCTTTGTTTCATGTGTTACTCATTTAAAAAAATTTTAAAAACTACATTTAACGTACAGACCTGTAGCCAGAGTGCGAAAAACCCGTCAATATTCGGGGGGGTCCCCATCTCCCTATTGTTGCGCAATACCGATCTTGAGACCCCCTTAAAATGATACTTTTGAGGCTTTCGGGGGGTCTCATGGGTTAATCGGGGGTGTCAGGCCCCCCTGTAGCCATTACTTTAGCCATTTTGTATTTTGCTAAATATTCACCTTCACACAGCTATTCGTGAATCCATTTTGTGTATTTTCCCAGTGTTCATAGGGGTTTTCCTTTCCCAGAAGGTAACATGAATTGCTGGTGTTTCTAAATTGGCCTGTACTGTGTCCCATTGCCTGAGCCCTGCAACAAAATGGAATCTTTTCCAGGGAGCTCCCAGCTGTGTCCTGTGCTTCATGTAGTACAATCCCTGTCACCATAACCCTGAATGGATGCTTGCTGAGTAATTAACTAGTGCTTCTCATAGAAACAGTAAAAATGCAAAATAATAGCCTAAACGGCTTCCCATCACCTTTGTCTTGAATATCTGGACAAAACTTGGGGAAATCCTGGCACTAAATACAATGCTTATGCTGTACGACAGTATCAGCATTTAAATAACAATAAGAGAAAGCTGCTTTGTGAACTGGAAAATAAATTTTGCAAGTGCAGTGAAAAGCAGTCAAGCATACTACACTAGATCTATAGTTCCGTTGAGAAAAACAGAGGATTGCCAAGGATATGTGTATCCAAAAACAAATGAATCCATTCTTTCCCTCACTTAATTACAAGGCAAACCATTATAAATAGCACTGAGTGAGACTGAAAGGACGGGTCAACCAATAGGAATAGTATCTGAACTATGGCCAAGATTCTGTTTTTCTGTATAAAGCAATTCAGCTACATCTGAGTACCTCAGTCCAATGTTATTTAAAATGAGCATAAACATTATACACAAAATTACTTTTATGTAATTGGAAGCAGAAAGTGAGAGAAATTCCACTCTGCAAATAATAAGAAAGAATGATACGGACACCCCCCGGGTTACGATGGGGTTACGTTCCGATAAACCCATCGTAAGGTGAAAATATCGTAAGGCGAAAATGCATTTTAATACAATACACCTAACCTAACAAACATCCTAGCCTAGCCTAGCCTACCTTAAACATGCTTAGGATGCTTACATTAGCCTACAGTTGGGCAAAATCATTAACAGCCTATTTCATAATAAATTGTTGAATGTCTCATTTAATGTATTAAATGATCATACTCATCGTAAAGTTGAAATATCGTAACATGGATTATCGTAACCCAGGGAGTGTATGTACTTTACACCTAATACCATGAGTCACCAAGAAATATCAACCTGAATTAATTAATATCTAAAACCTTTAGCGACGACATGAAATTCCCATTACGTTCCTATTATTTTATCATGGCCTGTGCATAAGATCCAATCTGTCTGCTGTTTAAACAGAAATGTCTGTGGGCTCTTCTTCTGTTACAGGCATTCATCCTTTGGTTCCGCAATCGATCATTGAGCTTTTAAAATGTGCTAATATCCTCCTCTGTGACTTGGAGATCTTCTGTGTAATCAAGCTTCCTGCCTGCCTTTAAAGACCCCTGCCACGTCTTTGCTGCAGGCAAAAGGAACAAAATCTAATAATTAAAGCTCAGATATCTTTGACCTTTCTTGTGTCTGATTTCTGGTCTTTCAGGTTTATTTCTGGTTCATCTTCACTAACTTTATAGCCAATTCCCATCTTTATAATATAGCAGATGAATATGCATGTGATCTCCTACATTTAAACTTGAGAATTCGATTCAAGAAACCAACAGAATTAGTCCCATTCGGGTCTCTATCCATTTTTTTCTGCTTCTTATAAAGTTTTGCCTTTGATCTACGATCATCTCTTTGGTTTTCTCTTTCCACTAAACAGCTGGAGCAAGAGTAGAAATATTTCTTTCGCTGTAGCATACATCAAGAAAAAAAAACGCTTCAGGGTATCCAGTAACATAGTGACAAACAACTGAGGTAAATCTGTCCCCCACTCGCCTCACCTCTAATGGCCTCACATCTAGACCAATTCACACTGAAGCCTTGAGGGCATGGTTACAATGGGCAGGAGGATCAGAGGAGCCAAGGCTGAGTCCTCCGTGTCTGTCCGCTGAAAAGCCTTGGCACATCTTACACATCATATGCATTTTTAACCAGGAGAATCGACTGTAAAACCTTCACAAAAAATTCGAACAGCCCCCAAGTCTAGCTCAGGGAATGAAATGACCCAGCTTTAACAATCCTTCCTTATAATGTTCTGGGAAAACCAGCCTCACAAAGCAGCCTATTGCATAGATGTATTCATCTGTTTACTTGCATTTGTATTTGTTCGCTTATGCGTTTGATTTATAGAGAGAAACTATGATTGTTCACTCAAACCCAGGGAATCATTCAGGTTTCTAGCCTAAATGAATAATCATTTTCTCCCCCTCTATGAGAGATGACTCTCCACATATCTACAGCCATCATCTCCAAATCAGTGAGATCCTTGAGTTCTAGCCAGCAGGGTTATCTGCGGCACTTATCTAGCCCTAAGGCCTGAAAGTGTTTAATTTTTTCTCAATGACATTTAACTGCCTGCTATAGGCAATGAATGACAGAATGAGTTGCCAGTGGTAATGTGATTTAATAACATTCTTGAATTCCACAAATGCTTTAAAGTAACATTACCAATTATACATTCACATTTTTATCTTTGCTGTGTTTAGACGTGCTGGTGATGTGTTAGATAGTAATCAGTATATAATTTGTTTACTTATCTGCATGGCACTAAATAATTTATTGCTGAATAGTAAAGTCCTTTTGTTTGCAACAGTCCTGGGTGAGATTCTTTCTTACAGTCCAATTTCAACACTTTCTAAGAATCTAATTATCATAGTTTTTAATATATTAGACAATGCTATTTATTACCTATGATATTGACACGCATTTAGAAATTCTTCCCATAGCCAACAACACTCAACCTTGATAACCCCTCACCTGCTGCACGCAGTATCTTGCAGGTCATCAGCACATAACACTGTCAACGTAATGGTGGACAATACGAACACAACGCAACACTAACTAAATATAAACAAAAGAACAATCACACTACAATCCAAATCTCTAGAAGAACTATAGGATAAAACTAATGAAGGATACAATGTATTAATAACCCAAACGGTATGCGTAATGCCATCAGGTATACTGGGAGGAATATCCCAGCCCCACACAAAAAACCCCATCAGTACACTGCAACATAAAAATATGAAAGCAAAGCAGTTCCATCTTGCATATTGTGCTACCATTGGCTCACCCTACAAGGGTTAGCCTACAAAGGCTGATAGCCCTACAAAATTGAAGGACGATTATTAGTTACAGCTGAAGTATTAACGCAAAGCTTATGGTATCCATTCATGTGTTCATCGTCCTTAACCACTTTTCAAAGGCAGGGTAGTGGTGAGCCTGGGACTTATTCCAGGAAGTTCAGATCAGGAGCCACTTTGGATGGGATTGCAGTCCATTTCAGGGCCCTCAATCATACATAATGGACATTTTATAGACGCTAATTCACTGGAAAGCTGCAATTTTTTTGGATTATAAAAGAAAGCCAGACTGCCTCGGGAAACCCATGTAGAATTCGGGAAAACCATCTTGAATTCATATACAGAAAGTTGTTGCATATGTTGTATATCATACCTACTGTACTGAGTGGCACCAAACAACATTGTTTCAATAATAAATCTGTAGTATACTGGAAATAACCAACTAACAATTATAAATTGTGTTATAATGCAAACGTGTAATTAATGCACTTAAGGTATTGGGTGCTATCTGTCAAAGTACATCAGCAGTCGATGGCAAAGCTGGACAGAATCAGGGCTTGGATTGTCATGGGGTGCATGGGTGTAAATTACCGGGGGGGATTGTAACCCTCCAAATAATCAGAACCGGCCAATACAACCCCCCCAAATAATCATATTGTCATGATGGATGGGTGGGGACCTTAACCCCCCCCCGCAATGTTTAATCCAAAGCTACGCCCTTGGTGGGAAGCGTGTGGATGTCATCACCCCCAACGGATAAAATGTCAAAAACCAAACCATCCCATTTGACAATATATCACCACCCCCCCAAAAAAAAAAATCTGCATAACTTCATTCACGTAAAGGTAAATCAAGAGACTATATCAGGGGTACTCAGATGGTAAACTGCAGGCATAAACACAATTTAATCCTGACCACACAATCACAACCCCCCCCCCCACCCCCAGCTCAACAAATCTTATTGCTGGGAACACCCCTCCTCCAAAGATTTGACCCCCGCCATCCACCTTTTTACAATACAACCACTGGATAGAACCATATTTGTTAGAGAAACCAACCCTCAGCTATAAAAATATTTAAAATAATGAAATAACAAAAGTAACAGTAAATATTACGTAGATCTTAATTATGGGTTTTCTAAAGTCAAGCATAGGGGAAATATTATTAACTGACAGCATTTTATTCAATAGCGCTTTACATTAACTGCACCTTCATAATGCCTTTATAATGCATTCATTGAACATTCATAAGCAACATGCAAGTATACCGTAACATCCTAACATACAGCTTTAATATACATTAATATCAAATATTATACAATTGTTCAATTATAATGTTTGTTATCATATTATAATATTTGTTGTCAATATATATTAAAGCTGCAAAAGTATGTTAGGATGTTATGGTATACTTACGTTCTGCTTATGAATGTTCTATTAATGCATTATAAAGGTGCACTGAATGTTCTACGAATGGATTATTAAGGCATTATGAAGCTGAAGGTAATGTAAAGCATTAACCATTTATTCTATTTACATTTTGTATCCAATAAACAGCCCATGCTGTCATATTTGTTGTGTTATATCATGATCCTGTAGGCAGGCCAGTAACTAGGGGCAGATTTAAACTACCAGGAAGCTGGTCAGGAAATGAACACCGGCTGACTCTAATTAGGCTACTGGCTTTATAAGCATTTAATAAAGTCGGCTGGGTGAATTTAGCTGAAGGTGTGCGGTGTGGTCCCAGTGAGGTACAATATGCCCTTGTAGCGCTGAAACACATTCAAGGTATTTGCTTCGTTATAACTCGGAAGTTTTAGGCCTACTATTTGAATCTTATACATTTTTTGTCCTCATATCCTGTTACTTCTTGTAATAGATTTTTCGTTTTAATATTTTATAGTTGAAGCATATGTACATTTCGTTTCTTCATAGGCATTGTAATAAAGGGTCTTGATAGTATGAGAAATTGCTATCAGCAACTGTAGCACTTGATTTATCTATCCTTTCTACTGCCATCTGGTCTCTGTGTTATTCAAAATCATAGTCTCTGGTTATATATGTACAGCTATGAATGCCTTATGGCTTCCGCAAAAAGGTTCATTCAAGTGATTATACATTAAGGATGAATTTTAAATACTTCTGAGTGAGATCTCTTTCTTCCATAAAAACAAACCATTTCTTCTTGGAGCTCCATTTGAGAGTGAGTCATTCCAACTCGTTATTCAAAAAATGTCATGCCATTTAGTTAGCTTTGTATATTCTTTGCATGAGTTTTTTCAGTACTTCTGCAACTATAAAAGAACAATCCAATTTTCCCTTTAAGTTCTATATTTTAGATAAATCTTTCAGGGGAGGTGTCATTCTAATTCTAATTGTAATTGTCTTTCCTTACAATCCGGCCCCCACAAGCTTTACAGTGAGCTCACGTAATCATTTTTATTATACATTTTAATTTCCCTTGAATGTAAACCCATATCAGGTCATTTCCAGAAACTGCAATTCTTATGTGCAACGACAACTACCATTTTGCAAAATATTTTTGTTTGTCTTTCTTGTGAATTATTGAGATTTAATTGTTATACCTTTCTGTGTTATGACTGAGATGCTAAAATGAACAAATTATTGTAGAGGGTGGATCTCTTTCATACATAGAATGTATCACTGTAGTCAACTTCAACTACAAGCCAGAAGTTTTAATAGTCTGAAAAGTCTTGTTTTTAGGGTTAAACAGATCTGTTTGCAATTAACTCAAAAATGACCAATTTTCTGTGCTTTTTGCCATGAGCCAAAACCACATACATAATACAGAAACAGTAGTTTAGTTTTATAACCTTCATAAATCTGTGTTATATGGAGTCAGCTTACGTAAGGCTACGCACTTTATTTCCACCAAGTTCAGAATCTTGATATCCACCTCTGTCTCAGCAGGGATCATGCTATGCCCGTCAGCACAGCTGTTTACATACTGGAATTTGGTGTAATTACTCAGATTCATTCACTAAGTGGTTCTCATTATACGAATGTATAATGCAGCTTAGAACAACACTTTAAACAAAGACTGTTGACTGTTAAATGAACTCTCTCTCCGAGGAGTCGTAGTATAACTGAAGTATAAGTGTTAGTTAGCTTAGCACATGAATTGTATGTATATATACTGTGAATTAATCAATAGTTTCAATAGTTTCTTTGGAACTTTGTTCCAACTCCCACATAAATGTCATTATGATGTGACACCTTTTACAAACTAAATCCTTCAAATAATAATTTATTTTGCCTATAAAAAGGTGAGTGATATTAGTGTCATGGATTTGTAACAGGACTAATTGTAATTAAAACTGTGATTCAGTAGCAGTGTCACCTTTAGCTGTATAGGTGGAATATGTGCAGGAAATTGAAAATATAATGTTTATAATATATTTATTTATATATATATAAATAAAATAAATAAATAATATATAAATAAATAACATTTTCATGTTACTAAATAAGCATGTGACATTACCAAATAAGCTGTCCATCAGAAATTTAAGAAAACTTTAAGGCTGTTAATGTACATTGCAATGTGATTTCAAAATATGTGGACCAGTCTCTCTAAGGCCTCACAGTGTCATGACTTGAGAGGTGAAGGACTCCAGGGTAGGTGCAAAACAAAAGTGGTTTATTACATGGACAAAGTAGGGAAACGAAGTGGATCAGGAGGGATCACAACGGCAGGACTGGGAATTAAGAAATGCACAGGGTTCAACATCAATAACTGGACTGGAGAAGAATGTATAGGGGACTGAGGAGGGAGCTAACAAGAGGCAGCTGGAGTGATTAACACAAGGGTTACGAACGAGAGGTAAGACAAACGAGTAACAGGCATGGCTCGTTAGGGTCACGCCAGAGAGGAGACAGGAGGGTCAGGCGGACGTGGCGGGCAGGACGTCACTGGCGGGCAGGACGTCACTAACATCCAGTCAAACGTTTAATGTAAAACTGTAGCACCCATGAAAACCAAAACTCCGGGATAAAGTTATAAAAACTAAAAATTGTACAATGGATATGAATGACTTCAGTAACATTAGTACACATATTATTCTGTCATTGAAATGCATAAGGCACCACCCAGAATCTGCTCAGGATAGAAAAACCGGATTTTTCAGAGAAGCATTAGTCAGAAAATTGAATACAGAAATGATTAACAGTAATTATTACTAACTAGTATGACTAGTCTGGTGTATTGACTCATGATTTAATCTTTTTTAATGAATTCTTTCAGACAATTGTTGATTGTCTGAGGATTGTCCTTATAGGAAGGAAGATAACTATTTATTTGCACCAAAACTGTAGGTTGGAACAATAAAATATTCAGGTGTTACATTTACCAGTTGACACAGTTTAATATGTGTTATAGCTGTATTCAGCATCAGTTTAATTCTTGAGCTATAACCTTTCGATTTTAAAGATAACGTACATATGGGGTCAGAAGTGTCGGTCACCTTCTCCCTTTTAAAATACAATCACAAAGTTTTCAGTGAAATAAGTCAAAACTGGCAGTTTCCACACATGTAAAATTGGATCAAAGTCCTCAATAAATAAAGGAAGCAGTACAGTGTCTCTGTGTAGTTTGTCTAACTGGATTCTCATCATTTCCTTTTAGGACTTGAACATATCAAATGATCATATTTTAGGTCTCGTTTATACAGAAATAGAGAAAATTCTAAACTGTTCACAATCTTTCTAGCAACACCGTAGGTTTAAGGGGGACCTTCTCCCATCTGCGAGTTTCAGCTCTTTCCATAGATGTTCAACTGGATTCAGATCAGGAATCACAGCAGGTCATTTTAGGCCAGTCCAATGTTCTCTTTTCAACCATCCTCCTGCATGCTTCACAGTAGGGATGGTGTTTCTCTCTTTGAAAGCAGTTTTGTCTTCTGTGATGCACACAATGACAAACAATTGAGTGTTTTTGTCCATTCAAATAGGCTGAGTTACCGACACACCTGTTTTACTAATTAAACTGCCCTGTTGAGATATCACTACAGTCCAAATATTTTTAAATTTCTAAGTGGTCTCAATAGTTTTGTCCATGCCATTTTCATAATTTTTGTTATTTACAATAATACGTTAAGTCATAAACCAAAAGCAAAGTGTTTGTTCTATGGAATATGGAATAAAGAATGTGAGACACCAATACCTCATATGTTTCAGTTTATTTAATGGATAATTGTGATTCTTTTTAAAAAATCAAAGGCCCCATCTTCCGCACCTGCAGCTGTCAGGATATATTAGAAAATAAAAACAATTTCATAGAATAGGCGACAAGCCGACCGGTCACCGGTTCACATCCCAGAGTCAGCAGAGTGATTTTCCCATTGGGCTCCTGAGCAAGGCCCTGAACAGTGAATTGCTGCTGGGACTAGCTGGCCACACTCAAAAACTCTCAAAAACTTACTCTGCTTTGAATAAAAATGTCTCCTAAATAAATAGAAATGTAACACAACAGTGTATTACAAGGAATTATTGAAATACTCCTGACGAATGTGTTAGGTGGACATTATTAAGAGAATTATTTTCAAGAATATGATAATATTGCACTTTTTGCCTTTTATTACCTTTTGGTACCCATGGAGTTAGTCAGTTAATTAGCTCTGTCACGGTATCAAATGGTTTTTTACATACCATAAACTACACATACTTGTATTCATCAATTCATCAAGTATTGGTCCTTGCCCCCTAGGCGCTGTGGGCGTGCATCAATGCCGGCACGCCCCCCCCCCCCCCCCCCCAAGGCGAAGCGAGTCTGGCTGCTGAGTCGGCGCCCCCTGTCGAAGTTGTCAGCCTAGGCAGCCGCCTATGTCATCTGTAGGATTAACCGGTCCTGATGTCAACATTAAGATAACGTGTCTTGACTGTCTCAAGGCTAGAATATCTCTCTACATTATTCTTTATAAGATTTTATGTATTCCCAAGTCCATGTATTTTGCATTTTGAGAGATTTATTTTTTTTTTGGTAGAATGTAAATCATACATCTAGACAGTAAATAATAGATGCAAACGCACCATTATAAATGCATTTTAAAGAGACCTACAGATGGTCTAATGCATTAAAAATAACCACACATCAAGACTTTTAATTAACTTTTTATGTGCTTCTCAATAAACGACTGGCTCATTGTGAGTGACTTGTATAACAGAGTTACTATAAATAAAGACACAGTGATGATGATGATGATGATGATGATGATGATGATGGTCTTTAAATTTCAAGGCAAAGAGTGGAAAAACAAAGAGCTGTCTGAGTAAACTATAGCCAAAAAGTATTCAATCATATCCATACCTCCATGACACAGACATGGAACCAAGGAACACTTTGTTATGAAATTGTTTCAGCCTCTTGAAACTCTGCTGTGTTTCATTTAATGCTGCAATCCCTATTAACTGTCTTTGCCAAATCACAGACACTTCCCAAAATAAATGGGAAAAAAGAACAAATTGAAAAATAATACAGGCATATAAAATTAGGGTGCAGGGTACATGATGTTTAGGGCTACGACAGTGAATCGACACCTCTAAATGTATAACTTGGGATTGATTTAATATTCAGTTAAACAGCAAAATATTAACTGTATGCAACTATTTGAAGTCTAAGCTAAAACAGATGAGGACAACAGGCTGTCAGTGATGTATACATCTGCTACAATAAATATTTGCAAGTCTCTTTACTTAATTCCCTTATTTGCATTGACCTGTCAGTTTATTCAGAGAGAAGGGGCTGCAGAAGAATTAATGCAGATATAGAAGTTGAAACAATCGCATGTAACAAGGGGTCAAAAAATAAGACATGGTCAGATATGATGAAAACTCCAACAACACTTGCTCCATCCACACGGCTGGATAAGAAAGTTGGAAGGCTTTGTGTAGGACTAGTTACCTCACCTTGCAAAAACCCACAGCTACAAAAATGCTAACAAGATTTCCGGGCACATACATTCTTCATTTATGATACTATGTGGATCAAGCTGGGTGTCTCAGAAAGCTGTAAGGCCAGCTACTCCTCCTACAGTACATACAGGAAAAGCTAAAAAGGGAAATGTAAGGCATGTTAGGAGCATCTCCACAACAGGGTGATCTCACAAGAAGCAGTGGACTTGAGAAACTACAAAATTGACTTGTTGGAATTAGGGAAGCCAGATGGCCAAGATGTTTTAGATAAGACTGACCACAGGAGAGACGCTGATATACTTTTGACATGAGAAGGATGTTCTACCCAGCAAGTAGCATTGTCAGCCCAGACAGCTTTCATCAGAATGAAACCCAGAGTTCAACAATTAACACTCCACCCGTCTGAACCAGATTTGTGGATCGGTGGATCTGAGGCTCGGGGTCTGTCCCAGCGATCGGAAGGTCGCTGGTTTGAATCCCGTGAATGCCACAAGTGATCCTACTCCATTGGGCCCTTGAGCAAGGTCCTTAACCTACAATTGCATCATCCTGGGTATGACGTTAATCTACATCCAGCCCTATAAGGAGGTCCTCCAACTTACTGGGAAATTTGGGGGTTGCTGGCAGAATTGGCACTCCAGCCACTGGAGAAAACTCACACTGTGTGGTGTGGTACTGAGGTATCACCCACTGCATGGCTGCACTCAGGTTCTCATCCCTGAGGTGGTTTGTCGTATGGTGTGTGTGGCAGCGTCTGCTTCTGAACCAAGGAGAAGTAGGGATATCATCCAGTGTTATGTACCAACAGATGACTGTGATGAAGAAACCAAGGAGCATCCTGATGGGAGGCATTCATGCAAAGACTGGGAATGACAACACCAGGCATGAAGAAATAATGGGGAAACACGGACTTGGCAGTGTGAGTTCTCACTCGAGAAAGATTTGCAGACCTGTGTGCCTTGAACAGGCTAGTCATTGTTGGCAGTGTCTTAACAGTAATTATTACTGTGTCACCATAAAAAATATAAACCATGTTTTGGGAAAACCAGAACATCACATCTGCATTACCGAGATGCTGAGATCAACATGAGTTCACTGGAGAATGTGGAAGTGAAGAAAGGAACAGATGTAGCTCCTGGTCACTGTCTTGTAGTGGCCAGTGAGGATGAAGAAGGACTATTTGAAAGTAAGATCTCATTGACAGAAGTCCTAGCTGGATTTTTGGCAATTTTTTTTGTGAAGTTTGCTGCTGAGGTACCTTACAGTGGGCATCTTTGATGGAGGATGGAAAGAAAGCTGACAGCAAGTTTAAGAAAATCAAGGACCAAGTCACCAGCATCAACAGGCCAGGAATTAATTGGCATCAGGAAATAGCAGCATAAGGAATGGATATCAGTAGATACTTTACACACAATTCAAGAGAGGAAAGAGAAGCAGTGAATTACAGAATCACAATGGGTGTGAAAAAGCCTGGTGTTATGCTGAGTGCCATAATTTTATCTTTTTCTCTTTTTTTGTCATGAGTGGTGTGTTCCTGTCTGCACCAATCTTTTCTTCCACTAGGTGGAGCCCTTCTAAGGACATGGGGCAGTGCTTTGATGGTGTGCTACTTCCAGAAGAAAGTGTATAAATTAGGGTGACCAGATAATCCATGTCAGGGAGGACACTTTGAGTTACTTCAGGTTTTAGAAACTCCTTTAAAACTGAAGGGCTCCTGCATTTGGCTAAATAGTTCAGCTCTTCTTGCGCTTTGACTGGTTTGTTTCCTTGACTGAAAGACTCATCCAGCTGTTTCACATTAACATTAGTGGCACATGCATGATTACAGGAGACCGACCAATCAGCACACAGCAAGAACTCGGCGCTTAAGTGAAAACCAGGTCCTTTTATTTGAAATGGTAGTTTACAAACCCTATCCCGGCTCAAAATGTCCTGCCTGACAGGGGTTATCTGCTCACCCTACCGTAAATGGAACTACTGGAGACAACAACAAGGATGGGTAGAAGAAAGAGAGAGACAGATAGAAAAAGAGAAATGGGGAAGTGGTCACTTATTAATCTGCAGTCGTGTTTTGTCTCTTATTGTACATAGTAGCATGAGGAAGTATCTTTGCAGGGTGGAAGGGGGTAACCTGTGTCTGTCGTAGGGTTAGCGGGGCCAGTGAATTTGTATGGATGATTGTTTTTCTTTTTCATGTCTTTTTGTGTATAACTGTACATATTGTAAATACCTCATTAAATAATTCACTGGTGACAATAATTCAAGTGGTGACACTAAACTGGGAGAAATGGAACCAGTTTTGTGGCCGCTATGTGAGCCATATTGTGTAAACTAGCACGTAACACCAGGGCAGAGGAAGAGTAAGCAATAGGACTGTGAAGAAAAACATTAGAGCTGACAGCCAGGCAGCAGAAGCTGAACAAGCAGGAAGAAGTGGAGATATGAAAGAGGTTCATGATCCTACCAAGAAACTGTCAGGCAAATGCAGTAAGTCAGTCAGAAAGAGTAATAAAGGCTGGAGAAAGGAATGCCAATTATGGGACATGAACAGCAAACCTGCAGAAGCTTGGGAGACATTGAAAAACCATTTGAATGGACCAGCACCATAAAATCGGCATGACATCCAGCTGCCCACAATGGACCCACCCACAAGCTTCTGCAGGCCAACTACTGAAGGACCTGGAAAGCCATCAGTGGCTGCAGGACCTACAGTAACAACATGCCTGCAGAGATTCTCAAGGCACCATAGACACCGTAGTGCAGGGGTGTCAAACTCCAGTCCAGGGGGGGCGGAGCCCCTCAATTAACGCACCTGATTCACCTCCTTGTGCTAATTACCACACAGCTCTTCAGCTGAATCATTTGTGGTGGAACAGGGAAAGAACTAAGCCACACAGGGCTCCGCCCCCCCAGGAGTGGAGTCTGACACCATTGCCGTACTGGCAATGTCCTACCCTATCTTTAAGAACACCTGGGAGGAAGAACAGGTACCAGCAATGTGAGAAGAAGGTCTTGAACAAGATCCTGAACACCGGCCATCTTAGCAACCGTGAAAAATACAGAAGGATCACACTCCTGTGCATATCAGGGACATTTTCAACAGGATTCTCTTAAATAGAATGGAAGAGAATGTTAGCATTCATGTGAGTAGGAACCTTTTGCAGAAACAACTGTGGTGGATCAGATTTGTTGATTATGAAAAAAGAGTTTAGTGGCGTGGAAATCTAGACCCTGTGAAAACTTCTCGGACATTACAGCGTGCCAGTCAACCACTCGTATGAAAAAAACGACCCACAAAGTGGTCTGTGCACTGACAGACGCCTTGAGAGTGCGGCCTGCAGTCAAACAAAGGTGTCTCCTTTCATATTTTTTCCTCTTGCTTGTGATTCACTGGATCATGAAATCATCCATAGTTCCAAAGAAGCACAGCCTGGACTTTTCAAGTGTCCTGGCATTATTGTCTAATACTCATAAATATAACCAGGAGGAGACAATGATGTGGCAGTTACTGGTGCACAAATTAGTCACAATCAAGTAAATACTAAGATCCTCAAGGCTAAAACAAGTGTATATTCGGACTGACTGAACAGTGAGACTATGGAAGAGGTGGAGTGCTGTACCTAGGCGGCATCATCGAAAAACAAGGTGACACAAATGTTGATGTAAGAGCAGGATATGATGCTGAAAAGCAAGAGGCGCATTCTTATAATTATGCAACATCTGGAGCTCACAGGAACCGTAGCTACGAAGAAAGATCAGGCTGCTCAACACTAACATTAAGCCAATCCTATTTTACGGGGCAGAAATGTGGAGGACAACAGTAACGATTATCTAGAAAGACCTTCATCAACACCTGTCTAAGAGGGATCCTGCATATTCACTAGCCTAAAAGTATCAGTAACGACCGAGAACAAACCAGCTTGCTGCAGGAAAGGGGATCATTAAGACATAATGGAGATAGACTGGACATATGCTCTGCAAGCCTGCACAGAACACAACGCAGCAAGACCTGTTAGACCCCCAAGGAAAAAGGGAGGAGACTGTGTTAGACACACGTGGAGCTGAAACCTCCAGGCGACTGGAGCGAAAGGTTTAGATACGGCTGGGGAATTTCATAACAGCACAACATGCTGATCACGTGGTGATCTCCAGTAAAGTATTGTTCTGCGAAATCAAAACAAGAACCTATTTCCTGTGTTTTAAATGTGAGGACAATTCTGTGAAATATGTTGATATAACTGAGAAAATACATTTAAATAAACAAAAGGCTGTTCACAATCTATTTCTGTAATGCTGGAAAAACAGCATGAAAAAATCTATGGCAGAATAATCAAAATCTACCTTTTAATTTTTCATGCTTTTAATTAATAGGTTCTTGTTTAAAATGAAATCAATTCTAATTCCCAGTCACTGTTATCATCTTAACATTAAAATACATGATTCCAAACTAATAATATGCTAGTTTGCCAGCTAAATTCATTAAGGCTATGGTAGGTCATGAACCTAATCTACATTCTGGGTATCAACAGGCACAGCGACTGGCGGTTCTTAGGTAATTGTGAGACAGCGATAGGCAGAAACTAAATTTGCATGGGAGTGTTGGACGCCGTGACAACCCATGAGTCTTCCCGCTAGTGTAGCGCAAGCTAAAACCCTGGGTTCCTTTAAATCTGAGCTAGATAAGATTTTAACAACTCTGAGCTATTA
>JAODKC010000041.1:7700088-7711955 GCA_026777985.1 Mormyrops attenuatus | reverse complement strand
GTTAGGTTCTCCCCAAACGAGCTTGATGGGCCGAATGGCCTCCTCTCGTTTGTAAATTTCTTATGTTCTTATGAACACTGAACTCCGCACTCAAGTGTATAGTCAAGACAGTATAAAATAAAATTAATATTTGTGTATTTTTGGAATATTTCAGTCTGTGATGGGCTGGTGCCCCATCCTGGGTTATTCCCTGCTTTGCGCCGTAGCCTCCAGCATAGAATCCGGACCCCCATGACCCTGAATAGGATAAGCAGTTACAGAAAATTGATGGATTTTTGGAATATTTTAGTCATTTTTAATCATATATGTGATACATTTCTGCATGTATGGCCAATATTCCATTTTGCATGGTATTTTCAAGCTGACTGAATATTTATCAACTGAACCAAGCTTGCGTGCGCAGTTAGTATGAAGAAGAAAGTTGTTAGATGCGGGAGCATCTGAAGGACCACCTGCCTTGGTTTGGGTCAGTGTTCATGACATCACTATCAAAGGCAATAAGCTTAAATGAGATGTATAGCCTTTTGCCTGTAGCTTCCGGGATAGACTGAGGACCCCCACAACCCTGAAGAGGACAAGCAGGTAGAGAAAATGGATGGATGGATGGACGGATGGATGGCCAGGTTGAAATCAATGCGTGTTTCAGTTTCCAAAATGGCCTGTATGACATTCTAAAGCTTTGGATACATTTTCTTTGGTCTTAACAGTGGACATTTTTGCAGTGATGGATCCTTTTATGTCTGGTGACACCAAATACTGTGTCACACAGTACGATGGGCCAGTGACACGGCTTGGGGGTGTTGGGTACAAATTGCCATCATAGAACAGATAATGAATTCCACTCCACATTAGAAAAGTCTACACGAAAAAGCGAGGCCATTTATCTGTAAGCTGAAGTTGAAGCACATCTGGGTCATGCAGAGAGAAAGATTGATCTGAAACACACAGTCAAGGTCTATGTCTGAATGGCCAGAGAACAAGAAAATTAAAAGTTTTGAACTGCAGCTGTAAGAGTAACTTTTTACTTCTTAAAATGTTAGTGGCTGCTAAGTGCTTTTAGTAGTCGCAGTATAATGCATTATAACTCATTAACAAAGCATGAATACGCAAGGGGAAGAATAGGAGGTCAGCGGGGAGCCATGTAGCTCAAAACTACAGTACAAACTGTAAGTCCTTTGATGGATTGGCCACATGGGCAGGGTGTTCCCCTGCTTTGTACCCCCACCCCCCCACCAACAAACATGAAAAGGGTAAGATGGATGGGTGGATACGTGAAGATATGTGGTTACCGCCAAAACCTGATTTTTAAACCTGATATTGAGTGTACAGGAGAAAGTGGATAATGTTTCACTTTATGCAATTTGAGCAATTTATTCATTTTACAAAGTTATTAAAGAGCTTAATGCAAAAAAAAATCTCAAAGAGTATCATTCATTCATTTTCCATACCTGGAGTCCTGGAGGCGCAAAGCAGGGAATAACCCAGGACAGGGCAGCAACTCATTGCAGGGCACACTCACAGACCATGCACTCACACACCATACAGTCACACACCATGCAATGCAGTCACACACCATGCACTCACACACCATAGTCACACACTATGCACTGCACTCACACACCATACACTCACACACCATGCACTGCACGCACACACTATGCACTCACACACCATTCACTGCACTTACACACCATGCACTCACACATCATGCACTGCACTCACACACCATGCACAACTACTACAAATTTGGTAAGTCCAATTAGCCTCAGCATGCTTTTGTACACTGGGCTGGGGAACCAGAGTAGCAGGAGGAAACCCCACGACGACACGGGGAGAACATGCAAACTCCACACACGGCACCTCACGGGTTCCAGACGAATGAGGCATCTGAGCTAAAATGGCAGCCCTAAGCCGCTCCTCAAAGACAGGCAGTGATAATAAAATATTACACATGTACAAAACATAAGAGAAGCTGTACACAGGCTTACATGCGGCACTGTAGATGAACAGCATCCTTATAATCAGTAGGAGACTCCTCTATCTGACCTCTTACGTATATTTGTCAAAAAATGTTCTTAGGGATCATTTAAATTGAAAAATTAGCATTAATCTCATACAAGATATTACATAAAAAAAGTTTGTATAAAGACCATTTATAACATTAAATATGTTTTTTATAGAATGAATTACCAAGTGTGGTAGCACTTTACTTGACAGGGCAAAAGTAATATAGTATCATGCTATTACTTATGTATTAATTAACCACAAACTAAGTCTTAGTTACATACTGATCTCATGTTAATTCATCATTAATGAATTGTGATGCATTTTTCATCCCAAACATTTACTATATTTGCTACTATATCTGTTACTTCTGTAAACCTTTGTGAACCACTGAAGGAACAAACAATGAATAAAACAAATGAAATAATGATCTCATGTTTGTTTATCATTAATGAATTGTGACGCATCTCATCTCAAGTAGCGAATATATTTGTCCATGAGTTGTTTATGATTTGTACTTCAGTAGTAACTGAATTATTACCAAGTATTTGTGCCCCTTCAAGTAAAGTGTCACTGAAAGTGTTAATATTACAACAGATTTGGAGACAACTATAATAGATAATACCTTCAAATCAGTACAGCTCTATCTGCAGCTGCTTTTCCGCCATCTCCCACACTGCTTCTGCAGTGTACGGCGGTAATGGGCTTAGGGCTCATTCCAGCATATGCTACAATGGATGGGAAACTCTGGGTAGAATCCCAGTTTATCGCAGGGCGTGCGCAGTCACACACACACAAACACAGACAAACACACACACACACACACACATGCACACAGACACTCACAAACACACGCACACACACAGATTAAGTATCTATGTCTTCGTAGGGACTGTCCATTCATTTATTCATTCCTATGGTCTTAACACTAATCCCAAAAATGACGACCTTAACCCCCCACCCAGCCCTAACCGTAACCATAAGTAACCAAACAAAATACAAGACTTTTGGCATTTTTAGTTTTTTTGATTGCATTTATGTATTTTCATAAAATTCAGTTTCCCCTTGTGGGGACAAAAAACATCTCCAAATAACACATTGTGGGGACATATGGTTACATTTGGTCTCCACAATGTAATATATATATGAACAACCACACACACACACACACACACACACACCCCATGGTCAATTCAGAGATGGCTGGATGTTTCTGGACTGCAGTTAGCAAGCGCATGCTTGGACAGGGAGAGCATGCAAACTCCACATACAGCTGCCAGTAGCAACAGGCATCTGGGCAAAGCTTGGGTAACACGACTAATGGTGCTAAATAATTAAATGCATAGAAATAAGAAGCATTCACTGTCCGGGAGGGGGGGGGGCACTAGCATCAGGAAAGCGATGACAGAAACATGCCAAAGTCTGTTCACGGTCTCCTTTATCCAGATCAGCCCCCCCCCCCCACCCGCCCCCCATTGTTCCCCATCTCCATCTGTTTTTAATCTTCTGTGTTTGTCAAATGGCACAGAAATTCCATATCGCCACTCCCATTCCCCAGTCCTTCCCCCCTCTTTGTTGGCGAGCCGTATGTATGGCATTGAGTTTCCCCCACTGTCCCGGCCCTTGGGAAGTTTGGGGGTGGGGTTGAGTGGAATCTGATCCATAATACTATGCAGCAAATGTGCCTGGCTTTGGCTGGGACACCAAGCCAAATTTTAATATTCTACTGGCGGTTTTCCTGGCAACAACTCCTTCCCGTAGCCCGTTTCTTTTCTGAATGGAGCGCACTTCAGCTCCTGGCTGCACAATGACTGCCATGCATAACAAGAGACAAACTGCAACAAATTCCTGCGATGACTTCACACGTCATCATTCACATACATTATCGCTCTGTCAGTTTTAAATGACACTGTAACCTCCCGTTTCTTAGCTTTGAAAAAATATTTGTATTTCTTAATCATGTTTCAGTGGATATCATCACACCTTATGGTTGAGTGTTTTTTTGTTCTATATTTATGCTTACAAGCCTTTCGGTTCAAAAACATACAGTTCCTAATCTGTTTTTGGAATTCCAAACCAGATGGTTAAGTGTTTTCAGAGGGTTTATATAGATTTTTCATAGTCAAATAAACCTTGTTTTATAAGCCACTGTCTTCTTAGGAAACATAAGGTCTGAGCATCAAGCATGACTTGGACTCTAAAATAAATACTTTTAGGGGCCACATGGTAAGTAATATGCTGGCTGAACTTCATGCTCAGCAATGGATGCTCCTACAATTATTTGTGTGCACATTTATTCTAAGGTTTACTCTTCTTAGTTCTTGAGACTGGGACTTAAATGCTGAATTATCACATTGGTTGTAGAGGTAGCATCATGGAAGCACAAAGAAGAATGAAGACGGTAACTACAAGCGTTTGAGAGCTTGGCAAACTTCTAACAGAAACTTCTACTTCTGGACTTACCTAGCAGAAAGGCCGGCATTCATTGGAACTTTTCTTCTAACTAACCAAGCACCTGTGTCTGACTGACTTTTGGATGAGAATTGGGTAACCTTGATGAGCTCATTGTCTACTACCCATCTAGGGCCGTCCCACGCAGGCGTCCTGCTGACCGATACTATGCGTCAGTCATTGTGTGGGACAATCCCATGAGAATATGTGAGGCTGGACACTGTGAAGAGAACCGCCTACCTTAACTCTACATCACACCTGCTCTCTTATAATGTCGATTAGCCCTAGGAGATGTACGAGGCACACTGCATTTACAACCCTGGCAGAATAGATGGGAAGATGAGCTGATGGCAGCGCATCCTGTCTTGGCTCAAGAAAGGGAAACTTTTGAACGTGCGCCCAGATCCACAGGGGGAATTTCCAGTGTTAATTGCAGCCTTCACAGATTCCTTTCATAGAGGGGGACAATGGAACAATTACAGAAACACATGGATTATGGGCAACGAAAGACAGAAGATGTGGCTGTGGGTACTGGCGGGAGACTTTTCATACCTGGTCTGGCAAGAATTGTAGCTGCACATTCAGTTGGGCTATATTCACATCTCAGCACCAGAGAGAACCCCAAATCCACCCAGCTGGCAGCGGAACTGTCTACGGGACAGAGACGCACATCCCCGCAGCTCAGATGCCCTTTACCTAAATGACTCTGGGAGGCTTTGATTTGGCTGCGCAACCTAAAGCCTCGGAGACATGGGGACCCAAGCACCTCCATCAAAATCAGTTACCACAGGAGAGCAGAAGCGGCAGAACATTATAGCCCTTTTTCCCACTGTCATAACCTTAAATGTCAGTAGTTTTTAAAACAGTTGGCAATGGTTTATAATGACAACCACAAAGGCAATGCATTTATTTAATGAGACAATACTTCTTTTTAATAGCTGCTTTTTTTTCTCATGTAATAACCATACATACTTCCCCCCATTCAGGGTGTACCCCAGCCTTATGTCCTTATCTGCATACTAAATTAAATTCAAAATATTATGTCCTCTTTTGTCATCAAACATATATTTTCATATACAGCACTGCGCAAAAGTCTTAGGCCAAGAAATCAACAATGTAATGATATTATGTGTGTCAAAGCACGTCAGCTTAGCCATTTCAAACCCTCTCCGAAAGACACCCCAGTATTTGCAGCCTCCATGCGATACACCCATGTAAAAAGGGGAGAGGGGCACTCAGAACCTCAAAAGGCAGGCGTTCCGGCAAGTTGAGGTATTTCACTAATGAAGAGTATTTAAGTGAGCTGGTGGTGAAATTTAACAAATACATGGAATGGCTGGGGTGCCCCTGAGGAGAGGTTTGCGACAAGATAGCAGTAACTTTTTGGAGAACAGAAGAAATTGTTGTTAGTGTTTATTGTGTTACAGTTAATTTATACATGCCCTAATGTTAAATTGTGTTTTTTTTCTGAGCAAATATACACTTATTGCCAAGATAAATAGCTTTAAACATTTTCTTTGACTACATAAGATTTTTGCACAGTACTCTATTTTAGAAATAATCGAAGCATGCAAGGGGAATAATATGTAGTGGGTTTTTATGTGGAACCACTTTTTGTCATAAATGAAGAAAAAGCAGTTGGCAGTAACTAAGCAATCTTTGTAACTTAGATTTCAGTGTCTTGAAATCTTGAAAATAGCAAGATAGAAAATATCAGCATGAACATTTTTGTCTTGTGGAAAAAAAGCGCTACTCTGTTTTGTGTCAATGTCTCGTCAATTCCCTTGTCAAATATAGACTAAGTGACCATGACAATAAAAAATCTCAAAATAAAGCTTCTGAAAGCTTATACCAAGTAAACCATTAGGCCTATGTAATATAAAATGCTGCTTGTACACATTTCCCCATCCAAAGCAACTGTTCCTCCGTTTACCTTTAAATACATACTGGTACGCAATGACACCAAATGTATTATTGTACAAATGTCACGTAACGCATCAAACCTCGATGCCTGAGATGGCACTGAGAGGTGTATTGGGGGCGGGGGGTGTTGTTAGCTATTCGGGGGCATTAGTCACTTGACCCGCACCTTTTGACCTGTCCCATAAACCCGGCTGCTGAATTTCCCGAGCCCTGAGCTGTCACCCTGTTGTAGCCCTTTCAAAGAACCGGACATGCCTTTTGTTTTCACCAAAATGGCTCTCTTTTGTTTTGGTTCCTCTCAACCTTTTTGTTAAAACTGTCTCCTCTCCCATTTCAAAATAAAAGCACTCGTCTTATCTCTCATCCAGCCTTGAGTATGTCCCAGAGCACCTCTATCACCTGTCTTATGTTAATATCTATGCTTTACCTTGGCTTTGCACTGTTTTTGCTATATAGTGCATACATTTCAAAGGGCATTAAATTAAGTGCTTCTTAAAGAGTTAATGGTAGCAGTTTTCTATAACGCGTAACTAGCATATTTATTATCATTATTATTGGCACATAAAATGTTAAAACATTAATAGTTATATAATAAGTTGTACTTATATAATAATTACCAGGCTTTCTATATATGGTTCTTCTTTTTTAATAGTTTCTCGGTCCCAAAATTAACTTAATTTCCTATACAAAAGATATCTAAAATCACGCACAAGAGCTGTTACCTGTAATAACAGGAAATTGTTTTGGAGTGCGCTATAGTAATGGCAAACTCAGAATAGAGATCTACTATTCTTATTATTATTCTTCAACAAACTGGAAAGGTGGTCAAAATAACTAAAACAATTTCCTAGGACTCATCTGCACCAATATTCCCAGTAATACAATTTTCAGATATTCAATTTACAAGTTAAAAACTAACGAAAACGTGCCTACAAGTTTCTGCAGTAGGATCACAAATCAATCCTAACTAAAAGAATAAAGCCAGTAACAGTCAGCCGTTAATGGGCATTCTCTCCAGACAGAGCTCCCAGACTACCTACAGCGTACATTTTCACTTTTTAAAAATGTATCCTCATATTAATATGAAACTTCTTTATGTCTTTACAATCAGGGGACAGTTTCACTTGACATATAGTTTCCCGAAAGTATAACGCTGGTCTTAAGTTAATGTTTCTGTAGGCCGACTCTCAGAGTCTGACGTTGCTTATCATCTCCACCTTAACGGTTGCAGAATTTGAGAACATTTATTTTTTTTTGTCACTTTCCTTGTGAAGGTTTCTGCACTTTATGCACGGAATACTCGTCAGAGAACCAAACAATTAAGATTCTTTTAAAGACTCCCTGACAGAAGCAACAAACACAGACATAATAATAAACATGGCTGGCGCAGCCCGAACGTGGGGGCTAGTTAAGATTCACCTTGCGTCTGTCTAATCTGAGGTCAAACGGAGTAATAATGCCGCTGCCTTAACAGAGATGCAAATGGACTTAAGATGTTTGTAATTTTCTTTTGTTTTTGTCTTTAGAGTTCAGTTCAATTAAACATGTCAGTAATGACTGTAAAATGAGAACTACCTACTCATTACTGCGGAGTCTTCAGAGGCCAAACCACAATTAACTACAAAGACTAGACAGCCACATTAAATATTTCCAAGCTTTTAGAAAAAGTAGCAGAAAATAATGTATGTAAATTTTATGGCAGTATAATCTTGACAATCACAATAAATTTAACAATGTTGACAAACTAAGATCAGTACTGCTGAAGTATGATACAAAACACAAAAGATCCACACATTGTGTAAAGGAAAAGAATAACTGCTTAGAAACATAATCCATGATGTAAGCATTGTCTCTTCTACCTATTTGAACAGACTTTATCTAAAGTAGGCATCACATACTTGTGCCAAAAATCCCATTGTCTTATGTTGCTTTTCAACTGCGATAATGCAGTCTAACAATGCTACCACCGCTGATTAATGGTCACTTTGTGCTAAGTCATCCCTGCAAAATGGGACTGCCATGTTTGCCATTCGGGTAGGCTTTTATGGAGGTCAGTGTGTTTTTTTTTTTTTAAAAAAAGGAATTTCGGTGCCAACCTGTCTAGTGGTTTGTCTAAGGCCACTGAATGTCCCCAATAGATATCACAATGACTGCAAGATGGGGAGACTGTTAAAAAACAGGCCGTTAAAAACGTACAAACCTACGCTGCCCACAGCTCGTATGTCTACTGCCGCCTGCTTCAACTTTCACTTATACAGCATCTGCTGCAGAATTAAGAAACACTCAAACTTCCTTTGAAGTAAAATGGCGAGCATGTTTGCAAAACTCGATTATTTTTCATATTGTAGACTCGGTGGGAAAATTTTGGAAAAGGACACTTTCAGCTCTCGGCATCATCGATATGGAGAAAAATAACACTATCAAGTTAAGAAAATGGAACAGTGCTGTTGCATTGACACTGAAATTTGCTGCTGGACAGCTTGACCCAGCCTGATGCCATTTACCTGCTCATAACCCCTGTGCAGAACATCACAAACCTTGTGCTGCAGTATTGCTAATGGCAAGACTCCTTAGAAACAGTAATTATCATAAGCGGCTAACACCCACGTCTCTGTTCGTCAGTGTCACTGCAGGGTTATGGCTGGTATCCCAGTTCAACTGCAACATACTTATATTTCACTGTCCTTTCTCAAACGTTGTTTTATTATTTTATTTAGAACTTTGATGTCAGCAGCGGAATCCCAGGTCACCAATGAAATGACCTGAACCAACAACTTCGGCAAGTCCGAATGTCAAGACCGCTCCGGGAGGAATTTGCAGGGAACCAGAGCAGAACCGAGTATTGTGTCTTCCTGAGGGGGTGACCCGGTGGATCTGGTACAAAGGTTCCTGGGCCGGACCTCTCTGGTGGGTCAGGAAGACGGGATGCGATGTCGCAGGTCTGGACAGTAAAGACAGCAGAGCCTGGAAAGATCGTGACGTTGAATGACTGGCCCACCCCGTGAAGCTCTGTCTCAAATAGGAGACGGGGGGGGCTTTGAAGAGCTCAACAGCCTCCACCCCACAATCCTGAGAGTGGTGGACGGCAGGGTGGAGTTGGAGACTTTGGAGTGGCAAAAAGTTAGTGGAAACTGCGCTCACATACTCTTACTCACAGCCGTGGGCTGCTTCAGCACGTGACCCGGGGCGTCCGCAATTCCTGAGTAGGGAGGGTGATCACAGCTGCGGAGTTCATCTCCTGCTTTAGCGTGACAGAAGAACAACACTGCAATCTGGGGCAGAACTTTGGGTGTTCGGCATGGTCTGCAAGCAGCTGGGCATTGTGAAGATACACAGCACCCCCCTTCAGTCCCAAAGTGATGGGCTGGTGGCTTAATCACCATGAAAGGCTGCACAGGGACTGAGAGACACCATGCTGCCCTCTGGCCCAACCTGACCACTCTGCAATGGTTGAGGATGGCGAAGCTCCATTGGTGGAAGGTACATGAAGGACTGAGACGCAGCAGCTACAGCGATAATGCCGGCTCGACCTTGTGGGTCTGGTGGAGGCAATGTGATGCCGGAGGGCTGCACAGTGAAGACTAATTATTCAGCTCCCAGAATGCCTTGTGCCACACCACTAGTACAGTATGTGTTGATTGCGTTATTTAATGTGTTTTCATACATTTACGTTGTCAATAGTAAGTGTCGTACTGAGGTAGTATTTTTACTAATTAAAAAAGGAGAAATGTTTGAGAAGAAAGCTGAGGATTCATACATTGTGTATATTTCTTTTTATTCTTAAAAATTTCCTTAAATACAACAAATTCATAAATGGTGATTTTGTATAATAAATTGTACTGTCAACTATGAATGTTTTCATCTAGGTTGTCAAGGTGCACTTCAACAGTCTGGCTCCATCGTGCCCCGATTATTTAATAATCAGAATAGACACATGGTTACTTATATAATTAGGAACTAATTAAACAGTATCTGTACGAAATAATCAGGCTGCCTCATTTTTCTACAGGACAGCTATTCCAAAAATGTCAAGATACATTAGACAACAGTGAAATGACAAACCACAGATACATGCCACTCTGATCTGATTTTAATTATTTCAAAGCTCTATATTTCAATATATTTTTATATGTAATAGAACTATGCTTGTTAAACTACTAATTAGGCTATTAAAAATGAATGAATCTGAAACTAACAAATCAAAAAATTGTTTGATGTTTCTGTAGCAACCCTCCTTTACCAGTTGATTAATGCAGTCTTCTGTCTAACTTCTGCAAGACGAAGCTGCTTCCTTCCAGTCCAGCTCCTAGACTGAACATTTTAGAGGAAGTACCACAAGCGGAAGAACATCAGAACATTCATACTAAAGGGGTCAAGTCCCTTGCCAGAGTCCTGGGAAATTATAATGCTGTTTAATGTTGGGGAAGGTGAGGCGTTCGTTTGCTCTCTTATTGTGGAGTAAATAAAAAAGATAGGCACCCAAAAAGAAAATTGCTTGCTGTCAGATATATTAAAAATTAAAGTAACATTGTTTTTCTTGCCTTCATTGCCTTGTGTATATTTTTTCTGCAGAATCAATATTTCATTGTGTTTGACAACAGTCCAGATCAATGGCACAAAACCTGTATTGCTTAATCAAGAAAGCTTGCACAACAATGGGTCGTACAATTGGTAATAAACCATGTTCAGGTCCTTTAAGAAATGCAATTTCAGAAATGCAATCAAATGCAATCAAAACTGAGGTGCAGAAATTAAAGTAAAATATTGTGATATATTCAAAAGTTACGCATATATTTTAGACGTTCTTTGGTGTCTATATATGGATATCGAAGTTGTAATATAATGTACAAAAAGTACCTTCTATTCAGCTGTTATTTTTATAACATTTATTTTTGCTAGTTAACCGTTAGATCCTAGTGTTAATGAAAACATGTGGTGACTACAGAAACACGTATTACTTTCTCAACCTTTATTTACAAAAACGATATACAGTCTTTTCAGACTTACAACACAATTGTATTATACTTTACAGTACAGAACATAATTACCCCTGTGGTGCCAAGAACGTACTGGAAATACAAAATTATAATAATAAAAAAAAGAGAGAATGAAAAGGCGTATGAATGAATTGAATGAATGAATGAATGAATGCGAGAGTGCCACAGAAAAAAAAAACTGAGAATGCATTGAAAAGAACACAACACAGTCTTGACTTTAAATATCAATGCCATTAGCTTTTAAAACACTGTTAAAACACTTTCTCCCTCCATCGTAGTAGGAGTCCATGTATAACATTGGGAGTAATATTGATACACTGCAGAAAAGCTAAGAACCGCTGCCCTGCAACCACTGCAATTCAATTTACATATTTAACATCCCACCAAACCGACGTCATTACTCTCACACTACTCTCACGCTACTCGCACACTATATCTTTTGAGCAGAACCTTGAGCAGAGATCTTGTGATTTACATGGAAAAGCACTGAAA
>JAODKC010000041.1:7681816-7699988 GCA_026777985.1 Mormyrops attenuatus | reverse complement strand
CTGCAATTCAATTTACATATTTAACATCCCACCAAACCGACGTCATTACTCTCACACTACTCTCACGCTACTCGCACGCTACTCGCACACTATATCTTTTGAGCAGAACCTTGAGCAGAGATCTTGTGATTTACATGGAAAAGCACTGAAATGTCACTGTCTGCAGAATAACACATCCATATCCGTGTTCAAATCTCTGCGAACGCCATGTATAAAATATGTACAAAAACACACACTTCTGTGCGTGTACACATACATAAAAACACAAAATAAAATCACTGTAGGTTATTGGTGCCCAACTCAATAATACAAAATAGGAAACAGAACACATAAATGCTATCTTTTTTTCAAGACTTGCAATAGATAAAAAACATCTGAATTTGAAACATTTGACGACCTTAAGCAACGAGAATTCTCTTTATGAAAGACTGTCTTTTTTAGATCCTCTATTACCAATAATCTTATGTATAAAGTTTTATAATCATTCAAAGACTTACAGAATAATCTCTCTCTTCAGAAACTCTTCACTAAACATTAGTATTCTGTCTATAAACACACACATACATTTATTTATAACCAGCAGAATTGTGTAATCAATCATGCAATCAGTCTCAGTTTGATTTTAAGGGAATGCCATTTGAATATTATTTACGGGACTGTTCTCATTGTAAATTTTTAGAACAAAGTGTTTTAATCAGCACACTTTGCTGTTGAATAAGCCAGGGGTCTACTTATTACAGATCAGGTAACATCACTGTTGAAATCAGTTCTAAAACCCTTAAAAAATACACAACAAAAGAACTGTTTACGTGATTCTTATCAATCGAACATTTCACGGTGACTTGGTGGGATTGCATCACGATCTCTCACCTTCAGGGTCTGCAGTTTCAAATCTGGCAACCAGCTCTCTGTATGCGCAAAGCGTGCAAGTGCTCCTGAAGCTCTTCTCACGAGCCATGAAGTTGCAGGTAAATCGGTAGCTCTACATCGTCCTCTGTATGAATGACAGTCTGTGTGTGGCCAGCAGTGGGCTGGCTTCTTGACTGGGATGTATGTGATCTTAGCATTCAATCAGCAAAAATGTTTGTGGCCAGAAGGAATGGAAAAATGAGGGAGAAAAAAAAATACTTTGATTCCAGGCCTCTGCAATCCTGGATAAGGACACATTTGGGCAAATAAAAGATCCATAGTGGTAATTCAGATATTCATTTAAAATTTTATCACTTACCCTACCAGTGACTCATGAGAAACATACATTCTAATAACTCATTTCTTTAAACACTGTAACTGCTCTCTCTATGTTGGTTCTATACATTTTCAACATCCTATAAGAAAAATACCATAAATTCCACTGTTATTCTTTATATCACCTTGTGTACAACCTTTTGTTTTGTTTTTATATGTCAAAATAAGGGCAATAAAGCGTCTTAGTGATAATGCGATCAGACTAATTACACACGGTTCAAGCCACAGGGAACAAACGTAACAGACTTGACATTTCATGTATTGACCTAAAAACATGCCATAGATGAGTCAAAAAAAATCATTTAAACTATCTTATAGTTTAAATGCTGCTCTCCATTAGCCTATTTTGGGTAAATGTCCTTTCTGCAGAATTAAATTTAGTATCTTGTCACTGGTGACACAGGCAAATTGTAAGATTTACAGAAAAACATACAGTAGGGTGCTCTCTGGTGCAATGGATTGAGCGTAATATTAGCCGTAAGGAGTGGCAGCTTATAGTCAGTCATTATGGGGAAAAGTGTGTTTTCTCGTTACAGCATTGGAAAATCAGGTCTTTCTCTGGAGTGAAGGCAGCAGCTGTAATGAAATGTTGGTTACAGTAAATGAGTACATCCTTGGTGTCTGTATTGTAATCCGGAACTCATCTGTCTTAGTCTCGCTTGATCCCTCTCTCCACCCCATGTCTCTATGGGAAAGCTGATTGTTGAAGCACTATAGCTGTATCATGTAACGCCAAGCTTTCAGATCTAAATGGAAACAAATATTCCAGGAATGTCACTTTTTCCTTTGTTCTATTAAAAGTAACCTTTGTTACTACTGTGCTTTCTACTCAGGATGATTTACATAATCAGACTTTGGTTCGAATTTAAGTTGGTTAAACATTTAAGCCACAGTGAAATCTGTATGTTAAAAAATGAACAACCACATAAACAGATTGTCATTTTGTTTTATCTAGCTTTACATTTAAGGTGCACCAAAATGTATATAAAGAGTACAAATAAAATAAAAAAAGACTAAAACAGAAATATGACCTATCCATCATTCACATTATTATTAGTATTTTAAAAATAATAAATTGAAATTTTTAGAAATTAATCTACAATAGAAAGCAACAGTGTAGTATCTTGCTGAAATGGAAATTTTACAGCATTGGTAGTGGTGTCAGTTTGTGTCAACAAGTAAAAATCTAAAGAATATGAATCAGTACAAGTATATATATACTGCTTACTTTTATTTACTGTACTTATGTTACAGTGGAATTCACAAAGCTAGCTAAGATCACTGTACCAAAATTAATTTTAATGACTGAGTTAAATGTAATTTTTTTTATCTGAACTATAAAGTAAAACATAAAATATTTCTCACTAGCCATTTTTCATGGCACACACACATACTACTCACAAAACCAAAATCATTTCCGTAACATTTGTGCAACAAAAAAAACAAAACTAATTTCTCAAACAGAACAAAAGCAAAAGTTAAATTTTTCTTGTTTTACTTGACACATGTCCACGAATGTTAATGTGGACGACTATGCACAAAAACGTATGCTAACAATACAGTATTCAGATAAGAACGACTGTGAAAAGAACATTACAAACTGAGTATCAAAAATAAAGTTAAATATTTCACATCCTCCTCGATTGCGTCCGTATCCACCGGTTGTATTTGCTGAATACTTAATGGTCACATGACAATGTGCACACCATTTAGCCTGACATTCACACAAAACGTAAAAAATGTGCAATATCGGGCTCGACTGCAGTCAGGGTGGGACTCTAATGCTGTTGTTGCTGCCTGATAAATTCTCTCATTCGCTTTTCTCATCTGTAGAGGACTAGGTAATTCCCCTGTATGTTGTCCTGAATGGTTTTACATAGAAACGACTGTCAGAACTCCAGCAGAAAAAAAAAGATCTATGTCTAATAATAAAAAATGAATAATAAACGACAACGGAATATTCTAGAACAGCATTCCAAACCACTGCCTCCCTCAGATATCATATTAAAATTTTGCTTCTGTCATAGTTTTCATCGTGTAAACCATTTGTGGATAGCACCATCCGATATGTCATTCAGTATTTGGAAAGAAACAAAGGTCACAACAGAACGGCTTACAGCTGCAGAGGCCTGAGACTCAGAACTGGTGATGTAAAAAAAAAAACAAAAGAAAAACTGGTGGTCACTGGTGATACCAAAAAATGAAACATGGGTGTTTATTGTTATATGATGTGAAACCAACCACTTTCCATAACTGCTTATCTGGTTGAGAAAGGCCAGGATACTATTCAATAATAATAATAATGTATTATATATTAAAGACGCTCCCTTGTCTTTCTTGACCCTGCATCCCTACAGTGGTCAACGCAGAGCTGACTGGATTGAAAGTAAACTGATTTCTCCCTATATGGCTTATCTGAGCACTTTTCATAATGCTGATTATGAATCTTTGGATATAACCACTCTTTTCCTTTTGTATATTTTTTTTTTTACAGAAGCTACAATACATTCACTGTACACGAGGGCAAAGAACAAACAATTAAAAAAAGGATTCCGGGTCTGCATCATGCTGGCGTCTGCTCTGATACAGTCAAAGGGTTTGAGGAGCGTAAGTAGTGGTTATCCCACTGGACTGCGTGTCACACAGCCTCATTTAAACTGCCCCCTCCGGCCATAACCTCGGTCATAAAACTCATATTTCCACTCTCACTAAAAATTCAAATATGTACAAAAATAACACAAAATATGTGCAATAATAAAAAGGAAAATGTACATCCAGTGTAGGACTTTCACAATGTACACAAAGCCATCCTTGTTTTCATCTAAAACATAATTGATACAAATGTTTTTTCTTAAAGAACTGCATGTAAAATAGTTGTATGTATCACACAGAAAATCTTGCGGCCAAAAAACGTAAATCAGCATCAGTCTATTTGTAGATTTTTTTTTTTTGGAATATTTCTCTTTAATCTTAAGAATTAAAATTTCATGGTGATTTGCTTTCCAGTTGAAGTTGCATTCAGTATGTAAATTGTTTATTTTTTTATGGGGGTTTGGATTGTAGGCTCAAGGAATGGGCATGTAGAGGGAATATGGGGTGGAGGACTACAGAATGAGGTGATGATCAGTTGCAGAAGGAGGGAAGGAGGTTTGGTGCCACATGCCTCTAAACATACCATTCTTTCTTCGAAATTACAGAGCCATCGGTTTGGGAAACCATGTCATCGGTAATCTCAACTTCGTGGTCATATGGATAAGCTAGACTCCGCTCTTCGTACTCGTGACTCTCGCTTTCGTCTACTGTGAAATACGGCCTCTTCAGGTCGTCATCGTCGAAAACCCGGTCGCTTCTTTCGTAGAGCCCTGGGCCTCCCATCTGACTTGGCTTCTTCTCATCGTCCGAGTCCTCACCGTACGGCAAGTTCTTGGGGAGGGCTGGATGAGCGGACAATCCACCTGGCTTGCTGTACCCATTACCATAAACATGCTTCTTGGTACTGTAGTCTCCCTTAAAGGTGCGTTGCCGTCGCCGGAGAATGACGAAGAGGATTATCAAGGCCATCAGGAGGAGGACGACCCCTCCGACTGCACCGCCAATGATGACCCCTGAACTGTGCTGGTCCTTCGTGACCCGGTCATTTGGGATGTGAGGGAGTTCTGGGTAGGAAAAGACACATGGAAGGGGAAAGTGTATCAGTGCTCTGGTGCAAGGGGGGGTGGTTTTGGGGGGTGCAGGTGGAAGGATTGTGCAAGGGTTAAAGGGAGGGAAAAGCAACATAAAAAGCCAATCTCCAACCCCCCAGATAGTAGGCAAAGCAAGTAGGGTCATCATTCATGCAGATCGAAAACAACTGAAGTTCAATGTCACAACTTCCTAAAGACATACTTTTACATGTAACACATAAAATTAGATCATGCAGTTCTCTTTTCTTAGGATTAAATACTGAGAAAGTGTAACACTTTTACTGAAAAGCAACTAGAAAAACATTTCTCAAATGCTAAAATTATGACAATTACAATTTACCACTATCCATTTTACCACGTGGCAATTCTTTCCAGCAATCTTGAATTCTTGGCGAAGCAAAGTAATTAGTGTATTTCACATTCTCTCTCTCTCTCTCTCTCTAAAATAGGAACACTGTGTGGCACAGGCAAGAGAAATCATCAATATCCAAGAGACGCCAGAAAATGACCTCAAACACACAACACATACAAAATAAAAGCATATTTATAGCCATTGTCAGTCTTTTCCTGGTTTAATAACCTTAAGCATAATAGTATCGAAAAGGGGTAACACATCCAAGTTTCAGTTTTTCAAAAGTGAAAAAAAAACGTCTAAATAGATTCTAGAACTTTCCAACCATCAAACATCCCCTTGATTGATTCATGGTCTCCCTTAACTACACTAACAAAAAAAATAACTGAAGGAATCTCTGAAAAAAGAATGTCCACAATATGACTAAATTCAAAACTATATGAAATTATAAAAATAGTATTCATGTCACCTGTATGTGATATGCACACTTCTCAAGAATGGGTCTTGTGTTTTGAGTGACTATTTCACAGGTAACATCATAGCCAAGGCCCCAAAGGCCCTGGTCCATTGCATGGGTCACAATTTTTGCGGAGGCACATGTGAATGACAGCTGAACTGCCTGCCACATTTTAATAAGCCCTTTACCTCATCTCCTCCCACAATACAACCATCCAAATATGATCTCACTATCCAAATAAAGTCTTTCTCGCAAAACCGTACTTGAATCTGAGTGCAGAGAGAATTGCAAGAAATACATGAGAAAAACATGCCGGAATTTTCCACATCGGACACAATGTGGAAAACAGAACTTTTGTTTACAAGTCATTGCATTGTCCCCACATAACAGCATCTTCTCCTTTAATTAAAGGGACGGCACGCTACGATTTTTTCCCAATTTTTAACCATGCAGCCCTGTCCAGTCACGCACACAGCTTAAGCCGTTAGGATCTGCATGAAAGAACATGCAGAGACATGCTCATTTGGGTTTAAATTACCATTGAAAGGATTCCATTCTTAGTTCTGTTACAATTTTTTTAACAATTTAATGTTTCCATATGAGGATGCCAACTAGCATGCCTGTTTAATTTATGCCAAAATAAAGGATAAACAATTTGCCTGGCGAGAGTGTAAGTCACCAGCCGGAAACTGGTTGCTGTATTACCATGAGGTTTTCTAGCAATTCCGTCATTTAAACACACATTGCTGGCTTGTGATTATTATTTTTTTCATAGAATAAAAGCACGTATGGTTCATTTTATTACATGTATCTCTCACACTTACCCTGGGGTCAAATTGGCCCCAAAGGCACATGTCAGGTGACTTTTCATAGTAACATAATTATTGGAGTAGCGTGTAAGAGATATGAGAAGTGCATTTTGGTGACCAGAGTTCACAAGTTGATTAATTCCACTTGTCCCTCATTCCCAAAAATATACGGTATCAGTGTGTCGTGTTTTGTTTTTCGCCAATTTTGACATGACCTCCGAGGATATTTGATCATGCTCTTTCCTTACTTTGCGATTACGGAGAGATATTTCATCACATCATCTATATTCGCTTAAAATGTAATTCTCAGTTTCCGTAATGGATCCTGTAATCTTGGAAGAAAATTGATGCGTTTTGAAATCCTGCTGCAGCCGGGTTCCGTGTTGACCTTCAGGTTTCTGGAAATCAGGCAGTCTGAATAATACAGAATGAAGAGTGTGCGTACTCGACAAGTTGGATTTTGTTATTATAAATGAAGGACTAAGTATGTAATTGTCTTGTATGTGGTCTGAAGATCATTTATTTTGTTGTATAAGTCATACGAGTTTCCCAGTATGCAATTCACCGATGGCGTCAAGTCTCTCAACTGTGGCGGCAAAAAGCAAGAGCTGAGAGAAGATAAGAATGATAGGATGACTTCTGAAATACTGGAGAGAAACAGAAGTAAAAAAAAATAAAAAAAAAAATACAAATGATGCCTTAAAAGATCAGTTTGGAAATGAAGTACATGGATTACTGCTCAACATGGGAAGAAACCAAGTGATTCTGCTCAGTAGAACAAATGTTCTGTCCATCTATCCATCTAATTTTATTTTATTGTGCAGTAAATGAATATCATCTTTGATGGCACCCACTCCCTTTGAAGGCCAAACTTGAATATCTGCCCTCCCTACATGTAGTGGTTAAAGGCTGCTGTCCAGAATGAGATTGGACGGCCAGCCAAAGAGGAAAATCTGTAAATCTCTAAAGCTGCATGTGCACGTCCGGTTTGCCATCATGCCAACAACATCACACCACAGAAGTACCGTCACGCGATTGGTTAATTCCATCCAATTAACCTCCAGGATCATCTGCTGGCTAATTGCTCTGGGCAGAGCTCAGCAGATAGGCTACTGCCCAACATAGGGGAGTTAGCTTCTGTTTTTACATGTCACACACATTGAGAAAACCCTAACCCTAACCCTTTGCGGACAGCTTACTCTACAAAAAGCAAGTTGAGGGAGGCGTAAACACAATTTCCCCACGGGGATCAATAAAGTATCAATTATTATTATTATTATTATTATTAAAAGACTTTGGAGGATGTAGACATACATTTCACTTAGTGGTGTGCCACGACGTAAAAGCCCTTGTTGGAAGAGGGACGTTTGTGCAAAATAAGAAACTCCAGTAACAGCGGTCATTCCAACATGTGGAATGGCTACTTGTTTGTAGCCAATGGGGAAGGTCTGAATTAAATATGACCACTATAAAAACATTTCTTGAAGGAAAATATCCATTGGTTTGTGTGTGATGTGGTTTCCAAACAGAAGTAGCAGATACAAGTTACTAAGCATTATTATCATGACCTGTAATCACACAGGGTCAGGTGTCTATTGCTTCTCTAATTGATGCACACAAAAAAGGAGAATTTCTAGTGATCACAGGCATTTCGGCGCTCGTGCGCTTCGTATTCGTGTTGTTTTGCTCGCCCCCTTTATTGATATGGGATATGAAGGCCACATGCAGATACAAAGGATTTGACTCAGCTCTATAGAAAACGTCCCTCTGCTTGCAATATTTGGCTGCTCTTGGAGACCCACATTTATAGAGAATTTACATTATTCAGTACAATCCATATATTACTGCAGGGCATGTTAGCTCAAGGTCTTTAGATATAATGTATGCAGAAAACCAATTCATTACAGCAATAATGTCAGCGCATTCTGACTTAAAATTCACTTGGCATTGCATTATGAAGGCCAGAAAAGGTTTTTAATTTTCATTCTGCATTCATCTATTTTTTGTGCATATACAGTACATACACACACACACACAGATACACACACGGAGGTACACACAGATTTGCACAGTGCAAAAGTATTCAGAAAGTATTCAGAACCGAGAAAAAAAAATAATACTCAAAATGATTTCAAGCTATGAGTTTTAAATTACACAATATGAAAATGCCACTGGCAAAAAAAAAATTGATTGTTTCAGTTGTGGCAAATCTTAAGTTAGTTGCACAAAATTTCACTAACAAGCCAGGCATTTAGTTGACTGGCGTATGCCAGTGTGCAGTAATATGACTCACGATCAGTGATCACAGATTTCAAGTTAAAAGCATCCGTATCTGTGTGTTCTCTCAGTCAGGTAAGATCAAGGAAATTTCATATCAAGTCAGAGATCTAGGAGACAGGTATAAAAAAAATCACAGTCCGTGGGTCTCCCTATTGACATCATCATCAAAAAAGGGGAGAGACATCATACAACACAAAACACTGCTTAGATCAGGTTGTCCCTCCCAACCCAGGAAAGAGGGACACTGGTAAGAAATTTGCAGGCCAACAGCAACTTTCAAAGCACGGCAGAATTCAGTGGCTTAGGAGGAGAATGAGCATCAGTTATTTCCAGAATATGAAACGGAAGAGAATGAACATTTGTTATTTCCAGAATACTGCATAAAAGTGGCCTGTATAGTAGGGAGGCAGGGAGGAGGTCATTGCTTAAAAAAGGAAAAAAAAAAACATATCAAAGCTTGCCTAGTGTTTATAACAAAGCATGTGACTGATCCTGAAAAAAATGGAAAAGGGTTCTGTAGACACATGAAAGGAAAAGTGAAGATGAAGAGCTGTGTTTGGCACAGAGCCAGCACAGGCCATCACCCAGGAAACCACATCCCAGCAGTCCAGTTTGGCCATGACATCATCATGCTCTCTGGTTACTTTACAGCACTAAGGACCGGAATGCCTGGTGCCAAACAGCTATCCTGCAGTAGCTTCAGAAGAAGAAGTAAGAGTCCTACAGCAGCTCAGTAAAAGATCTAGTCTGAATCTATGGCCAAGACATGAAATCTGTGGCCCATACCAACCAACCTCGACACAAAAAAGTCAAAAAGTCACGTTGGCTTAAAATAATTATTGTCGGTGAATCGCATGGAAATAAACAAAGAATCACTTTGTTATTTTTATCCGGCATCTGCATGGTGCAGCTGTTTCATGGAAGTAGAAAGTGAAACTGCCTTCCTTATACCAGCAGCTCGCGCATACTTCAGTGTCCAGCGTCCGCTAGCTTTTTAGCATGTATTCTGTACAGTACCACTTACGCCTGAACTTGGCCATTAGCCATTCTAGACATTTAAAGTGCGAATGACTCTACAGTAGGAATTCAAGTCACTTTGTGCTGTATTTCTAGAACCAAAGCAACTGAAAGCTGGCAGAGATAAATGCAAAAGGTGGTAACCATAATAATTTAAAAAAAAATCACACTTATTACTAAAATAATTTGGTTCATGAATCTCAGTTATTAATACTGACTTTTTTTTATGAATTGAAAATAATTACCAGGCTAATCTGCCCTTTTCAGAAATTGGGACACAATGTCTCCTATCACAGTTGATAAGTGGGAAATTCTTTAATTTGGCATTCACAAGGACTTGCTGGCTTTAATTGTATACCACAATATTATATCTGTATTCTGTATTTGTTATTTATTAACATTAGACTAGCCCTATAATTTACATGCAAATCATTAGGGTTTGATACCTCAATTGTTATTACTTATGGAGATAAAAGAGAGATCTACGTAAAGATCCGAGGATTTATCTCTTAACACATACACTGATTAATCTGGGCAAACTATAGAACCCGATTTAACTGCACCAGCTGTCTCACTGTGCCTGGAAGCAGCAGGATCCATGGCTCTCAACAAATGTTTAAACTCTGCTGCAGAGCATCAGTGATCCAGCTGTTTTGTTTGTCACATGTAGGTGATGTAGGTTCTACGCAGCATTTCACACAAATCTCACATTTAATACCTGAGGTTATGTGTCAAAAACGTGTAAATTTAATTAACATAAAAGTAACAAAAGTTGACCGGAGTGGTGGGCTTACTTGACTAGTCTACAAGGTATGAGATTTGGAGATGAATATAGACTGAATTAGTCATGTAATTGTTCTGCTTTTTTTAAACTGACCGTTTCTAACTAACCAAAGGTGCAGGTAAAAACAAACAAATAATTTGATTTCCCCCACAACAAAAACGAATCTGTAATTCCCAAAAAAGTAATTATACCGAATTTCCCAGAAACGCAGAAACGGGAATAAAGAAGAGTCATACTTAAGGAGAACGCAAGATATTTAGTCTGCCACTCTGAAATGATGAGCTTGTTCCTGCTGCTGATTGAGACTGTTCAGCACGAAGAACCATTAGCAATAGCGGACGTGACACATGTTGATTTCCAGAAGCTTCAGTACTGCAAGAAAGGCTCACGGGCTGAATAATGAATGAGCACAAATATTCACAAAACCCAGACACATGCACACACAGATTTGGTATCTGTATCTTTATGGGGACTCTCCATTCATTTTAATGGGCAAATCCCTAATCCCAACATGACAACCTTAACCCCTACCCAGCCCTAACCTTAACCATAAGTAACCAAACAAAATACAAGACTTTTGACTTTTTTAGTTTGTTGATTGCCGTCACATACTTATAAAATTGAGGTTTATATTGTGTAGACCTAAAAATGTCCCCACAAGCTAGAAAGTAAGAAGTTTTACGACACTGTGGGGACATTTGGTCCCCACAATCTGGTAAATACAAACACACTCACACACACAGACAAATCAAGATTCTGTTGATACTGGGTACCTGTTAATACACAGATACAATATATTTATTCATATTATTTTTTTAAAAGTTAATGCGAAATATAAAACCAAAACAACACTAAACTACATTTAAATGACTTTAAGGAGAAATCATTAATGTACTGAAATAGTCCATCAGTGAAGAAGACCATCAGTTGTGCAGAGATCCCCATGAAAGGGCCTTATTTTCTCATGCCTTTCATTTCCCATCTCACCCACTCCATGGTTTTGTCGTTATCTCAGCTACAGAAAGAGGCCAGGAAGATGAAAGGCAGCAACATGCAAGAACGAAAGATGGTAGCTGAATTGGGTCTGAGCCCAGGAAAAATCCAAAGAGCAGGAACAGAAATCAACAAGCAGCCAACGTGCGGAACGTTACCCAAAAGTAAGCACGCGGGCGCTCTCTCATTTAGGGTCGAACCAACAAGCAGCCAACGTGCGGAACGTTACCCAAAAGTAAGCATGCGGGCGCTCTCTCATTTAGGGTCGAACCAACAAGCAGCCAACGTGCGGAACGTTACCCAGAAGCAAGCATGTGGGCGCTCTCTCATTTAGGGTCGAACCAACAAGCAGCCAACGTGCGGAACGTTACCCAAAAGCAAGCATGCGGGTGCTCTCTCATTTAGGGTCTAAACAAAATCACGACAGCTCCCACATCCCCGAAAGGTCATCCATTTTAAATAATTTCTATGATTCAGAACTTTAAAATTATAGAGCAGGGTTAGCTTGTGAGTCATTAAAAGATTTAAAGAAAATGTATGGCAATGCAATTTCATAGGTATTTTGAATATGTGTAATGTTGGACTGACTTTTTACTGAAAAAATGTATTAAAGGAATCTCAATGCAAATGACATTGCTTCATGCAGATACATATAAACAACCCTCACAAGAGATAAGACTCAGATGTATTTTTTTTCATTCCAAACATTTCAGTTATTGTCCTTGGTTTCTGGCAGGCATATTTTGTTCTATTCTTGGTTCGGACAGCTTTATTCTACCACTCTGCTCTCGTGCAGATCTCTGCTGTCGTGATTGTCGGCTACGACCGCCATGCTCTGCTCTAATGTGGAAATGAGGAAAGGCTCAGACAGGGAAACCACAGCCACCGACGCAATCTCCTGTCACGCATCATAGTAAAAATTCACTGGTGCCTTGTGTCAGGTGTGGCCCACCAGATGCATGTGCGATCACTTTGCCTGTCCCATCTTGCATTGAGGCTAAAAAAAGAAATCCTTGTCTCCAAAGGAAACTAATTTGACAACTAAATTAATTTGACTGACACCTGCATAATACATTTGCGATTCACTCGGTAGTTCAGTTAAAGCACAGATGGATCAAGCTGTAACCAAGGTGAGCCCCAGTCAGACTTACCTGTGACATTAACTTCCACTTGCCCAGAGTGTGTTCCAATGCTGTTGGTAGCATCACATACGTATGTACCGGCCAGATCATATGTGACAGGCCCTTTGAAGGACAAAGTGTTGTTGCGGATCTCAACTCCGGCGGGCATTGAGCCATTCAAGCTGAAACAGTGAGACATGAAACTTGACCGTCTGATAACAGATGACAACTATATGAAACTACGGACCAAGATAATTCTTTGAAGAGAAAGAAAAAAAAAACACCAACCTCACCCTGGTACAATGCATTTCAGAGAAAAAAAATGACATTTTCAGGTCAGAAGGTTTGCATAATTCTAAAAAATACTTATCCACGAATCCTTTGAATCTACATGAATGCAGTCATGGGGAATTTTAAGAGCAGTGTGTTTTGAACTCTGTATTCCTGTGTCTGCCCCTCTCATAATTCACCCAGTTCACTAACGAATGCTTTTTCATACACTTTCAGATACAAAAAGTCATTTACTCTATATCTATGAAAAACCACAATGCCACTAAAGCCACATAGGGAAAGTATTTGAGACCAATGTAAGGCAAAATAAAGTACTTTTTTTCCCATTATTCAAACACTTTCACCTTTTCCATACAGCCTATATCCAGATGCATTAAAATTATTATTATTTTTCATAGTAGTAATAACAATAACAATAATTATAATGGTAATAATAGCATTATACAACACAGAAGACAAAGCTATTGTAAATGTTAAACATAGAGCAATAACTGAACTATATATATTGTCCAGATCAGCACTTTCATATGGCTGCATTTCCATGTTCATAAACTGTCAATAACAATAAATCCCTCCTGCTCGCCTTAAATTTCAACGACACTGTTATTTTATGTAAAAGCTCCAAAAGTGCTACGCATTTATCAGTTCAGTTCGCTCTTTTAAATGCTTTATAGCGCATCACTCAATTGCGATAAGTTCTGAAAATACCACGCACTTAAGTATGGTGACACTTCCATTCATAGCGCAATACGCATGTCGTCTCTAGAAACTGACGGTATAGTTACACTGCTAGTCAGGAAAAATGTTATTAGTCTTACTTCCAATTTCTAGTTTTATTCCTCTTGATTAAATACTGTTCGTGTAGCATAACTGTATATGTTAAACCGTAAAATGGAACACCAGGAATTTCAATTTCACTAACAATTTTAACCACTTGCATTTTTAAAATGAACTCTTTTTATGACTCACATAATAAAACCTACAGGTGACATAAACTTGTCCTTTAACTACAATTTTTTTACAATAATTTCTACATTGAATGCTACAGATATATATGGAAAAAACACTTTATACGGTATTTACCATTAAACAGACACACTCCACTTGGGCTTAGGGACATGCAACTGGAATTTCTAAATGGTTTCCAACACGAGAATCTTCAATGTGTATAGTCTCTGCAGTTAAATGCCTGAATAATTTCACATTGATGTGTTTGTGTGCTTGTGCGTGTCTGAACTGTCACTGAACTGCCCCACGCTGACCTTGAAACAAGAGCTGAGGGGAAGTGTCACAACAGATTTGGTGTCTTATGTCCATTGTCGAGATGGTCGTCCTCCCCTATCTGTCGGCACCATGCCCTTGCTGTCCCTGATCACCATCAGCCTTTACCTTTCTCTTTCCCTTTCCCACTGTCCCTGCTTATCTCATCCCATCGCACCAGCACAGATCTGCAGTCAGCTTAACTCCCGTCTTTCTTCCCATTGACACTGACCCTCCATTTTTAGCTACAAACATTCCATTTCTCTAATTCCGGAACTTCGCCCCTTCTAAATCAGAGTGGGCATAGCTTTGTAGGCGAAGGAGGTCCGAGGTGAACATCTGAGCTAATTCTCAGATGACCTAAATATCCTGGTATGACTTTATAGTGGATAATCACTGCTTCTCAATTTAAATTTATAGTATTGAATTGCACCAGTCATGAAGACACTTGTTTTGTATCCAAAAGATCATCAGTTAATGCTCTGGGGTAAAATATCAGGACATCAATTGCTTTGCTAAAAATCTCCACTTGCATTAAATGAGCAAAATCATCCCGACAGCCTGTCCCATCCCTACGCCGGCACAATCCATATAATGCAGCGTGAGAAACACTTTGAAAACTGTCGAGCCACAAATTTCTAAATTCATTCAATAACCACCATAATGGGTATGCAGCCAAGAGATAATTTTTTTGTTTCTTTATCGGACATACTTTGTAATTCTGGGTTAATTTGAGTCAAATCACAAAGCAGGTCATTACTGAATATGTATCTTCAGAATAACAACAGCGGCAGTACATGATGAGAGACGAAAGCAGAGCTCTTTACTTATACTCTACACTATATACCTATTTACTTATCAGGAGGACAGAAATGTACTGTAACTGTTCTTGCAATTTTTATACGATCATCTCTTCAATTAATACATATTTGGTTTTACGATATTAACCACTTGAATTTTCAAAATGAGTTTGCAAGACTGATTCTGTACAATTAGTATTAATATTATTACTTTAAATAAATGCACCACTTATACATTTTTGTATATGTATTAAAGGACACTCACAGCTTCCACTCAAAATGAGTCACAGGGGGATTCGCTTCAGTCATGCAGGTCAGTCCCAGTTTATCTTGTCGGTTCAGGTACCAGTTACCATCAAAACCCTCTATTTTGACCACTGGTTTATCTGTAAAGAAGTCGGGGTGGCTGGGTCACATTTACTTACATATACACTGACACATACACACTTTTCATTTGAGCATAATGTTCTGATTATTTAATGAAGTTTGTTTGGATTTCCTGAAAACTATAAACAAGATACATAAAAGAAAAACAATATAAAAGAAATATGTGATTTTTTATAACATATTGCTTCTCTGATTACATTTTAATTATGTTAATAGGTAATAGGTATTACAGGGTCAACTTATATTAATCCACAATGTAATACATAAATTACTTGAGTTAAACGTTTGAATAATCCTTAATAATTCATAGCAGTGCTTTGAAAAATGTGTTGAGTCAGCATGCCTTAACACATGGGAGGAGGCCTGGAGTAACACTTACACTGAACGTTGAGAATAATGGTATCTTTGGTGGTGTCGTTGTTGTACGTAACGATGCAGGTGAGCTTCTGCTTGTGCATCTGTCGACGGGGAATTATGAAGTAGTCGCTGCGCACAGTCGCTGTGCCATTGGAAAGGGGAATCTCCTCCGTTCGCGCCTCACCCTTTAGTGTCGTTTCCCAGGTAATCACTCCTGGGGGCTTCCCGCTGGCTGCCAGGCAGGTAGCTACACTCACCTTCGGACTGGATAACTGTGCCACTATTGTTGGGGCAGACTGAGTCATTTGGATGATGGGGCGGGCTATAGAACACAAAAGGAAGATCAGTTAGCAGAAATGCTTTATTACTCTTATTACACTTTTTTTTTATAGAAAAAAAAATCATGGACCCTCAAGGTAAAGTATCTTTGTAAAGAATAACGCAGAATGACTTGTAATACCTCGGCAGTAAAGTCCATGTCTTTTGGGCTTATTTTACAGTTAAAGATGCTTATTTTACAGTTAATGGCATGTAACCTATGTACCGGCAGTCGTTTAAAAAAAAAAAAACTACAATAAAAACATTTTCCAGTTTTCATGTAATTACTGGTACTGGTCATAAGTAGTGAAATAAATAAATAATCTGTGTAGTATGTGTATACAGACACTCCTCACTTAACCTACCTGTTCACCGACCGCCCGGACTTAGGGCCAGCTCTCCGGCCAGCCGGTGTTGGATGCTGTACGAGATCTTTGGCCGTTTCTATTCTATCCTGTTTGTTCTCTCTCATTTATTTGGGTTGGCGAAGCAAGGTTGTATATTATTTGCAGTAATTGGCTTTTATTTTGATATGCCATAACCGTTGCCTTTAGTTTGATGCATTTGCTTTGCAGTGTGGGACCGGGGACCCCCAGTAGCGCGTAAAGCACGGACGTGCGCAAGGTTAAAGTTTTCCTGTGTCTTATACTTTTCTTATGTCTTCGAAAGCAATGGCTGTAAGTTTTTACTTGCTTCCTGTCTTAGTTTATATGTGCAAGTGACTTATTTATTTTCCATGTGCTGTTTTAGGTCATTACAGTATACAGTATAATACTGTATAAACATTCATAATTATACTAGAAATGTTACAAGTGGTGCAAAGGTGACATTAAAACAATATAGATATATAAATAAAGATATACAAATAGATATACCAGTAAAGATGGTTGACATAAACCTACTACCAGTGCAGTATGCTTGAAATATTGGTAAGGGGCGGCTCCTCGACCAATTTGTTTAATGACCTAGTCGTCGGATCAGAATTCGGTCACTAAGTGAGGAGCGTCTGTATTGCCTCAAAAAAAGCACAATTTAACACTAGAACATATTAAGAACATTAAGAGTAAAACGATAAAAACTAACAAGAATTTATTTTATCTATAAAGTTACTGCTCACACACTTTGGCAGACATAAAATCATAGTTTTACACCAACAAGAAAATCATTTAAACATCATTTTCTTTGACTGCCTAAGACTTTGGCACAGTGCTGAATTAGTAGCTACAGCATTTAAGACGCATGTGAAAGACAGGATGGCATCTTTAGTGGTGCTAAAAATATACAGTATTTTGGAAATTGCAGCACAGAACTGTATAGAACATTCAGAAGGAGCAGGACAAAGATCCACCTTCACTGAGAGACTTCCATTTCCTGCTGTGTTTCTGACGGCACACAGCAGATAATCCCTCAAAAAGCAGAGTTAGAATTATTCAAGAACATAATGTGCAAATTCTAATATGTTTTATCTATCCATGCTCCTGCAGAAAATCGCTAAACTGTGTTCATCAGGGCAGTGATTGTGCATGCAGATGTCGGAGATCCCACATAATTTCCAGGTCCTCTTTCCTCCAAAGGATGGAATCTTTCTAAATAACTGTACTTATAAACCTTATCCTTACTAACAATAGCTAAAAAATGCTAGCATTACATTGTCCAAGGATAACTTCTACTCTACTAACACCAGTTAGAATTAACATACAAATTTAATTCAAATTAAGGTTATTGTACATTAAACATGTGTATTTGTTACTGCTATACACAAGTTCAGCTAATTAAAATACTCACTCAGATCAGTCAAGAAATGGATGAAGCTGTGGTGATTGTAATGCTTTGCTCTACCAAAGACAGTGAGGGTGTAGAGATCATAATGCTTTGCTCTACCAAAGACAGTGAGGCTGCAGAGATCGTAATGCTTTGCTCTACCAAAGACAGTGAGGTTGCAGAGATCATAATGCTTTGCTCTACCAAAGACAGTGAGGGTGTAGAGATCATAATGCTTTGCTCTACCAAAGACAGTG
>JAODKC010000041.1:7637775-7681716 GCA_026777985.1 Mormyrops attenuatus | reverse complement strand
GATCATAATGCTTTGCTCTACCAAAGACAGTGAGGGTGTAGAGATCATAATGCTTTGCTCTACCAAAGACAGTGAGGTTGCAGAGATCATAATGCTTTGCCTACCAAAGACAGTGAGGTTGACCATGTTTTCACGGTTGCCTGCAGGAAAGGTGGTATACTCGCAAATGTAGGCAGCCTCATCTGACAGCTGTAGGTTGGAGAACACAATGGTGGTGTCTTCCAGTGATGGTATTTTCTCCTGGACAGCTTGTAGCTTGAAGGACACGCGTTCCTTGAATGGATTCAGCACAGACACACCCATGGTGGGATTGGCGATGGCCACGTTCTGCTTGGTGCCATTGAGAAACTTTTGCCACGTAACCTGAGAGATCTTCACTGGAGGATTGGTGTTGATGAACAGGCAACGGAGCTCAACCTGAGAGCCCACATATCCAGACTTGGTGGCATCCATCTGGACCATCTGACCATTTGACCCTGGAAGAAAACCAACAAACTGACAATTAAAACAAACAGTGTCTGACCGAATAAGATAAGATAAGTTTCATTGACCCCAAGGGGAAAGTCTTCTGCATACACTTACAAGGTACATGACTGGCACGGACAGTCACAGCATACATTGCCAATCAAAATTAGCAAAAGCAATTTATGTATTGAATAACAGAATACAAAATAACAGAATACAAAGCTGGGTCGAAGTAAAATGCTGGATATGTGGCAAATCATCACAACCTGACTCTTGCATAGGACGGCATAGACAATGAGCACATCATCACACTCCAACATCCACAGCGAAGGCTCATTTACAAACACAAGATCACAAACTCACTGTATGCTAAGGCAGTGTTTTCCAGCCTAGTCTTAGGGGACCCCCAGACACGTTTTCGCTGCTTCCTGGCAAAGCATGGACTGTCTGGGGGTCCCCAAGGAGCAGGTTGGGAAACACTGTGTTAACGAACCCTGCTGTACACACACAGGCTGTACATTAAGCTGATATATGTGTTCTGCTGATGCCTTTGCAAGCTTTTGCCTGCTGGAAAAGCCTGTGTTATTTTTTTTATTTCTGCCTATTATCACCATAGTTATCTGGCAGGAATGACTCCTTCCTTTCTAAACACCATGATAAACTGCTACATCTCTCATTATTAAAATAATATTTGAAGATGGGGAATCAATCACAATCTTTAAATCAGACAAACAAGTACAGACTCATTTTTATTTGGAGTTACATATCAAATTAGTTCTCGTGTCTATCAGTGCTTAATATCGAATTCCAGAATAAGACTGCATGGAATTCCAGACTTGATTATTCTGGCGTCAAGTGAGCCTCATGTACCCTTAAGTAGATTCCATAATAAGAAAGAGGCTGATATAGAAACATACATGTCCCATAACAGCAATACATAACAGCAATTAACACTTCTTAAAATGAAACAGAAGACAGAGAATGCACTGCTTTTAACCAATGTTGGACATGCCTTGAAAACTTCCTCTAGAGATGTGCACATCGTGTAGGATTGGGATTTACCTAAAGATTTTTTTATAAAAATTGTCTATATGAAAATAATGATTGTTGCAACGTCTGGATCATGGTGGGATGCCTGAATCTCTGTAGACAGCTTAACCATGAGAGTAGAAATATAAAACTAGACAGGCTCAGAAGAGTCGGGCAATGATACAATCTGGTATAAACGGATCTTTTCACCAATGGAGCGAAACTGAGGTTTCCTGTCAAGGTAGCCTGGTGATGATGTGAGACATGATCTTTGTGGTTTGGGAGATATGTGACAGAATATAAAAAGAGACTCAATTCTTTATTCCAAGATATAAAAATATATATATAACTTTATGCATTTAGCGAATTACACATCAAGTGGTTGTTATTCTTGGTTTTTAAAATTTGAACACAATGGCAAGCAGATCAGCTAAGGAAGAGTAAAATATTCCAATAAAGCACATTTTATTTAAAGAGAAGTAGACAAAGATTCTCCATATAGGTGCCAACTCTGGCCATAACAAGATGTCGTAACATTTTGCAAGTCACTTCGGCGATTGCTGAGCGGCAGACGAAATGGATCAGGCAGCAGAGTCTGGTGTCCGCTTGCACACATGAGCACTGATGCAGAAGTAAGGTTTATTTGTGTAGCTATGTGTGTGTGTTTATGTGCTTGGTGGATGATAAGCAGATCAATATTCCACAAATCAAATATCTTACATTACCATTAAAGTAATCCAACTCAACGATGTTAAGTATGTCTTCATATAGATGATGTTGTTATTGCCCCAAGTTGAGACCCCTGCCAAGTCTAGCTGATTTAAAATCCACCCAGCCCTGAGGCCCTTGTTGTCCTACCTTTGTTTTGCAAATAATTAGAGGATAGGCACTACTGAATAAATTATTGTCTGACAAACACCATAATCTAAGTTTCTTTAGGAAAGGGTAGCGGCCTTGACTCTTTAAATCGCCAAGGTAGTGCACAGAAAATGAAGGACGACGGAAGTCGGCCGAAGGGACTGTGCAGCCTCAAAGCCTGGGTGCTGGACTTGCCCCAGCGAAAGGGTGGACTTAAAACACAACAGAGGAGACTGGATCTTATCTGAACAAAGGGAATCTATTCCCTTGGGCTGTTGTCTCAACAAGCTTTATAGCATCTTAAAATGACCCCTCCAGTAAGTCACCAGCTGTCATTCTGCAGTGTCTGACTCGATCAGAAGGCACTTTAACCAGGCATTTAGCAGCATGGCGTCACATTCAAAAAAGCTGTTTGCTACATGCAGCTTTCGGTTTGCCAGCAGAGTGTTTGTTAACAAGCAGGCTCAGCAGCTGACACAAAGCCTGTTGTATGTAAAACATTTGATCTTCAGGTCACCAGGAGGAAGAACATATGTGGTCTCACAGTTACATATGCTTGCCAGGATGTTTTGGTAATCAGGCAATTAAGAGCGTGGATTAGCACAACAGGTTGAAATTAGCGAACAATGCAAACGCATGACAAATGACAGACTTACTGAGATAGGATTGGAAAGGCCAGACAGACCAGGAGGAGAAGACAATCACCCGACCTTCTGCTCAAAGCACTTTTGACCATGTCAATCTCTATACAGCTGGTCCTACCATATCCACGGGTTCTGCATCCGTAGATTCAAACAACCATGAACGGAAAACTATTGTGGGGAAAAAAAACCCAGAAATTCCAAAAAGCAAAACTTGAATTCGCCACAAGCACTGTGCTGAATCCACGCAAGTTAAGTTCGTGTGTAGATTGACAAAGAATGAATTAATATTTTCTCTGTGTATAATTATATTTTCTATTGTATTATGATGGTTGCATCTGTACTTAAAATTGTTCAGACTTTTTCTTGCCATTATTCAATAAACAGTACAGCATAACAACTATTTACATAGCATTTACATTGCATTACGTATTATAAGTAATCTAGAGATGATTCAAAGTGTTCAGGAGGATGTGTGTAGGTTACATGCAAATTCTATGCCAGGACCTGAGCACCGTGGTGTTTGGTATTCATGGGGGGGTCCTGAAACCAATCGCCTGCAGACACAGAGGGGCAACTATATAAACGCAACCATTATATAAACATCCCTTTTCTGCTTCCAGTTCCAACAAAAGAAACTTCAATATTAAAGCTTAATTCATGTGGCCAGTTCTTTTTTCATATTCACCCATAAATGTATGCTTATTGAACAAAATAAAAATACTGAAAAAAATACTTACTGGGGTGTCTTCATAAACTATATAATTATATTAATGAATGTTACATTTATAGAGTGGTTTTCAAGACATCCAAAGCGCTTCACAGAACCAATGGGGAGTCGCTTCGACCACCACTGGGTAGCCCCCACCTGGATGATGCAACACTCACCACACAGTAGCTAGGGTGGTGAAGGGGCAGGAGAGAATTCACCAGTTAGATATAGGGGATGATTAGGAGGCCAGATCCGATAGGGCCACAGTGAGCAATTTCAGCCAGAACATCAGGGTGCCGTCCCTGCTCTTTCGAAAGATGCCAAGGGATTTTTAATGACCTGAGAGAGTCAGGACCTCAGTTTACGTCTCATCCAAAGGACGGCACCATTTTTACAGCAGAGTGTCCCCGTCACTGCACTGAGGCACTGGGATCCACACAGACCACAGGATGGGCTAACCTGTTGGCCACACCAACACCTCTTTCAGCACAACCCAGCTTAGTTGGTATCCCCCCCTTAGCTTCAGGTGGATCACCTGGTGCAGGTGGTATGGCTGCTGACAACAAATAATAGACATAATAATAATGATGATGATGATGAAGAGTATACAAACAAACGAAAAAAGCCGTTACGTAATAAAAGTTAGAGTAAGAGATCCACCCCCCCACCGCGACTCGCCAATGTGCGGTCAATGTTTGTCTGCTTTTTTTCCCTCCTCTGCTAATGCAAACATGGAGACAAAAATTAACATATTTTAAATACGAATGAGTTGACAAAGCTACTCCATTATTAATACACACACACACACGTTTGTATTCATATCTTTGAAGGGACCATACATTCATTTTTATGTGAAAAACACTCATCCTAACGACAACGACTTTAACCCCTACCCAGCCCTAACCCTAACCATAACTAACCAAACAAAATACCAGAAAAAGACTTAAAAAAGACTTTTGGCATTTTTTGTTTTCTGACTTAAGTCACAGATTTTTATAAAATTGAGTTTTCCCTTGTGGGCACTGGAAAAAATGGTCCCACAAAGTCAAAATGACAGGTTTCTAATCACATTGTGGGGACATTTGGTCCCCACAATGTAATATATACATGCCCACACACACATACTATACAAATGGCAACCTCAGCCTCAAATAAGGACACTGCAGTTTCTATTATGCAACCCACACAGTGAAGTCATTGTTTAAACAAGTGACTGAATGACATCAGCCCAGTACTAGACAGCGGCCTCCAGCCCATGGAGGCTGTTAGTGGGAAAACAGGTTTCTGTTTTGTTAATGATTGCAGGAGAAACGTCTGTTTGGACAGAACCTGCCTGTTAGAGTATTCCTGTTTCAGAGCAAAGACTCAAATCTGTCACTACCCGATTGGTGCTCTAGTAAAATGCGATGAAGTTGTGCGTCACTTCATCGAGAAACAAGTATCATCCGAAACCATTTTATCTTTTTTTGTCGTTTTGATTGCTTTTGCTGATTTGCTTCAGCAAGTAAAATTTCTTTATTTTATACCTGGGAAAAATATCAGTGTCATAACAGTGATTTCACACAAAATGTAAAAAGGTAAGAACAAAAAAAAGGAACTTCAAAGAATATGGATGGTAGAATCACAGAGCTGTACCGCATAAAGCAACACAGAGGAATGGCCTGTTTGTATGAGCAAGATTAGATACGGAGGGAGAAGCGGAGGAAGCACTTTTAGTATTTCCATGATATGATCAGCTTAATTAAGGACTATGACACAAGAATAAAAGGATTAATGGAAGGGACTAAACTGTATTTGTACATTTACAAAGCAAGATGGCAGAAACTTGAAAGGTATTAAGCAAGAAAATTTAAATAATAAGAAAAGTGCACTCAGTGAATACGCTTTAAAAATCTCCCCTGGGATAATGCACAGTGCAGAATCTCATAGACTGTTAAACACATGGCAGACAAAACACTTTGATCATTTAACATTTCGGTTACTATAAAGGGCCTAAATTATGTGCATTAATTCATGTTATCATTCTTATGGGAAAAAAAAAAGTTCACTGTCATATTGGTCTGCAGCTGAAGATTAAATAAAAACATTATGCAACTAGTGGCCATTTTACGAGGCACACATATGTAGCAGTAGGTATGACACTGTATTGTCTCCCAAAGAACTTCCGCATTTAAAGAGGCCTTTCTACACTCCCACTATACGGGCTGCTATTTTTCTCACTTGTGGTCATTCTCCCCCGACCGCTCACATGCACCAGGTGTTTTCAGCCACAGCACGTCATAACCACAACAGCGGGCAGCAACAATCACCTGTTTTAAAATTGCTTAGATCATGTGTCTTAGAAGTTCTAACGTTTAACCACACGGTAAATGAAGCCCTTGACGCTGTCAGCATGCATCGCTGTGTGTGCAGGATAAGGCTCTGTTAGCATTAACGAGAAGGAGCACCTAAAAAGTGGCATTTTGTAATTCAAGGATTGTAGGATTAATTGTGTGGGTACAATTTAGGTCAATATTATTATTATTATTATTATTATTATACGTAAAAATAATGGTAATAATAGGCAAAGGGATGGCCAGTGCATTCGGATTATTGTGGGTAATGACAGATGAAAGGTCTTGCTGGTCCATGCTTTTGGAAGCAACGGCAACGCCGCGGCACGGCACGCAGAGAAGCAGACAGGAAACGCCAGGTGACCGAGGCCAGCGCCACAGCAGATTACAGCACTCCAGATACTGGCGTGCAGGATGCAGGCAGCTGTGTGTGGACCTCATCTCCCGTTCTAATGATATCAATGCATGGAAATGCCTTCTTCCTGTTTGCCGGTCTGCAGCAGACACACTATGCAAAATTGTGCTTAGCTCAACAGGTCTGGGAGGTCCTGGGGTCAAATCTTGTGGCCAAAAGAGTGACCATCTCCCCGATGACCTGGAGCAATCCTAAGGTTTACCCTACTTTGAGCAAAAGCAGCTGCTAATTAAATAAAAATGTAAATGCACCCCTCTTATGCTGCTAATGCATCATTTCCACTTCTCACTATTACACAAGAATGAGGGGAGAAAAAACTGAGAAGGCAAACAAGGTTTTATGTGAGGCTCAGAAATCTTGTAAGGATGGTATGAATGAAATCTCACAGTGTCACACCTGTCTCTGATTGACTAATTGCCCACTCCGGGCTGATGGCAATTAAAGCCCAGTCTTACTTAAGTAGTGCAGTGAGCACTGCTTGGTCGTCGTCACTGCTCTTAGCGCTTAGGGCTCAGTTGGCTCTCAGTCAAGGATTTGTTTTCTGCGGCTAGATGGAGTAGGTCTATGTCCTCTGTGCCAGCCAGTAGCCAGCAGGTACTGGCTTGGTGGTTTTGGAACTCATGGTTCTTGTTGACTGGCGTCTTCCTGTAGGCTTCGGCCTGGCCAGTATCTGATTTAGGGATTCATGATCCCAAGTAGCCGACATTCCGCCGCTAGTGTGCCGCTGGTTTCCTGTCTTTAGGGTTTTCTGTGTGTCCTGGGTTCTGTGTTCTTGCCCCTTTTTAAGCTCCCTGGTCTGGGATCTTCAGTCCTCTGTATTTGAGTCTGCCTTCCAGGGACTGTCTATCCCATCAAAGACCGAAGCCCTCCCGGTCCGCTGTTTCTAGCAGTGTTTGGACTGTTGGTCTCAGGGGCAGAATACCTGTCGTGATTGATGGACGACCCAAGTTGAGGAATTCTGACACAGACCTTGTCTAATGAAGGCTAATGCTTTTAATCGGTAAGCAGAGTCAGGGGTGTGAGACTCTGCTGCCCAAAGTGCAAAGTATATGCGTGGTTGCTTATTTCTATAGTCTGAATACACGACCATTTTATAAAAGAAAATCATTCCCAATAAATTACAGCAGTATTTGAAAGGGACTGTGTGTAATTAATGGCACTTCCCTTCAAACAAAAGCACGATAACGGAAGTTCTACATGTACTTCTCACATAGACAGCTGGCATCTTCTCTGAACTGAAAATTCTCTTACACCGAAGCATAATGCTAAACGAAGTGACATTAATAATCCACATTCAAGCTGTGTATTTTCATTAAAACGAAAGTCGTGTGTAATAACTGTGATTACTACAGAAGGCTCCAGAACTGCTATCGCCCCATTTGCCTTCACTGCAAAATTCACTCGCATAAACCAGTCAGGAAACCGTTCTCAAGTAGGTTAAATAAGAATAAACGGGCCTTCCTCAGAAGAGGGACTAAGTAAGCAGTTTTGCACAGAATTTCAGCTATCTGACAATATCCTGTACCCTTGAGATTATCTAAAAGGGAGAGAAAGCATAGGAAAGCCATAATGCAGAAGTGAGAGAGAAAAGGAGAAATTTGCCACGCAAAAGATTGACTGGTGTTGAGTACAGGGAAAATTAGCTGGTGCTCTAAAAACTGAAAAATGACATTTACATGATACTGTTTATTTATAAGATAGCTGTAGTCGTAACTGTCATCTAATTGGTACAGAGTAATACTGTGGGACTCCCTTTCAGGTTAATAAACTGAGAGTGGCGTCTGCAGAAGATGGAAATGGGTAGAATTGTCATAACCACAGGAAGCATTCGAGTTCGTTTGGCACTGGAAGCTCTGGTACCCAAGCGATGAAAAACACATCAACAATACATCTGTCAGCAAGCTAATGTGGCTTTTATTGTGGATTCTACAAACGCTGCAGTATGCGAAGTCTATTTGGGAAACAGCTAGAAACCCATTCAAAATGCCCCTTTTATTCCACAAACGAAGTGTACATACAGGCGGGAAACCTATCAAGGACCAAGGCAATAATGACACTTTCTCGTCATTTACAAATAAATACAGAACGCAGTCAAAGCCTACTTCAACAACACATGCGGAGAACAGGCAGATTCCCCCCCTAACCCACAATCCCCCCCGACACACAACTTTGAATTCATATCTTTGTGGGGACTGTCAATTCATTTCTGAGGGGAAAACTCTAATCCCAACTATGACAGCTTTATCCCCCACCCAGCCCTAACCTTAACCACAAGACTTTTGGTATTTTTAGTATTTTCATTGCAGTCGCAGATTATAATAAAATTGAGTTTCCCCTTGTGGGGACCAAAAAAATCGTTCCCACAATGTCAGTTAGTCCCCAGGATGTAATATATACCTAGACTCCACCCCCCCACACACACACACACACACAAAGAGCAGGGTTTGGATTTAAACCCCTAAGTCCAGAGGAGTGAGGTGACAGTGTTAGTGTGACTCCTCACAAATCAAAATGCTTGTGCTACTTAGTGTTACATGCATAATGCACTGGTGTAACCTGAAAGTGACTGGCTGGAATAACGGAAACTGCCGGCCCATAAACAGACAGTCTAGTGAAATGTAGAAGGACGACAAATGCGTCTTTCAAACCATTTTAAAAATATATTTCCTTACTTCCTAATTATTCAGGAATGATCAAAAGAAAAACATTCAAAGTCATGCCTATTTGAATAAATCTTCTAAAAGCAGGATTTCATTCTTGTAGTTTTATTTAATCTGAAAATGTGCTTTATTTTACAAAGTCAATGACTCATTTTGTCATGATCCTAGGTCTCTGAGTTTTTAAAAATGATTTTAATTATTTCTGAGTCAAACATTTTGTAGTTGAAACAAACACAGAATTGAAAATTTGCTGAATTGCAGCTATTTTTACATCCTTGAAATGGTGGCGTGTGTCATGGAATTACGATTATAATTAAGCTTCTTATTTCGAAGTCTGAGTTTGACAGGGTAGACTTGAGACCAACTCGAACCAGCCAATCAAATCCAGTCAAACTGGTTTATTCTGAGAGCATTAGAGCAGTGTTTCCCAATCCGGTCCTCGGATACTCCCAGACGTCCATGTTTTTGCTCCCTCCCAGACCGTCCACGTTTTTGCTCCCTCCCAGACCGTCCACGTTTTTGCTCCCACCAAGCAATTAACTATTTTTCCAATAATCAACAGGCAATACCCTACAACAGTTTCTCAACCCCATCCTTGGGGAACCCCAGGTCCATGTTTTGCTTCCTCACAGCTCCTGAAGCAAAAACTTGTGCGGTCTGAGGACCGGGAAACATTGTGTTAGAGAGTAAGGAATGGATTTTGTCTTATATCAGCCGCTGACAGCTCTCCCCTCTGCTGCCACCCATGCCTCCATTCCCAGTTTCCTGGGGGGACTCGGTCTCCGCGCCTTGAAGAACAGGTGCGATTTAGAACCTCATACCAGCGCTGACACCAGTGTCCTGGATGCTACATCTGCTGCCATGATCTTAAAAAAAAATACTAAATCATTACCTGAATATTTATTGGAAACTTATTTTACCGTGTGTTGTTTCAGGACTGTTTTCAAACAATGTGTGCTGTAAACACTACTCCCTTTCACTGAAAAAAATGTATCAGGTGCCAAATCCACTGTTAGTGTGTAATATTATCAGTAGATGAACTCGTTTTTCCTCCATGTCAGAGACTGACGGTTTTTGGCTATTGTTCTTCAATAAGGAAACAAAGGCAGCACATAAATGAGTCGGATGGATCAAAATGGGGAACTGAAATGGATCAAAGGTTCTTGGGCAAGTGATGCGTCGGTAGTGAAGAAACTCATCAAATGATTTAGCTCTCACTGAAATCACTGTCGCAGCCACACAGTTGGACTGTCACTCGAGAACAACCCTGTAAAAATAGTCTGCAAAAAATCTTTCTGAAAGTCAGAAGCTATTCATGCAGTTCACTGTGACAAATCTTTAATTTCTCGCTCTCCCAGTGTGTGTGTGTCTGTGTGTTTTAATGAAAACTATTAATACGACATCCAATTTTGAGATAATGAGAAAAATATTTCCCTGATCAACACTGCAAAAGTAACACGAATGCTCCAACCAAAATGTGTATTAACTGACGGGAAAGAAAGTTTTAATGTTGCCAGTGATGTGGAACGGTGTGCAAAAGTGAAGGACAAACAACCAGATAACCACCAAACCAGTGGTTATCTGTGTGCAGACCTCGGATCCTTCTTTGGAGACCCCGGATCCTTTTTACCGCTGTTTCTATAGAAGATACTGTATTTCTGCCATCTCTTTCCCGTATCACGTCATTGCCCCCTCTCCCTCCTCCTATTCCCAGTGAGTACAGCTTTTCATCCTTTGACGGGACTGACAAGCTCCCTGGCTTGGCTGATTAAAAGCTTTAAGGTCAGACGCACCAGCCCGCCGGCCTACCCGCCAGCCCACCTGCCTGCAAGCCTCCTCCGCCAGGCTACGCCTGTGCATATCGTTAAACTGCTACTATCTCATCAATCAAACAAAATTACATTTTAAATGCAGTTTCTAATACTTTGACACTTTTTTAATGCTGGATTTGCTCGATATAATCATGCAACTCACTTGAAAACCAGTTGATTCACTTCATTTGATGAAATCATTTAGATGGTAAGATTCATTAAGTGGCGACAGTTCATTTAGCTTTCCCAAATGCCAGACCAGATAAATTTCTGATAAAAAAAAAAAATCTCATTTTATGTCATGACTATACTTCATAGAGCAAGTTGCGTTAGCAGCCGCATGGATGAACCTGTTTTTGCCCTCCTGTTTTTGGAGTCAAGCCATCTGATATATAAGTGATACAGTTTACACAAGATTCAGAAGGATGAAAGACTATTGCTATATCCTTTATCTAATGCATCCATAAATACATCTAATCTAATTTATTCATACTAGAAATAATAATTTTAAAAAATCTGTGTGCACAATGGGCAGCAATCGAGTGTGACTCCTCTAGGGTTCTGTGTTTTAATCCTGGTCCTGGCAGTGTATGTTCAATTTGCATCTTCTCCCCAAGCTTGCACAAGGTTCCACTGTCTTCTCCTGTTTCTGCCCACACCCCAAAACCTGAAAATCGCCGTCTCGAAATCGCCCTCAGTGTGGGAACCTGTTTCCTCTGCTCCACAGCATAGCACGGGCACAAGGCTCACTATACTGGATAAGCAGTTAGGGAAGATTAATGAAAGGATCGTTGTATTTGTGTTGAGAGTGTGTTATGTTTGTGCACAGAAATATATGAAGTTTAAAAAGCTGCACAAGTAAAAAATGAGATATCCTGCCGAGAGAGGAAAAGGAAACTATGAAAAATATGCTTAATTGAACATCTTTGACATACAGCAATATCAGTAAAAACGATGCCTCATCATGTTTGCTTAATTTCCAGCAAACATAAAGCATTGTTGCTCTACAGTCTCATTTTCAGCAAATACAATAGCATGGATTCCATTTCACTCACTTTGCTGTTTTGGAAAATTTCTGCATAATTAATCTATTAGTTTAATGCTGTTTTATTACACTCCCACTCAAGCAAGCATTGTGGGGAAAATGGAATTTAAAAAGAATTACTTAGCTTGTAATAAACTGGAAACGTTCCCATAATGGACAGACAAAAAAGGAACCTAAGACATTCTGGTTGGATTGGCATTGTAACGGAATACATTATGTGCTATATAGAATGATTTTGTTGCCATTGTACAGGTAGCAAGTACAACCTCCGATCGTTGCATATCCATCTAGCTATTGCATGAGACACTCATATACAGGTGAGAGTGAAGTTTGGGGTGAGAGAGCTGGGACTGATGGGGTTGGGGGCCCTGGAGACCCTGGAGATTCCCGACCAGCAAACACACCCTAATAAATTGGAACGGAAAGAAATAACCAAAAAAAACTGGGGCAGCTAAAAAAGGAGGTAAAATATTTTCTTTCTGTCACGCTTAACCAAAAGGCCAAAGTATCGTGCTTCACCAGGTCACTATTCCCATGAAAATGTCAGTCAAAGCGAGGTGAGTCCCGCCCTTGCAGTGTCTAAGCCTTAATGCTCACAGGCCCACATTAGCCGTCCGGGGCAGGGAGGCGCAGAGAATGCAAGTCCACCCCCAGTCTCATTTGGATGACTTAAACCTCTGGGGTCCTTCTGCTCCCGTAACTCTAACAGCAGCGTCAGCTGGGACAGATGGATGACGGCCTCCCCCAAGTATGTTAAGTTACTCAACAAAAGCGGCTGCCCGTAAGGTCAAGTGACAAAGCAGGTGTATCTGCACACGCGCCTCACACCTCCTCAGCTGCCATTTATAATGAATTTAAATCCTTAGCCCCTTATAATGGAATTAAAAGGTCATTCCAGATAGGGAAAACTATAAATATTAAAATTGAATTGGATTATTGCGATACAATACGGCAGTGTTGTTATGAAGAGGCTACTGACCCTCTTGCAATCCTGCTTTATGCACTGAAGTGTTCCTGTTGCTTCTCAGTCCAGGTTGGCTTTTAATTAGGTGCTGATTGAAAGAGCCGGCCATCCGTTGTAGATGCTTACCCTCCCAGGGTCATGAGTTGGAGCCAGTCCCAGGTAGCACAGGCCACAAGGCTGGGGTACATTCTGCCCGCCATGCCCGTCCTTCGCATGGCACACACACACATACACAAACATATACTATAGGCCAGGGCTATTCAAGTCACGGTGCTCAAGGTCCGAGCCCTGCTGATTTCCCAGCCTTCCTTTACCTGTGTGCCAGATGTGAGGCCTCTGGCCAATCAGAATCAGTAGAATTAGAATTTTGTGATTAATTGTCATTGTTGACACACCACAGCACACAGTGCACAACAACGAAATGTGTCCTCTGCATTTAACCCATATGTGACAATGTGACATAGCAGGGGGCAGCTAATTCAGCGCCCGGGGAGCAGTGCTTGGGGACGGTACCTTGCTCAGGGTACCTCAGTGGTGCCTTGCTGGTCAGGGATTCGAACCTGCAATCTTTCGATTCACCACTGCCCAATAATTAATAAACTAACTACCTGGGAGAACTGAAAACACGGCCTGCATTTGGAATTGAGAGCCAGATTTGAAGAGTCCTGCTATTGGCCATCCATCCACTTTCTGTAACCGCTGTCCTGTTCAGGGATGTGGGGGATTCAATAATAATAATAATAAACAACAGATACTTTATTGATCCCCGTGGGGAAATTCTCTTTATACCTCCCCCAACTTGCTCTTTGTAGAGTAAGCTGTCCGCAGAGAGCTGCCACCTATTGGGGCGCTCAGGGAGCAGTGGGTTAAGGGCCTTGCTCAAGGACACGCAGATGTGCCAAAGGTGGATTTGAACTGGCGACCTTCTGATCACAGACACAAAGGTTTAGCTCACTGAGCCACACGCTGCCCCAGAGTCTATGGGCACAGGGAACAACCCAGAATGGGACGCCAAGCCATCACAGGGCACACTCACACACCAGTCACTCACACACCAGTCACTCACACATGCACACCTATGGGCAATGTGGTAACTCTGATTCACCTCAGCATGTTTTTGGACTGTGGGGGGGACTGGAATACCCGAAGAAAACCACACATGCACACTCCACATACAGGGAGCCATGCCGGAGACTTGAAGCCTGGTGTGAGGCAACAGTACTAACCCCTGAACCAGCATACCGTCGATATACTATGGGCAATTTATGGATGTCAGTTAGCCTACATACATGCCTTCGGACTGCAGAAGGAAAGCCACACGACAACTACTACTGACTTTAAAATACTATTAATTTGAATGCATCGACTATAAAGCTTTACACCTTAAGATAATAGGTATGACAAAAATACTTATATAATATGATGTGTCTTTAAGATGAACTCTTAACCTTTAGAGTGCACTAATTTTCGCATAAATAAACATGCACCTGTACATCTTTTAATTCTACATCTGACTTCACCTCAGCACTGCTCTTGTGCTAACCCTTGCGAGTGGCATCTTGTGTAACAGCAACCTGACCAGTGATGAACGTTATGCTCAAAACACAGACTAACTATGTCACCCCACTGCTATTGCGCTAACATTCACGAGAAATTATAATTGTAGACGTTCTGCAAGACGTGTACGGGCAGATCTAGGTTGTGCAGGAAGCCTCCCTCTTTTCATGCAGAGCCCGGTAGACATTCTGTTCACATGAACCTGCGCTCGCTAAGACACCGTTGCACAATCTTTCAAAGGTTTAGGAGTGCCAAGCATGTATGAGCAAGTTGTTCATCAGCTACATGAACCTACCTAGATATACAATGTCTTGCGAAGCTATTCAAATCTGTCCTCTTTATCCAAACTTGCTGTAAATTCAAAATTTCAAATAGGATTCAATAAACTTTCCCCCCCCCAATAATCACCACACAATACGCTACAACAGTGGTTCTCGGTTCAGTCCTTAGGGACCCCGCAAACAGGCCACAGTTTTACTTCCTCCTAGCTCCCTGCCAGACAGTCCTCATTTTGCTCCCTCCCAGAAGCTGGGGGGGGGGGGGGGAGCAAAAATGTGGACTGTGTGGGGGTCCCCAAAGACGGGGCTAAGGAGCCTCGCTGTACATACACAGGCAGTACATTAAGCTGAAATCTGTGATCTGCCTTTGCCTATACATGCTACAGGCTGGAAGGGAGCAAAAATGTGGACTGTCTGGGGGTCCCAAAGGATTGAGTTGAGAAACAATACCCTACAACATATCCTTGTATACATACTGGTCAAATAAATCAAGCTAAATGAAACTAAGTACAATGTGCAGCAAAGCACTGGGGTATAATGTTCTTTAGCCTGTGTTTATCCCGGCTAGCCTGTAAATTACGGGATAACAGGAGCCTATAATTCTAATGAGCATGATTTCCTGTATCAGTGTAATCGGCATGCAAATGCAGCGGCTGCATAGAACAACGGCGGTTTGGTATTCATGAAGGGAAGACGGCAGTCAGCCGCCGAAAGACTCGCCATGTCATGCGATGAATGACAACAGAGCCCAACACAACAGAGAATCCACCGGCAAATTGTTAGTATTAGTAAAATATATTTTGCAAATTTCACAGCAATATAGAAGGTGTGGACATTCTGATCAAAGAGGTACTTAAAATCCCCCCCCCCCCCGCCAAATTCTCCCCTGAATTTTTCCACAGCTAAACCGACACCTCATTTCCTGTGACACCTCTGGAAAAAGTTCTTATTGTGTTACGGTTTACCCATACCTTTTAACATCTTATAAATCCGACTGAAATTAACGCAGTTACAAAAATATATATGCACTGGAATGTTTCTTTGAACACTTTTGGACCAACAGAAGATTTGAATACAATGAATAACAGGCTAGTGTCCTGAAAGGCCTGCCTCTGCAGGAAAGCTCAGCTTCTGTCAACACGATCTTCACTCGGTTAATGTGCTGCCGCTCTCCTGCTGACAGAGGGCTTGTGACAGGAGGGCCACGCCCTCGACACCTCCTGGTGCCAAATCAGGCTTCACTTCGCTCGTTGGACAGACTCAGAGGTGACGCCGCAGCAAGGTCATGTTTACAGTGACTCAGAAGCCTTTCATTGCATGGGGGTTTACAGTAACAGGAAAAATCATGGTGTACCTCTGTAGTTAACATAACAGAGGGAGCTTTCGGTTCTTTTCTATTTGGCGGAAGCAGTGCTCAGTCATTCTGTCTGTGTTGCACATAGCTGAAAAGTTAGCTCAACAATCTACTGGTAAACAAAGCAGAACAAACAATAACCTTACAGATAGATGGGAAACATTCACCAGCATCTCCAGAATACCGTACATTAAGCAAGTGCTGATAACAGATTTCAAAAGGATTACGCCAGAGCGTAGAGGTCAAATGGGTAAGATTCCTTTATTCCTACAAAGCCAATTTAACAGCAGGATTTAACAACAGGAGTCACCCTTTTTGCTGAGCTTCGTTGCATAAGAACTAAAATTTATTTAAAGGCACAAATTTTTCATCCCATAGGCATGGATGCGCTTTCATCGATACTCATCACTTTTGGTGTAGTGTCTGGTTTCACCGAGAGACGTCAGGAAGTGACACGGGTTGCTGTAATATGCGCGCTGTGCTTTGGGCTAACTGCGACAAGTCCCAACAGTGCCAGTGGGTGGGAACAGGCAAAATTCAAACATTCTTGCAACAGAACATTCAATAGTAACAATAGATCGGAACACGCGTTGTCATAACTCAGTCTGTGTTTCTATGGCAAGATGTACCTTAGAGGAATAGATTTTCTCGATCCCACTCTCTACAGCAATATCATTCCTGGGTTATGCACATAAATCAGTTAACTGATCACACTACATCCATTCATTTTTTCAACCACTAACAGTTTAATAATCACTTAGAATGACTCATTTCCCATTTGTGCTATTATTTATGATAAGTTGACATTCTAAACTAGGGGGAAAAAATATCAGATGCTCGCATGTTGTTAATAAACAAACCTTAAATGTCACTGACAGAGAAATATTTTTGCCAATTCATACAGGAATTCAAAACAGAGGGCAGAACCGTCACAAAATATGTTGATTTAGGTGAAGCATTTTCAACAACCGCTTAGTCAATTAGCATCACCTTCTTTGTCTTGTGGCAAATGTGTCAGGAAGAGCCCAAGCTGGATGGGACACTGGGCTAATGCACTGCAGACACACACACACACACACACACACACACACACACACGTTTGTAATTATATCTTTGTGGGGACTCTCCAATCATTTCTATGGGGAAAACTCTAATCCCAACATGACGACCTTAACCCCTACCCAGCCCTAACCTTAACCATAAGTAACATAAGTGACATTTGGTCCCCATAAAGTAATATAAACCTAATCCACACACACATCCAGAGTGCTTCACATTCACTTCACAGTGCACCTGAACGGTGTGTCTCGAATGCATAAAATCAGGAGAGCAGAGGAAACCCATCCAAGCATGTGGAGAAACCAGGACATCCATCATGGCGGAACTGAGGTGGAATTTGAACCCACAGCCCTGGATAAGTGAATTGAAAGTTAGCATTACCTTAAACATAAAAAAAGGAACCTCGATGGGCATGAAGAGGATTTTAACAGAAATTAAGTTCCTATAATCCATAATTCATACAACACTGTTACTCCCAGGTTATTTAATGTGTCCATTAGAGGAAGATGTTAACACATGTTATATATTTATATCAAAATCTGAGTCAACAAGGCACCATTAGTCTGTTAAGTAATATAGATTGTTTACAAGTTTTTTTTTCTTTCTCAGACGTAACCCAAAGTCTCGGCATGAGCGGTAACAGACAGTGCTGTTAAAAATGTTTCCAACCTTCAGTGCAGGTCGCCATGTTAATGGCAAAATATCTCACTTGAATTTAATGATGAAGGAATAAGGCAGTGACCGACTGGCCCAAGGAACTAACGCCTCGATAACGTTTTATTCTCATAGGTGTTTCATCATTTCCCTCCGGTTACTGCGCAGTCTGTCCCTGTGATCTTACAGATCCGCTTCCATAACGAATCAGATGGCAATCTCTCAAGAACCCCCCCACGTACAGCCTGCATCTTATTCAAATGTCAACTTTATCACTCTGAATGAACATCAAGACAATGGGCATTCATTAAACGAGGAAACTCTCCCACGTTGCTGAGAATGACATTCATTCATTCACCCACCAACCACCTATCCTGGTCAGCGATGCGGGAACCAGGGAACTTCAGCATTTTTATTTTATTTTTGAAGCTCCTATGATATCAGAAGTGAAACAGTAGCGGTGATGATACACTGCTGTGGGAGAGGGGGGTGTATGTATAACCCAGGGTGGGGCACAATCCTGTGACGGCCCCACTCATTCTGTCCCTACGGTCCTTATCCCAAATGTCCATAGCACTGAGTCACGCTCTCGCTCTCTGCCTCACATTCTCTCATTGCGAGTGAACGCGTCCCGAAGTCAAAGCCTAAGGCCAGACCCAGCTGAAACCTGCTGCTGTCTTTTTTTGTTTCCCCCAAACCTACCACATAAAATGGGCTCCTCTTTTTTGCTGAACCCCCGGCTCCTTTTCTTAAATTCGCCTCCATTGCCACCCCAAGGTAAAGTCACAAATCCTCGTGCCCATCTCTACCTCCCATGGTCCTGTTTACTCTCCCTTCTGGAACAAGTTAAAAAAATGAAGAATCGGATGTGGAATTTGGGAATTTCAGGAGATATCTGCCCTATCTGCTAAACTTGACAACGATTTCGTCGTGAAGGAGAAACCGTAGGAGTCAAAAAGCTTCAGCAAAGAACATGAACTCATAACAGTGATTAAACGGCCATAAATCACACAGAATCAAATTAGCAGGACAAAAATTGTAGATTAAAAAGCTGCACATTTACGTTCAAGATATTAACCAAAACAAAACATGGAAAAAATGCAAATGACAAACAATTATCTTGAAGTGCAACAATTATACAGCTGTCTCTAGTACCTAAGCACTGCAAACTGCAGGCTATTTAAAAATACGTGTGGAGGATTGTTTTAAGAATGAAACGACCAGGAAAAAAATTTAAAATTCTCTAAAACTAACATTTTTAAATGTACGTCGTTCACTATCAGCATCCCCCGAAATTTCTCTGCCAAAAAAATTTAAACCCGAAATTGTTGTAATTTAACTGAAATGCTTATACAGTGATCCCCCGCTATATCGCGGTTCAGCTATCGTGCCCCTGCTATATCACGGATTGTTCCCCGACGCGTCACAGTTCTCTGCATATCACGTACCTTGCTTGTGGTCCGATTGTTTTCGTTTTGTTTTAAGCCCTACGATGGCTCCCAGGCGTCCTGCATCTTCTAAGCCTTCTGGTAGTACTGAGCCTAAGCGCCAGAGGAAGACCTTGACCATTCAGGAGAAGGTAAAACTCCTGGATATGCTTCTGGAAGGAAAGCGTTACGTGGACGTCGCTCGCCATTATGGCTTGAATGAATCGACGGTACGATACATCAAGAAGGATGAAAAGAATATAAGAGCCACCGCATCACTTTCCTTTAGTCAAACAGGAAAGAGGGTGGCATGTCCTCGGAATAAAGCCATCGTTAAAATGGAATCACAAATGCATTACATATTATTATTATTATTCTTATTATTATTATTATTATGTTACTCATATCCTTAACCCGACATCCACATATCATGTGTGTTGTTTTAATAAGTTTACATCTGTTTTAAGCGTGGGGGGGGGGGGTATTTTAAGGCTTAAACTATAAAAAAAAATGTTTATATATTTGGTCCTTCTATATCGCAGATTTTCACCTATCACTGATGGGTCTGGAACGCATCTTCCGTGATAGGCGGGGGATCACTGTAATTTGTATTCCTTCAGCACTCTGATGTCATTTTCCCCTTTTATTTTTTTTTTGTTTCTTTTGATAAAGTATGTTGTAGTGAATTAATACTACTTAAAATAACTCGTATCACTATCGCATTCGTACTTCATAGCTACTCAAAGTCACAGATTAGAATTTCAAGGGGAGTGTGCGACTCAACGCGTCAGGATGCTGTGTTTGCGATCGGAAGGTCGCTGGCTCAAATCCCAGGGTTGCCAGAGTGATGTCACCCTAGGGTGCTTGAGCGAGGCCCTTAATCCTCAATTGCTCTTGGAACCAGAGAAAAAAATTTACATCTCTTTGGTAAAAGTCTCTGCTAAATACAATAAATGTAAAATAAAAGTTTCTCCCTTAAACTCTTCCATTCCTCACTCATCTTCAGATCTTCAGTCTTTCTTCGGCTTTAATGCATACGGCAGATTCGATTCTTCAAAAATTCAATTCAAATGCTATTAAGCTCATTTACCTATGACTGCATCGACCACACGTTCATCGTATAAGAGATAAAGGCAACTAAGAAATGGCAAGAAAGCAAATGCAATCTATCTAAATTATTCATAAGAGCAATGAAAGTAAATATGTCTAGTTTGCATGTCTCTTTCTATACAAGTGGATTCTTTGGGAAAAAAAAGCAATAGAATTGTCATCTATTCTTTCACGGTCTGTGGCCCAACCCTCCCCTCTCACCATTCTAACTCTCCCACAATTAAGTTTTCATTCTAAAAGAACCCGACAATCCCAGAGGCACAGATATGTTCGTTATTGAGATACAAGACAGGGAAACCTGCTTTAAGACACAGAGAAGGGAGGAAACCAGAGTAATTCACACACCAGCTACTCGACAAACCCCACGAGAATAAAGAAAGTAAACCACTGGCACAGAGGTTAGAGAAGAAAATAATACAGGAGTACATAAATTAAACTTGACTTGTGGACATGAAATCTGTTTCTATTGATAACAAGAGGCTAAACGCTAAAGCGCCTAATTCAATACATTTTAACCAATCTGCAGAATTCATGTGTGAAGTAAAAATTTGAAGAAGTTAAAAATAAAATGTCTGAATGATCATGAGATCCAAACAGAGTCAGCAGAAGGAAAAAGAAACAGGACAAGATTGCTTTCATGGGTTTTCATACAAAAAATAAGCAAAGAAAAGCATTTTTCATCCGTGGCATGTGTTTAGAATTACAATTTACGGTAAAGCCTACGCAACAGTAACCAGGCGTACTTCACAAAAAAGTTGCAGGGCTCAGCTGCTCCAGGAAGGGAAATGTCACATCAGGACACTCAGGAAGGCATGCAGAAGTCCAAAGACACTAATAGTGACACTTCATTAAAGCCAATGCGGAGGGAGAATCCTCCACAAATGCGTCACCGTAATGAAGGAACAAGGTTGCAGAACTAGAACTTAGAACATTTATTTTACAAATGATGCAAGTATAAAAGTTAATAAGCCCACAGACACTAACGTCCTGCACCGGTTGAGAGCACCTTTCATTTTTCCAGTAGCAGAAGCGTTCCCATGAACTAACGAACACACCTCGCAATCAGGTTTGACTACCAAACCCAGCTGAACTCGTCCTCTGAGTTTTTCTTCCCTTGTTTTTCTGGCTCGAGGATAAACGGCCATTCAGGGTTTTGTGTTAGTGGCCTGGTGAACCATAAACTTAGTGCCAATGCCGCTCTCCCTGCAATTACTGCACCTTAGACAAACCTCAACATCACCAATATGAGAGGCTCCAAAGCCCAGCGGTGCACGCCTACCAGCTGTGACTGGCCGCGCTGAAACGGGAGGCGAACTACACGGCGGCTCCCGCGGAGAGGCGTCTCGAGCTGTCCAACATTATGAGCGTGCAGAGATAAAGAGGGTGTACACCCAGGTATACGGACATCTGGGCAGCACAGTGTACCGCTGTCATCTCCCCCAAATGTTTAGTTTAATGTACAACTACCAGGAGAAGCAAATCCTGAACTCCCGGCTGAAGTCTGTACCCAGTAAGATAGGAATTCAGTAACTTTTTAAGATAAACAAATACATGTTTAGTTGAACTGCAGGGCATGATCATAAAAAACATCATGGTACACCATTTACTTCCCGATCCCATGGCTACCTAATCCCGTTTATACAGAAGGTGGTTTTAGCTACTAGGGAAAAAAACAAGTGGCAACACTTTACTTGAGGGGGCACAAATAATATAGTATTATGCTCTTACATATGTTAATTAACCACAAACTAAGTCTTGGTTACATACTGAACTCATGTTCATTTATCATTAATGAACCGTAGTGCATGTTTTATCCCAAACAGTTACTATATCTGTTAATTCTATAAACCTTTGTGAACTACTGAAGAAAGAAGTGATGAATAAGACAAGTGAAATAGTGATGTCATGTTTGTTCATCATTAATGAATCATAATGTATCTTTTATGTCAAGTAGTGACTATATTTGTTCATGATTTGTACTTTACTTACTACTAAGTATTTGTTCCCCATCAAGTAAAGTGTTACCAAAAAAATAAACAATTAACTGAAGTAATGTGTAATAAAATTTGGACAGCTATAGAACTTTATCATGGAGTATAGGATGTTGGTTTGGAATTTGAATGACTACCATTCTGTTCTGTACATTTTCTGTTTTTCCACACGGCCCATTTTCCAAGGTTCAGATAATACCTAGGGCCTGAGGGGCTGAGCTGACGAGAAACTGTGATGAAATATGGCCAACAACACATCTGTCGAATGCACTAAAATGTGCAAACAAAGAAGAGCTTTACAGAATTTCATAGAAAATGTACTTAGGTTACACAGTTTGCAGACGGCTAACTTCAGTGTTTACTTGATATTGCTAGTTGGACTCTTTGAAAGTCCTGGCCGCTGCTGGCGACTTTGTGCTATTCTGGCGGTATGGTGCATGAAACATCCAAATAATGGATTTTAGACATCTGGATTAAGGCTTGTATTAAAGGATTCTCTTTCTTTTCATTAACTGTCAAGTGCGTTTTTTTTTTTTACATAATGGCACACCTTAAAAAAAGAAAAAAAAAAACTTCTGAGAAAAGAAAGCACTTAAATCCTGTTGGAATTAACTCTGACAGTACCAGACAGCAAGTTTGCATTTCCCTTGTGGTATATGTGTGTGTGGGATACATTCATCCTGGAGACAGCTGCCTATGTTGACTAAAGGTAGTTTTTCTACACTCTTGTTTGCAAATATAGACATGTCAGCCAGTGACCAATACACTGACTGTAGTACTTTTTACAGCTAACCAAAGAATCAAAAAGTTAAAGTACTTGAATTTTTATAACTGCAAAATAAAACTGAGAAACTGGCCTTATTCAACACCTATAGCAGACATACTGTCACGAACAATTGCTGTTCTTATTAGTTGTTTACCTTTATTATCTTAATAGGGGTGAACACTGAAATCTAATGCTATCCGAGTAGAAATGCTCATACTATAGATGAGATTGTCTTGTGATTTTGTTGAAAAATAAATGAATAACAATGATACACCCCTATTGTTGAAGATCATCAAAAACGATCTGTTACTCTTTGATTTCGAGCATCTAAAGGATGCTGAAAAAAATCCTTGTTATCTACCATTAATCTGTATTATGGCTCCAACTACAATTAGGAACATCCATTCGCCGCAATGGATTCTCCTTCCTATCCTCACTATGGTGTTGCAGTTTGACATCACCCCTTTACAGTAGTAAATCAAACTGCAGGTACGTCAATGAGAAATGAAAAAGGTATTTGCTCTGGGCAAATCTGGTTGGTTGAAATTAATCTGGGAGACCGGAGATGGAATTTACAACTGACAGCCCATAACTGCACTGGAGAAAATGTCTTCAACAATGTTCAGTTTAATCGCCTTCAACAGTGGCATGTACAAGTGCGCACACGTGTCAGCACTGGGCAAAGGAGTTGAAGTTGGGGGGTAGAGAAAATCAGACCAATTACTTTGCCCTGTATCTTTGGCTGTCTAGCAGCACACACCCATTCTTAAATCGTCTCAGCTATCCCAGCCCCCCCTGAAGCTATGGGACATGAGAGCATCACAGATTAAGCTGTCAAGTTTAGTGGGTGACTGTCGGGGGCTATCTTCACATTTCCTAGCATGATGTGAAGATCAGACAAAATTCCCTTCAGGGGAAATAAATTCGGTGCTGATCCACTTGCATTGCCATAGAATCATAAAATGGCATCTCTACAACACCAACACAGGACATTCTGCAAGAGAACACAAGATCCAATATACAGAATACAAAACATATTTTACACAAGAATCATGTACGAAAACGGAAGTCAATGATCCTACATTGTGTCAGTTGTTCTACAGACCATCTGCACCTACAGAAGCCTGGTACAACATCCACCGGGCCCCAGAAAAAGGTCCGTAATTCTTCATGTGACTGGCAGACCCGGCTCTCACTACTGCACGTCGCTTTGGATTTAAAGCGTCTGCTTAATGAATAAATGTTCACGCAAATACGTTAACTGTGACACCAGGACATCATGTACTCTTCCATTTCCACTTTCTAATTATTAGCTCAAATATTTTAATTCTTACACATCCATATTTAAATTCCATGACTCTTTACAAAAAGTTTATAAAACTCAAATTGTTTTTCAAATATTAAAATAACCATGCTTAACTGAATTTAAAGTCATCTTACCTTATTCACGAAAAAAATTTCACACGTTTTCTTTTCTAAAGCAGCCATTTCATTGCCCCCCCCCCACCCCTTAATACGCTGTGCTTGAAATGATGGGAATGATTTACTTTATTGTTTATTTTTTCTCAACTGCGATTGAGAACTGTGAATCATACCCAATAGCAAAGTGAGAGACTCCATTTTTGTCACATCTGGAAATGATCAGAGATTCTATGGGACGCTTATCTGATTTTAATGAGGTCTGTGATTGGTAAAAATTAACTATTTGGAAAAAATTTGCACAACATAATGGTGCACAAAGCATCCATCAGTCTATGACATACAATATATAATATTTTATTATATATTGAACATTATTACGTGCTATACAAAATACAATTCTGTAATAAATTATGGTTATATGGATATCATAATATGAAGTGAATTCTCTACTACCTCACCAGTTAGATCCCAAAACGTCATTTTTTCATGTCTTGTGGTTGAAATTCCTCTGCAGCGCAAAGAAATGGTGGCTTGAACATTTAGCTGTCATTACTCAGCATAAATACAGTATGTGTACCTTTTTTTCATAAGCTGTAGGCCTTTTTCTGGCAGCGGTGAGAGAGCACAGCAGCTCACAGCGGCAACCAGTTCCAAGGTGTCCGTTATGACATGCAGACTTTTTAAGGAAAGCTATGGGAGAAACTGAAGTCTACAGCTGTGTGATGAGAAGAACTATATGCTATTGCACAAAAGGTCACTGCTAAATCACATCACACCATAATACAAAAGAATGTCACAGGAAGACATGAAAGAAATGTCACCTGCAGTTAATATGATGTACTAAAGACAAATCGTGCTTGAGAATTAGGCTTCTTCCTACTGAGCTATAAATCAATAACACAAAGAGGCAAATGGGCAACATCAGCCATTTGTGCTTATAGACAAAAGAAGAGCTCATAAAGCAACAGGTGAAATTTTCATTAACGATAGAGGTCTGCGTTGAGATAAAGAGCTTTGGGCGCTTTAAAGGCTGTCCATTGTGTAGTTACAGTGTATTCAGGCAGTGCTTAAATGTGCTACTCAGCCAAAAAAAACAGGTGCTGCAGTGCAAACACCGTGACAGATATTACTCAGAGTCTATGGGTGAAGTTTGAGGCTCTCGCGGATGCTGTTAACCGGCGAGCAGGAGCATGCAAAACAGGTTACAGTGAACAGGGCTCCAGTTACCAGTGCAATCTGTAATGAATGCAGGAATTAAAGTGAGTTTCAGTATGCATGTATGTTAGAAAGGTGGTGTGTAACTCCGGCTCCAATATAACTTACAAAAGTAACTGAGCATTCACCGGATGTCAGCCGAGTCACCTTACGCCTATCAGCTCCCCAACAACACATATGCTTGTAATGTGCTATTTGCCTCACTTTGCGAACCCACCCGCTAAATGTGTAATTGCAAATGCTTATAACAAATAGTGGGGTAGAAATCCAACAGTAACATTCCGAGGCAGTAGTGTTACGATGTTCTAATACGTCAAACAGAGAAGGCAGGGCCTTGGGCCTACATTTGATATAACTGGGCTGGATTTATTAAAATATTCTAGGTATTTAACTGGGGTCTGTGTCTTCTTTTAAATCACAATAGTACAGGCCAAACAATTAAACAAATGATTAATTAATTACAGAAACAGCAATGCATATAAATAGCAAACCATTTTTGGTTTCAGATGAAATGGTTCAAAATGCAAATTGTCTGTCGCACTGTGATCATGCAAAAGAGATGCAGGAGATAGAGGCCCTTGACACAAAGGAATGGGCTGTGGTAAATTCTGAGCTGTCTAGCGGTATTTTTTTTTAACAAAGCAAGGAACAATGGCACTACACTCTCCCCTCCTCTTTCTGGGATGCAGATTTCCATGGACGACGATCCCTTTCCGGCACTGACAGCCTGGTGCAGCCTTTGTACGTACCCCTATCAAAGCAAGGACCTTCCTACACTGGCTCATTCCAGAAAACGAACGAAAGTCCTAAGTATTGATAAAGACACAATCAGTTAAACCATTTAAATGGCTCAAAAGATCTAGCTTGGAAAAATAGAGAGAAAAAAACCATAAACCTAATCCCAAAACAGAAGGTTTGAGGGAATTAATTAGTACGAAAGCTACAGAAAAATGCTTGCCAAATAGAAAGAGGTGTTGAGAAAATATATTAAAATTTGTATTGGAAAAACATTTGTATTGGAGAAATAACATGCTATTTAAGTAAATATAGTGCTACATAACATTAGTTTTTTTCTAGACCTTTATGAAAAGTCAACCAAGAAAGGGGGAAGGCCCGAAGGATATCTGTGTACTTTACATGAGCGTCAACGGAAAATGGCACAGTAGTGCCTGATTTGACAAAAAGGTCACAGAGTACACTGATGATAGCTGGCTGCGTTTAATCAGCACTTGGCCCGTGAATCTCTCTCCATTACTTACATCCCATTCACTGACACTTGTGAACAGGAACAGAACAGGATGACAAACTGTAAACGTTTTGTGTGTTAAAAGTTTCACAGTAGTTTTAAAAAAAGATACAACAGCACTGACAAAATAACTTAAAAATACAGCCTTTGTGGGACATAGTGTTGGAAATGTGCGTCCTTGTTTTCTAAGGTTGTAGCTTCGAATCCATCCCTGGCTCTGAGGATGAATACTTATTATCTTTAAGTATTCTTCTGCGTTTTGCCCCAAAATGTAGACAATCTGTACAGATTAATTTGGGAGTCTAAATCACTCTCAGGGTGTGATTCTGTCTGCATATAAGAGCTCTCCAACACACTTCCTTACACCCAATGATGAACGGGATTGGTCTAAAATCATGCAAATGTTTCTGAAGAAGGACGGATGCTCAGGTATCCCCACTGCATCTCCTCTGTCTGTCCTTCCACTACCGGAAATAAGCTCGGACCACAGCGCACTGCAAAGCCCAGGGCCCAGGTGAGATGATGCTCTCCCTTCCTCAGGTGCTCCACATTTACCGTCCATGATTTGATTCAGATGCGAGTCACAGAATCCCAGTTTGCACCAAGATTTGTGACTCGACCACTAAAACAATGCATACCTTTCTATGACAAGCAATAGTGCTTCGCAATCATGAATCATATGGCACAAATGTTTCCCCTGCTGTAACTTTGGCATTTAGAGAACCAAGAGATGTACATTGGTTTGAAGGAACCAGTATCTCTTAGTTTGTACCTTACACAGGATATTTGGATATATTAAAAGGCCAACTTACCCACAATAAATAAATAAGTGTATTTTTCCCATGATTCCTTGAAAATAAGGAAACTGTCAGGCTTAAATCATTCGTGTCGCACAAGAAATTGGATTTTGTTTAGGCAGTTTTAACAGGTGATAACAGGTATATTTCTGTGTGAAATAATAATACTTTTCCCTCTTTTTCCTTTAATTTATGGAATGTTTGCTTCCTGAATCAGACTAACAAAAAATATCCAGTCACCTTTACAATCTTGAAATCAAAACCACTGAACATCACTCAGACAGAAATAACATTCCCCCATGTTACACAGCCACAAGCCGACTCTCCAAAGCCTTTTGACAAAAAGACAAATGAAAGCCGTCACAATTTTGTCGCTCATTTCACGACTGTAAAGCCCCTCAATTAAATATCAATGTTGGCACATTCTTCTTCAGATTACAAATCTAGTTTCCATATGAATGCTTTTCAGAGGCTCTGGATTATCATCAGGGGCCACACAGATAAGTACAAGTAAAATTAAGCATTCAGACCGCAAACGGGTCCCGTTAATGAAACGTCTTGACCGTCTCGTCTATTTCAAAGTATGATGTGTAATGAGGAATCGCTTCCAGTCACTATAATACACTGGATCTTCTTTTATTTTGCCATCACACAAAACTTGTGATGTGTATATAATTTCAGAAAGCTCTCTTAGTAAAGCAAACAGTCTTTGACGCCTTCCATGTTAACAGCTAGGAAGGGACCATTACAGGCGTAATATATGAGAATCTGAGAAACATTATTATGTTACCCTGTTATACGTATTGCTTACAGTCAAGTCTAAAATACATGCGAGTTCCCGCTTGGGGTCAGTGGTTCTTTGCATGAATGGACATGTCCCAACAAACGCATCTGAGTCTGCATGACATGGGCAGATTAGGGTTTAACTAGTGAAATTATTTGGTTCTACTAGAATGCATAACATTGCACCTGACTCTACCGTGTATTTAGACTTTTTAATTATCATGTTGAGGTTAGCGCATAATTCAGTATAAAATGAGGAATGCTTAGGCAAGTTTGAAACTATTTTTTTTGAGAATAAGCATCAGTGTTAGTTCCATAAATAAAAATATTATTTAAAAATAAAACAAAGATGAGAGAAACCTGTCCACAGACACACAATGCACAAACACTTTGAATTTGTTATTGAAATAAAGTGCAGCAAGATTTGAATTATTTCACTCACTTTTCAAGAACCCATTTTAAGCCCAGTCATAAATAGAAATAGCCCACTGCCTCGAGGGAAGCGGTAACTTTGTCGGTGTGGTAAGTGCTTGCACAAATGGCATTTGTCTCAACATGATGGATCTGAAGAAGTTCCTGTGAATCTGTCGAAAAGAAAAACCTGTTGAAATGGGTCCTGGAAATGGAGCCTTTTGGATCAGACTTAACATCCAAGCCTGCTATGTCTTCCAAGGACACCACGGTTCCACTGTCAGACACGTTTCATTCCTCTCTGCATCTTCCTACACATAACTGCATGCAATAAATGAATCAATAGTTCTCTCATGTCTAGAATGAAGGAATAGAAACTAAAGCACGTTTTAGTCAAATTATGCTTGTCATAACTAGATAAGTATTTATTTACTATTTTTTCTATTATATTGTACCTCAGCATTTTATGTGGACAGCAAAGAAAGAATTTCATTGCACAGAGAAATGCACTGTACATATGAAAATAAACGCTTTGAATCTTGAATCTCTTGAATATTTGTATTTCTACAGCTCTTCTTAAGAAAAACTTTTCACAGCACCGATATTCCACAAGTCACAACTTTAGTGTGTGAGGTCCTGCGCATCAGATAAACACGGCGTGTTACTTGGACTATCAGTACATGTCAATATGTGGCACAGTTTCTTAGGCATCCATTTAATTTGTGTTCCTCTTCATTTTGGATTTAAGCTGAAGAAAAGTGTTCGTTCTTTCCAGAAAATAACAGCACCAGGCACCACTAATTACGAGCTGGTGTAGCCCCGTGATTTCACTGATACTCCAAAATATGACTTGTATTTCATGTGGTCTGCCCTTTCAGTACACCGACGGGGGGGATTACAATAATGTGTGTTGTACAACACAGTAGTCTTACATACAGCCATACCTACTGAGAGGGCCACACCCCCACCCTCAACAAACACCTTACTGTTTTAATTGTCTCCCTTAGAGATTCCATCATGATCCAGCGGCAAACTTGGGTGTGCAAGCCTGGACCTGCTCTGATCACATGGTGCACGACAGTGCAGTCTCACTGAAGCCAGACTTACCCAGTAGAATCTCATACAAGGTCATAAACCCATTATGAGGGTTGTTTTATTTGAACTTTCATTCCAAGGTCTGCAAACATCAAGGAACACTATGCTACATGTGCAGTATTGGTATGACAAGGCATCCTAGTAAGAAATATATACATTTAGAAGAGGATTTGTACTTAACCGTATATATACAAACACAAAAGGCAAAGCGAGATAGTAGCTTATTAAATTACCAGACTAGGGGTCAGATCAGAACATGACTAATGAAATAGGATTTAGAATTAGTGACAGGTCTCGTATGTCCTTTAGCGTGAAGCAGGAGGCCAGTGGGAACATGCACACCTGCAGGCTGGCGCTTCCCTTACCTAAACATGCTACAGCCGAACCTCAAAAGCAAACAACTAATGAGTTATACGATTTGGAAGACAACCGAAATGAGGAAGCAGGAAGGGGAACGGCTTTTATTCTGTAAGAGTCTGTTCTACTTAGAGGGGATTTTCCTTTGTGGCGGTCTTGTTTCTGTTTTGTCTGCCCTACACAATAGTGGATTTCAACTGATTTTCCCCTTCAATGCATACTGTAATTGAAAAGTGAGAAAATCTGTCCAGCCTTTGCCGTTTGATCGGTGTCTGGCCTGCTACAGCTACATGCCAATATGTTGCAGCAATTAAACAATATATAATGAAATACAATACAGAAAACAATTTTAAGGTCATATTATTCATCATTATAAATAGAATTGATAGTACAAAAAGTCATCCTGAGTGGGTTTTAGAGTTTAATATTTTTTAAGTAGCTTGAAAAAAAAATGGCGAAGATGAACATGGAACAAGAATAATAACGGCCACTGTACAGATTTAAACTCATATTAAATGATATTACAACAAACAACTTTTTGTTTTTTTTTTTTTAAAAAAGGGGCATAACTAAATACTCAAAGGTCATAGGCCGCGCTTAAAAACTGTCAAACGTATTTTTTGAATATGCGAAATTTGACCAATACGACATCAGCAACAACAACACCAGACCGTCCCAGACGACGACTGTCCTTTTATCATCCACCGACTTCACACCTCAACCCAGTACGTGGGGATGTGCACTAAAGAACAAAATCCACCATAAACACTAGCTTTTATGAGGCCCTATTAAACAGTGAAGTAGCTTTTTTAAGACATTTCAAAAGAATTAGAAAAACAAGCCACAACTCATTCACAGGCTGGCATACATTAACACAGCCTGAAGGGGATGCTAAGCATTTGTAAAGTCCGACTCTGCCGGCGTAAGTAGAGAAGACAATTTAATAAGCGCTTAAGGTTCTCGTTATTGCAACACCATATCTTTGCATATCGAACATATAGCTAATCCCAAACCCACAGGCGGAGTGACTCCTAGCCCTTTCAGAAGAGGACGGAAAAACCACTTGTCGCTCTTCTCTGCCCCCAACCCCACCCCCCGCCGTGTTTTTAGCAGAGCACGCTCAGCGCTCTCTTTTAAGCTGAACTCGATCTCAACTTTATTACGCCTTGGGAAGACGAGAAGACGCTGCTGAATTTCTATGCAAGACTTGGCATTTCGTCTAAACCAAGGACACATTTGATTAAAATGGTTATTAGTGGCTGTACATCCGTTGGTTTCCTCTGCTTAATTTTTCTAAGCTTACAACCACAAACATTATTTCAAATTGGGCCTTGAATTTCAGAATACCTTAATCTCCATGAAACGTGGGTGAAAAGCAAGAGGGCAAAGTCGGCTATTTGTGAGTGCAGGCCTGTTTGTAGGAATGCCATTCCCCAGCCAAGAGGAGCATCTCTACCGCATCGTTATAGTGTCTCGCTCCATCCCCTACTACTGTGACTGGTCAGCAGTATATAAATCCAGAAAGCCTCCCGGCATCTCCATGGCGACAGGCCCAGGCTGAACAGATGGCCTCAGTGTGCTCAGCGGCAATTAAAGTGGGAGCATCAAGCAAAGATAGAAAGTAGGTCAGGATCGGGGGGGTGGGACGGGAAACGTGACGAGGACTGAGCCGCAGGGCCATAAACACGCGCAATGCACCGCACATCGACCGTGACGCTCTGCGGAACCTCCCCCGTGCTAGCAAATAAATAAATAAATAAAAATTACTACCAATGAATCAAGTCCCCCAAAATCTTCTCTTGCTCATCCTCACATTAAACAGAAGTTAGTAATCGGCCCAAATTTAGTTGCTTGTCATTATACTTCCGATGACCTGCAGCCTATCAAAGCCTGCAATGAATCATCACATGACTGACCTCCTAGGAGAGACCTCCTAGGAGAGATCTCCCTCTGCCGCAGATGCTGCTCTCCTGAGGTTTCACTTTTGGCAGATTCAGGATCTTCTCCTTCTTATATCCAAAGTTTAATATGGTGTTAGAAAGTTTTATTCCTCTACCTTTGCAATTTCGTAGTTCGTTACTAGCTACTATATCAGTACGTTAAATATTACAGAAGCGTACATCCACCTTAAATGTCCCTCAATTTTATATGTATCCAGCTTTAAAATCAAGGTACAAACATTTAGAAGATTAAATCCATATAGGGTATTTGATTTGAAATCCTAATACATTTTTCCTTCAGTAATTTTATTTATTTAAATCGCAAAGTGCTTACGCTGCTCATTGAGCGCCACAGATGGTTTTCGATTCCTCTTTCATTCAAATTTGAGCTCAAAAAAGAAACAAGGAACTTTGGCTTCAGTAAACCTACCCAGTGATAAGAAAAAGAAGAGACGGCCAAATTGTCATAAAAGCTGTGTAGTAGGTGCTGAAAGTGGATTCTCAGGGGGATTCAACCTAGAAGCATTACCGCATCCTGAATAGCTTGCATATTAATGTCACAAGTGGACATTTCAGGTCCAGAAAGTAAAAATCCAGACCAAGATTTTGTTTCAACCGACCAGTTGAGTACTCTGTTACTGACTCTTTATACTTAAATGATTGGTTAATATTAATGATAAATCATTATCATCATGAGAAACATGACCAAGCTCATGTTATTGCCATATACAAACACTTCGCAAGATTAAAAACTCAAAGTCAAATATTAACCCAGGCCCGTGTTCATTATTAGTCCAAATGTTTCTATCAGTTATGAAACAGTTAAAATTTCAATAACATTTTCCTTGAAGATGTAGGAGTGTTGGGGAGGACTTAGGAGACACAGCCGACAGTGTATATGAGCAGCCTTATACAGTTTTTTTAAGTCAATTTCGCTGCTTTGATTGCAGTAACTGTATCGTTCAATAGGGATTTATGCAGTGTGCGAAATACCCGTCAATATTCGGGGGGGTCCCCATCTCCCTATTGTTGTGCAATACCGATCTTGAGACCCCCTTAAAATTTTGCTTTTGAGGCTTTCGGGGGGTCTCATGGGTTAATCGGGGGTGTCGGACCCCCCCAGACCCCCCCGTATTTCGAACACTGGATTTATGTCTTTCCCACACACAGAATAACCACTGCTGTTCTCACAGTGTTTTGAGATGCCCATTAAATTCCCTCCTCAATCATTCAGCTATGCATGAAACTAGCTAACTACTTTAGAGATGAGAGTCATTTTCAGTGAAGCTGGGGGCTGCTGGGGGATACGTGTGAGAGGAGATGGATATAGCTGACGGTGCCATCTTTCTACGCGTTTCTCCTTGCGGGATTCCCTGCATAACAGTTTAAAGAATCCACCAACTAAACCAAAGGAAAGTATTTCAAATATGTGGAAATCAGGCTTCATGTAACCAAGAAACATATATTTTTAAGAATCTTAAAAAATTAAATGTTTCATAAAGACGGCTATATTATCAGTGATCGTCACAGTGAACATTCTGCTGACATCAGTAATTTTTATATATGCAAGTAGACATCTTCTGGCTAAGTACAAACTTTAATTAATCTAAATTACACATTTGATTTTCCTGATTTGTGTAAATGTTACCCATCCTTATGAATTCCAGCTTCCTTTGGAACTGAGAGAGTTGTCTGCATTGATTTATTCGGAAAACTACAAGCAAAAAATATGCATTAAAATGTTCCCAAGCATACCAAATGATATTAAAAATGAATGGCATTGGTATTACATACCAATTAATGGTACATAATAATGGTACATATCATGAATGGTATTGGTATTACATATATGCTGATATATACTGCCATTTAAAAGGGATAAATATTACGGAGAGAACAAAAACAGCAGATTCAGTTACATTAAAAAAAAGGCCATCCATCCATCTATTTTCTGTACACATGTCTCCTATTCAGGGTCATGGGGGGTCTGGAGCCAATCCCGGAAGCTATGGGTGGAAGGCAGAGAACAGCCCGGTATGGGGCACCAACCCATCACAGGGCACACTCACATTCACTCACACAGTCACAAGAAAAATATAATATATATAACGTAACATAAATAGAAAATCAACTTCAGTTGTTCTTTTTGTTTACAAACAAATCCATCTTTGAAATGCCAATGAGTGCAGAAATCATATGCAATAGCTATAAAACATTAAGTGGGCAGATAGGTGAGGAGTTCTGGAGATACAGCGGAGATACTGTCAGTCAAAGAACAAATAAATCCATGTTCAGAGTTTCCCAATAGTTCACTCTAAGGTAGCTCTTCCTTTGAAGCCTGGTTAACTCAAGGAGAACAATCAGAATTTTAGATGTCTCAGCATATTAAAAAAGGGAACCATCATTCATTAAGGACCATTCTGCATAAATGCCCAATTGTTTTTCATATTCACACATCTGCACCTGACCCCATCAGGTAGACTGCCCAGACTTCTACAAGTCATGCAGCACGGAACATGTTTACACAATAAAATATATCAGCCATGCAGACACAAAGGAGCCCTCATATCAACCCAACAAGCTGGTTTTCAAACAATTCACAGGCATCGAAGTGTCTCAGTAAAGCACCGTGACTGGCTCAAACACTACGAATCCATTCAGTGTCATGAATAGCAGGCAACAAACATGTAAGTGGCTTTACTTTTATGAAAGCGAAGTGCTTGCTAATTGCCAGACTTGATCGAACAAAAGAACCCGAGGCCGCGGTCTTTGGACCGTAGGAGGAAACGTGTGAAACTCCGCAGACACACGGCACAGGTGGGACGGCTGAACGTGGGGCATATAAGCTACCCACTGAGTCACCGTGACACACAGTTAGGAGATCAGGATATTGTAAACCGTAATGGAATTGCCAGGCTACTGAAAAGCAGTGGTGGAAAGTTCAGGTCCAGAAAGTACAAATCCAGACCAAGGTTTTATTTCAACCAACCAGTTGAGCATAAAGAGTCACAGTCAGAGAGTCCTCTGCTGGCTGGCTGAAACAAAACCTTGGCCTGGATTTGTACTTTCTGGACCTGAACTTTCCACCTCTGCTGAATAGGCAGAAAGTGGGTGGACGGGAGCCACTGCCAAACCTTAATATCTCATGAGCAAAAGGTTGGTTAAATAATTTGATCTGTAACCCAACAGAGCAGTCAGTAACCCAGATTAAAAACTCAGTCAGAACTGCGCAAGCAAGAATGAATTCTGTTTATTGATTTTTGCCCTCACTTCAGCAATTACATTTCATTCTAAATAAAATTTCAGAAGTCCTTGATCAGTCCATGAAGAACTAACCTATAGTAACGCTAAAGGCATCAAAGGCAGGAAACATTGCTCCTAATTTAAATCAAGTCATCTGTTATGTATAACACCCTCGTTTAAGCGCAGAAGAGCTAGAGATACCAATTAGAAACCAGTTTATAGAGGAACCATCTCGGTGGATGAGTGGTCAAAGGCATTTGAGTCAGCTTGATGGGGCCCAGTTCAGTTTTTTAGGACAAACTACTATATATATATAGCTGAAAAAATAAAGTACGAATGAACTGTCTTCCAGTCAAAGTTACATCACACTCAACCCCAAAAGTAGTACTAGAAAGAGAGAAGATTCAAGTTGTGACTGGGGTCAACACGCAAACTGACAGACACATTTTCTGTCTGAACCGTTAATAAAAACACATTTAAATCACCTTAATAACGCAGTGTTTCTTCTATTATTTGTCATGTATAAGAATGGTTTTGGTTTATAACCAAGATGTTTTACAGCTGACTACTGCTTTGGCAAATTATAATGACTAGGACATGCAATCATTAGCACTGAATTTAACTTGAAATTCTCAGTGAAACATCTAATGTTGGAGAAAAAATTCAATTGAAACTGAGATTCTTCTATGGGTAATTTTTAATAATAATCCACTGTAGTGTCACTGTAGGAAAATTGCCAGCTATACTTCAATTTTACTTACATTTTCTTTTATTAAGTCTATTGTGAAGGTGAATTTCATTCTAATATTATTCACATTAAGTTTTGCACAACTCTGCCATCCAGGGGCGCAGTAGGGGCACGGATACCCTGACAGATTCAGGGGCCCCAGCACTTTACAGGGGCCCTACCCAGGGGCGCAGTACGGGCACGGATACCCTGACAGATTCAGGGGCCCCAGCACTTTACAGGGGCCCTACCCAGGGGCGCAGTAGGGACACGGATACCCTGGCAGATTCAGGAGGCCTTGAATACATAAAATCATAAAATTATAATGTAATGGGGCCCCATGGTGACATTTTTGTCAGGGGCCCAGAATTCCTAGCTACGCCCCTGCTGCCGACCAATCGTTAAAAATGATTAATTGTCAGCATCTGGTTATGAGGTTAAAAGTGCAGCATAATCCCAACACCCTAATTTGCGGCACAGACTTCACACCCCCAAACCATCACCCCCAGTAGAAAATAAACAGTGCCTCACTGGGTTTCAGGACACATTGAAATGTACAAAACACACGTGTAAATCCCAACAATGGCATAATCCCTTTCTCAGTTCAGGTACATCAGAACGACCCTGGAATGCTGAATTGCCTCAGACAATTTAGAGTCTGTTTAAAGAAGGAAAACAGTAGACAGAATCATTCTAGTACATCTAGATCTTTATGCTCCAGCTTCCACTTAAGCTCTCTAGTTTATGCTGGTTGTCATTTTTGTCTAACCCATACCTACAGCCTTTAAATTCCCACTTCAAAAAACAAGAGAAGAAATGTTAACATAAACTTTTCTTCTCACAAGGACAATAACACTCTTCCTGAACATCATAATCCCTCCAGCAGACATCTTGGCACTCAAAGTTTTCTACATTCACACCTGTTGTGGACAACTGCGACCATACTAAGAGTGCAGTGCCATCGTCTGCTTCTTCAATCACAGCAGCCACCTAGCTCTTAATGACAAAACCTTTTTTAACAACAGAGAAAATGTCCATTTCAGTTGTTAAAAAAGCAACACTACACACTGGCTGTATAAAGGCAAAGAAAAGTGATACCATGAGCATTTAATAGCTACAGCCTGGTACTTTGTTATCATAAATGACGACTGAAATCCTACACATAAGCAGCACAGAAATAATAGCATTACGCTTAACTTCCCAATATGTGCTGAAGGTTTCAGGTTTAGTGGGTAGAACACTAGATGTACCATCACTTTTTCAGCAAATGCTAGACAAAAACTTATGTTAAAACAGATTAGAATGCTGCATGATCACCTACAGGTCAATGTAAATAGTCTTTATCACATCACCATTTGTTTTGGTCAGGGTGATCCCTTGTGTATGTTGATATATGTTTCAAGAACAAAGCGGTATCATAGGGGTGGAAGCAAAGATGATTCTACTGCAGATAAACGTCACTGTGGACACAAGTTCACAATGACAGTACACAGCACTTTCACATAACGCCTACACATCTTAAACTCCATTAAGAAACTCAACTTTTGCTTTTTTTATGGCTAAGACCGTGCCGGAATATTCTACCGAGTAGGACTTTGCACCAGTCTAATGTCACCCACAAATTATGCAAAAAAAAGTGCATTTAATTGTCCTTTAATGTGGGTGGAAAGGAAGATAAATAATGTGTGGATATTTAACTAAAAGTATCATTCAATAGGCAATAAGATCTGTCAGGATCAGAATACAATCACTCAGAGTCACTTCCCATTTTGATAATGATATGATAAAGCTCACACTTTAAATTAAGTCATAATCAGCTGACGAGTGAACATGCCGCTGAACGGTTTGTTTATAATACTTTAACAATAATATTACAATAATACGGCCATGTCAAAGCATTAAACAATGTTCAGCTTTAATTCAGCTTTAAGCAGTGCTCTCTGATTGAGTATAGTCGTCTGAAAAATAGCCCTTTATTCAGCATATCCTTCGCAGTCTCGTCAATATCTCAGGGTGACTGTTGCTAGGATGCTTGGTAAAGAAGCGTGCACTCTAAAGCAATGACAGTTCATTCATTCATTCATTCGTCTTTCTGTGTCTGTCAGTATTTCTGTCTTCTGAAATATTTATGCAAGTAAAATACAATAAAACCGTTTATAAAACTCTGCACTTTCCGACGTTAGCCACGAACCCAAAACAAGACGCATATTTAAACAGGACATTAAGTTGTAAAGCTATCTAAAACAAAAAGTACGTCGCGATCCGAATTAAAAGACTAGGAAAGGCAGTGTCCCAAAGTGTTTATAACGGAATGGTAACTGCAATGTACTAAGTAAGATTAGCACTTCGATATTTTGAAACACCAGATAACGATACATGTGAACCGCCTTTAAAGCTATCGATATAAACTAAAGTATTAATCTAATCACACGTATATCGGTTGGATTTTAATAACAAACACCTATGACAAAATACATGCCCATCAGAGTTGTATATAGCGGCGGCTAAGCGTGTAAACGGGTCTCCATCAGCCGCCGCCGTCTTATTCTCCATCTCCGCCTTTTTAACTTCGCAATAACTTTGCACACAACTCATATAAAGACGTGGTAAATCCGGTTTTCACGCCATTGTTTTTGCGTCACACCTAGTATTTCGTAAAATGATTAAACAGATGGGGTTCGGCTTGCAATTAGCCACATAAAAACGTGGTGTAAAGGCTGGGGGAGGGAAGGAGGGAGAGATTACGGTTAACATGATGCTACGCTGCTTTGTTTCTAACTAGGAGGAACTGCAACCAGCATGGATCAGAAGTTTAACATTTAGCGAGCGCTTTCCAGCTAGTATGAAAAGTATCTTACCTGATACATAAAGAGCCAGCAGGTATATCCAGAAAGCGGCCGGCGGCGCCATGGTCTCGCAGGCTGCGTTTCCCGAAAGCTCCGGATCGGATAGATGCGCTAAACACGGGCGATTTCTGCAGGCATTCAACTTCAGCTCGGGGGTACAGAATAATGGTCCTGGCCGGTGAAATGGAAATAAGTGGGTGTCCTCACACTGCCGAAACCGATACGTAGTGTAACTCGAAGAGTTAAGGAATGGCTTCCTTCATAAGTATGTTTCTTACGGAGCCAGTGTCAGATTTATATATTTTGTCTTTATATATATATATTTTTTCTCGCTAGTTTGTAATGGCCTCCTTTTTGGCTTTACGGTGCATAAACAATACGCACTGTTTAACAATCCATGAGTTTACGATTTCAATACCTCTGTCTCTATTCTAAATCGTCCACTCGAGAAGTTGGACTGTTGCTTTAACCAGTTCTGGTCTCTGCAATACAAAACGGGGGGCGGGAGAGGAGAAAAAAAAAAAATCGGAATTATGAAGAATCGATCAAATTCCAAAAAACGCTACAGCAAATCATCACCATTTCCTTGGTTTTCTACGACACGCAAAGTAATTCAAACATATAAAATAATAATCATACTTACTGAAACATTTACTTGCAAAGCACCGGAGTCGTTACTTCATTTTGTTTCATTAGTTCAAAATGTTAAAGATCCATGATGCTGATTCCCTTCTTTTGAATAGTGATATTTTTCGGCAACTTGACGGCGCTGCCTTTGCGCTCCTCCCTTGACACTTTCCCGGTAAGAGAGCAGCCAAATGAAATCCCGGCCTATAAACTCAATCGGGCTGAAACAGTGTGTCGAACATAAGTGATACAATGTAACTGACAGCGGCGGAGGGAAGATCGGGATCTTATGACGCTCGATAAGGAGGAGCTTCGCTCGTAACGCAGCGCAGGTAGGAGGATTCAATCAGCCGTCTGTGCTGAACTTACCGCTGCTTTCCAGTTGTGCTGCATTAATCGAAAACCTACTTAGAGTTGTGTCAGTACAAAACGGAGAAGGGAAATAGGATAAACACCCTTTTGAGACTTTACGTGTTGCTATAAATTGCAAAGGAATTTAATAGTGATATTTCTATTGGCTATTGTTGTCACCTACAAATCAGTTATACGCCTTTAACGGGATACAAGTCAATATGTGCTATCTTGGTGATTTTATGTGGTTTTCTAGATTATACCATCTGCAGACCCTTTCTGAACTGAAGCACTGAGCAGATGAATGGGTAACAATTTTTGAGTTTAACTTATAGGTTACTGGTTTAAGTTAAGGAGCGCCCAAGAATACATAATTTATAGTTACCTAAGCTAAAATACTTCAAATGCAACATCTTTGAATGGGTGAATTCGCTTTATATAAAACTGTAATAATTTTATTGTCGCATATCTGTTGTATGCTACATTCATTCTAGATCTTTGCGGGGATTGTTACACTTACGGTAAATTACACAGAATCAAGTACTTCGAAAATCAATGAGATTCGCCAAGATTGTGCAGAGTACCTTGTTTTGTCGCTGCTGTATTTGTCCTTGAATCTACAACATTTGTCCCCCATTGAAACTAAATAAGTGTCTTACGTGATTATTTTAATTTACTGGGCTACGTATACATAACACGTGACCTATAAAAATTACGACAGACTGAAAGATATGGGAAATTTCAGCTCTTATACCGAGGACTATAAAGGCTATATATAGAGAGGATGTTCTCTCATACCGATAATCGACATAATCTATATACTTCTTTCAGCACGCGTTTTATGATATAGGAAGAAGTGTTCGCGATGATCAGGGATTTTTAGTTCTGACCAGATGTCTTTGTTTAATGGCTTAAGTTTTGGGAGTGTATAACGTGAGAGACTTTTTATTTGCAACTCAATAGGAAACATCTCCCCCTAGTGGTCATTTGTAGATATAACGTTAATAGGAAAACTTTAAAATTTAGTTTTGGGCAGATCATGTCATTAACACAACCAAGGGCATAGATTTGGGTATGGACCCTACCCCATACTGTGGGCGTACCGTGTGTGTTTAGGCGGGTGTGCCTGCATTTGTGGCAGGTAGCACAGCAAATGGTTCACCAGGGGATTTTTCCCCTTCCCTTTCACCCCAAGAAAAGCGAAGTCAGTGTACAAACCAGATTACAACTGTTATCAAAACATTCAGCAAGGGGAAAAGATGAATGACTGCTCTCTGCAAGTAATAAGTTGGTACACCTGAGGAGGCAAGGAACTGGTGGCGGCCCCAAGCCATTTGCCACATACAGAGATACAGAATGGCTAAAGCACATCAGACACACTGTGTGACAAAGGTTTGTCCCTCAAGTGGAACCTGAAGCATGGAAGTGCATGAGCAGAGCCAGGCTGCGGCACAGAGGAGAGCTGTAGCATGCTGAACCTGAAATATTAGTCTGTTCTTTAACAGAACATTGCAAAAAAATAGCATGTTTTTTCACATTTTATTTTGCTTCAGAATTTTGTTTTTTGTTCTACTTATTAGAGTAATTTCTGACAAACACAAAGCCTGGTTTGTAGTTATACTCACAGACTTGATTAGGGATGTTAATGTATATGGGAACCATGGCTGTATTTTGTTGTGTATTGACCGGCCACCCATTAGTGAGAAGCCTGGCGTGCAGAACAAGGAGCAGATTACAGGTGGATGACCGGAGAGAGCGAGGGGGAGAGTAAGGGCTCAGGAGGTCAGTGAGGTAAGGGGGTGCAAGGCCACGTAGTGCTTTGAAGGTGAGGAGCAAGATTTTCAATTTTGAAAGCAGTGTACCTTTGAAAGAATAAGAGTGATGTGAGTGGAGCGCTTGTTAGGGGTTAGCAGCAGAGTTCTGAATAAACTGAAGCCACTGTAAAGATGTAGCAGGAAGGCCAGTGAGAAGAGAATTATATCAATCAATACAGGATGTGATGAAAGCGCGGACCAGAGATCGTACATCATTACTATCGAAATGGCCAAAGTCGAGCCATATTAACAAGGTGTTAAAATGCAATTTTGGTGATGGGTCAAACAATGTTCTCAGATTTATGATAATAGGAGCAGCTTTAACACACCATCAATACAGACTGAGAAATCAGATGCTTTAGATAATGAGGACTAATGATGACTTGGGGCCTATTTCCTACTTAGGGCCCAGTTTCATCAGCATTTAGTTTGACACGTAGAACTGAGGTCCTGATTCTCTGAGGTTATAAAAGATCCCTGGGCGTCTTTCGTAAGAGAAGGGCTGGTACCCCGATGCCCTGGTTAAAGGTGCCCACTGTGGCCCTTTAACCTGATGTCTGGCCTCCTAATCATCCCCTATGTCTAACTGGTGAATTCTCTGCTGCCTCTTCACCACCTACAGTGTGGTGAGCGTACTGGTGCAGAATGGCTGCTGTGACATCATCCAGGTGGGGGCTACACAGTGGGGATGGTAGAAGTGGCTCCCCAGTGGTTCTGTAAAGCACTTTGGGTGTCTTGAAAGGCACTATATAAATGTAACTTTCATGCATTCGCATTAATCCTCAACCTCGTTGAGTTTTTTTTGTTATTAATATTATATTGTAACGGATGTGTTTGTTATCTATTGTAATGTTTGGCCACTTTGAATATTTTGAATTCCATATATGGATTGATGGGAAATAAACAACTGACCTGAACAGCATGTGGTCCTGAATGCAGCAGTATGGCTAACAGCTCCAGGCTGGCAGATTTGAGTCTGGGCAGAGTTTGGCTCTATCTGCGATTGTGTGATTATAAGTAACTGATGCTCAAATATGCTCTGACATTGATTCAACTACAGTACAAATTTTAAAGTAGGGAGTATTTCTCTGTAGAGCTTTAATTTAACCAAATTATTAATATGAAAGCCCTTTATTATTGAAAAGTTAAAAAGCTAGTTAGCACAGTACATGTGAATACAGTGACATAACATTTCTAGAATGTTACTCCCGCAGTTGAGATGACTGTAATGCTCTGTTTAGGGAGTGTGGGTTGTGTGGATTATTATGCATGCACTTTTTTTCCCCAAGCCACCCCTGCACATTGTAGCTGCACGGGAGAGAGCTACATTGTATTTCTGCATGTCAAGGCTTTGTATCACTACCCATTTCCGTCTTTGTGACAGTTCTTTTTGTTTCTTGATCTCTGCCTCCCTTTTATGACAAAAGCCTAAGATTTTAATAAACGGGAGATTGTAGAGCACCAACCATATGTCAGTTCTACTTTCTCTACCACAAATGCTAGAACCCTTCAATTACGCAACACTCTGTGGGCATTGACCATTCCAGATTGAGTCGGGATACTTCAGTGAACTGTCTGGCGGAGCGGAACGCAGTTATAGCCAGCCTAAAATGCAAACTCGACCAAATAAGAATCTGTACAAATAAACGCAAGACCACATAAGTCTGAGATGCTGAGAGTGACAATTTTCAGGAGGACTTAATCAAATCCGTATCTGTACTTTGTTGCCAGTCAGCTTGCCAATGCCAAAAAGCTTGACATCCTTAGGTAGTACTCATAACAAATCTCCTACATTCCCACCGCAGTAGATCAGAAACTGGGATCAGTTTAAGCCAGAGGCGGACATTTCAGCTCCAGAAAGTAAAAATCCACACCAGGATTTTGTTTCAACCAACCAGTTGAGTACTCTGTGACTCTGACTCTCTATACTCAACTGGT
>JAODKC010000041.1:7612604-7634411 GCA_026777985.1 Mormyrops attenuatus | reverse complement strand
TTTTAGAACAACCACCCCACCCCCCCCCCCCCCCCCCCCGTCTTGCTAACCATCACCGAATTGTCGCAGGTACCTACTGTAACTGGCGACCCTTTGGAAAGCTGGCTGAAAGCAGACGACCCTTATCATTTTGGGGGGGGATATCTAGGTACATAAAAAATAAAAATCAAGATATTAATGTTTAAACTTTGAATAACGTAACTGTAAAATGACATTAAGAAATAATTATAACATGTATCAGACTTTTAGAGACAGCAAAGGGCTCTACATGACAGTTAGCGTACTAGTCATGGAAAGAATGATTTTACATCACCTTACATAGAATTTTGAAGTTTTCTGTGGTATATATTTCTATTTCAACAGCACTAGATTACTATATATATTTTCAATATAGTAGTGGTATCAATAATAATTACAGTAATAACAATTAATTATTATTGTTATTATTATTAGTCCTATCATCTTTACAAAGAAGGAACCTAACATATCTGTCTGGAGGGCCGTATTCTACCATGCGCTTAAGTCAAAAAAGCAATTAGTTGTGTGCCTTCTTGACTAAAGTGCATTCTGTCATTCAGGTTGAGTTTATGTACCACGAAGGCAGATACGCGCATGGGCAGAGAAGCATTAATATACTGTATCAGAAATGAATGAGCCTTATGCGTATTCTGCCGTTGACTTAAGTGTGTTTAAGTGCTTTTCCAGCTACGTGCTCTGGAAAGACATATTAAGACCCACAATAAAACCAAAGGCAATGTTGCATTTATAAGAAAACCTAACATGTAGCAAAACAAAGCTTTTTACATTTATTATATATCTGTAAATAAATGATACCTTCTAAAATGCATGTAAATAATTAATATAATACATTTAGAATATGGGCAGCGGTTAGCCCCTGACCTTATACCCCTGGGACCAGGAAATGGAAATGGACGGATGGACTATAGGATATAGAAATATATTAGTCTACACAAATGTATTACCGTTAGAGATGGTCATTTCAGGCATTTCAGTCATTATTTGATTAAGCCCCCACCTCGCCAAAACGTTTCCACTGGTATACTGACAATTCACTCTTATTTAAATTTTTGATCTAAAGAACGCATTTCATAGGACATGAATTTCAAGAACATTTTTAACAAAAACCACGACAACCTAAATGTAGCTATAAAATTAACAGCGGCAGCATAATTTCTTACGCTTGTTGCCGCGAGTTGTGCCAACAGACACAAATAGTGCTGACAAATCACTAGCTTTTGCTCAGTACCATCCCTGTGGAATCCAGAATATGCCCATACAATCAGTGATGAATGTCTTCTGGTGATTACTGACCGAGAACGAAAATGGTTATGATTGGCTGGGGGACTGCATGCAGAGTTCTGGCAAAAACAGGAAAACTTATAAAGAAAAAACTGCAAACTCATTAGAGAACTGATATACTCACAGTTAGCTATATTGCTGCTAAATAACATTTAAATACCTAATTTATTATTTATATATCCATCCGTCCATTTTCCAAACCCCTTATCCCACTGGGTTGCGGGGAGTCTGGAGCCTATCGCGGAAGCTATGGGCACGAGGCGGAGAACAACCCAGGATGGGGGGGGTCAGCCCATCGCAGGGCACACTCACACACCATTCACTCACACATACACACCTACGGGCAATGTAGTAACCCCATTTAGCCTCAGCATGTCTTTGGACTGTGGGGGGAAACCGGAGAACCTGGAGGAAACCCCACGAGAGAAGAACATGAAACTCCACACACATGGAACCCAGGCGGAAACTCAAACCCAGGTCCCAGAGGTGTGAGGCAACAGTGCTAACCACTGCACCACCATGCCGCCCCTTATGTATTTAATTATACTTTTTCTGATTCCCTAATATTTGAATATTCGACAATGCTGACTCATCCCTCGTTACCATTCCTTGTCAGCACACTTAGTTGGTGAATTAAGTAGGCTGAAACTTGTTAATTACAATAAATAAAAACGGGTTCAAAGGAAGTTGTGTGTCCTAAGCCACAATGTCTGCACTGCATGAAGTTGCACAGACGGAGAAGGGTGCAAAGACACAGATGACCAAGAACTCTCCACATTTTTCTTGATGTACTTCCCCAGACGGACACTGAATGAATCACACTTTTTCAGGTGGACCACGAAATGCTGGTCTTTCTGTGCCGACTCCAGCCGTGGCAGCCACCAAAATTCCTTGCGTATGAAAGTGACAAGCGCTTCGTCCCTTCTGGCAACCGGATCTATCTGGAGGTTGGCTGGTGATGCGGTGCACATTTCCCAGTCTTCTGTGTCAAGGTTCTTGACCAATTATAGAGAGGACATTGATCGCTGATATCAAAGTACCTTTGAAGTGGAAGTTAAAACACATGCATTTCCCCATTGTGACTAGGGGCGTGGCTACAGGTGGATGGGAGGTGGATGGTGGCCACCCAAACCGATCGTTTCCCGGCCAACCTAACAGACACAGATAAAATTAACCAACATGCCCAAATGGCCACTCTGGGTGGCATCACAGTAACGCCACTGACTGTGATGTACTTCTGGTTAAAATGAGATGTCATATACGGCAGTGACAAACAATGTCTGCGGACTGGTTTTTGTTATTTCATTCATTTTCACTTCTGCTTGACCTATACAAGCAAGACTTGTAAATTGCAATGGAGGAGAAAAACCTGAGTCATAACGTGAGCAAGCAGGGTTTTCTCTGTCCCTCAAGACCATGGAGGTCTGCAGTTTATAGGGTGCAAGGCAGGGAATAAGCCAGGATGAGTGCCAGCCCGTCACAGGTCACACGCAGACACCTACGGACTATTTGGCAGCTCCAGTTCTCCTCGGCGTGTTTTTGGACTGTGGAAGGAAGCCGGACGATAACACAGGAGAGAACATGAAAACATAGTAATTTACATAAAACCAAGGCCTAACTGAAATAGATGAACACCAAATCGCGTTTCGGAACCTATGACAAGATTTCGGTCTTTATTGAAGATTATGAATAACATCTAGGGCTAATTTGACATATTTTGTTATGACTAATATGACTTGTGACTTGGTGTGTACATCTCTTCAATTACCTTTGAATATTTTTCCAGTAATAAACATGATTTTTAAGTGAAATACTTTGCAGTGAGCTGAACCGGAACAGACACAGGCGTAAGGGACACAAATATACTCATTAAACACAGCCAAACTTTTCTCATTTAAAGATTAATATCTTTATTTTCAATTTAATGGACATTTACATGAAGTTATGTATCTTAAATTTAGAGGTTACGGCATTTTAACATCGCTTCACCTGCTGAGACCAGCATGTTATATTCCAAAATGTCTGAGTTTGGTCTGGGGTGATCTTAATAGGTATGTACACTTTTTATGAATACATTGGACCGTTCCATATCACGGGCTTAGGGGCACCGGCCTCCCGCCATATGGAAAAACCGTGTAAAGTGTTTTGGTCCTTTTGGCAAGCTAAGCGAGGATGTGAGCAGAGCGTAGCACAGCGAAAAGACACAAGACCCGTGAGATACAAAGATCACTGCGAGATCTCTGTGAGATATCACGTGAGAGGCTGCCGCGAACATGCTTGGCGTCCTCCAAACCAGCGCTGAATCTATGTTTTATGCACGTATGAGTTATTGATTTTTCTGTTTTGTCTGCAGCTTTCGCAAAACTCCCAAAAACTCCCGTTTACTTTCTTATGCCGACGTCAATACAGTTCCAGTCAAAAGTTTGGACACACTTACCCATAGAAACGTTTATTTGTACTATTCTTTACATTTTTGAATACTTATAAAGACATCAGCAGATTCAGCACTATAAAATAGCATATATGGATTATCTACTGACCAAAAAAGTCTTAAATTGTTGGGGGGGCAGGGGGGTAGATCCGACACTATCACTATCACTCTCCTATGGATGCGGTTTGGAGTGTCCAAAATTTTGACTGATGCTGTATATCGAAACCACAATGGGGAAAGTCGTGATGTCGAAGGGTCGGCTGTCATGTTAGTATCCACTGTCACGGACGAGCAGCTGTCCCTGCGCCCTCTAGGGGACAAAGAGAGCAGTGCGATGAGACCCGTGGGGAACTTCTGTGTTCTACGGCAGCTGAACTGGCACAAATGCTGACTGGACCACTAAAGAATGCGGCTGAGCAGAATGATAAAGGATGAGGGCAGCAGAAATGGCTCCTCAGCTGCATTCAAAACAAACTTCCCAATTATGACTATAGCTATTTGTACATGGTAACAGCAGCAGGTCAGCTTATCACATCTAAATTTATCTTGTAGCCCAGGCAACCGGCTGGTCAGAATCAGCCTGTCAGCTGCTCCGCAGTGTCTTGCACTGCAAGCCTTCCTGGGCCACACAGTGCCAATTTGTACCTTTGAGGGTATGATTACTTGTCAGTGGGGCTGTACCCTCAAGGGTCTGCCAGTTGTACCCTAGCTGTAGGTAAATGTACCTTTAAAAGGTACAGAAATGTACCATTGGGGAACATTAATGATGTTTGTACCCTGGGGAACAAAACTGTACCCTTTATTTTGACAGTGCAGAAGCAGCCAGACAGGGACCTTCTGTCTGTCTGAAGCCCTTGAAATAGATTTAGCATGTTTGAATTAATTGATTATGTTTTGTTTTGGCTCTCAGTTCTGGTGACACCTGGCCTATGCAAGTATATCCATCATAGAGGAGCAAACCTAGTGTTCAGTCTGTGAGAGCAGCTCTCAAGGTAGAAGAATGGAGAAGAGAAAGTAGGAATTGTTAATTACAGTGCCTCATTTGTCTGCCTCAAATCTGCCTTCATCTTCGACTGGGCATTTTGAAAGTGTCCGTCACCCTGTTCAGGCTGCTTGTGGCAGTCTTGCCACATTTCAGCACTGACTGTGATACCTCCCACACTCTTCCGGTCGTACATTTCAGTGGCCTTCAAGCACTGTGCCAATTTATGTTGTTAATTGTTATTATATTTAAATCCACTTCTAAGTCTTTGGAGTGTTGGAAATGAGTAAGGCATCAGTAGGTCACAAAGTTAATATATACTGTTTCATTTCTATGCTTTTGTGATTTCTCCAGACCTTTGTTTTGTTTTCACTACTTTACAGTAATTTTTAATTCAGAGCTCTGTAGGTGGGATTCGGATTTTCAATTCAGATTTTTGAACAACATTTAATTCAAGTATTTTTTAAATTTATATATATATAGTATTACACATACACATGCATCAGATCACCCTCAGGGAAATGTACCAACTGTCTTTCCCTCACAAGGTAATATGCCTCATTCGGGACTCCTAGAGCAACCGCTTGTTCGACACAAAGTCAAACCAGCAGTACCCAAGGATTCTCTGAAGAGACACAGTATCAAAGAAGTCCAGTCTTCATCTCCGGTCATTGGATAACATCCATGTCTCGCAGCCATACAGCAAAACAGGGAGCACCAGGACTCAAAAGACTTGGATCTTCATCCATCAAGATATTAGGAGTGCCACACAACCCTCTCCAGTGACTTCATGACGCTTCGTGCTCTCCCAATCCATCTACTGACTTCATAGGAAGAGTCACCAGAGACATGAATGCCGCTCCCAAATGTCACTGCCGTGGTCAACGCGGTTGACCTCTCTGTAGACAGACTCATTGCTGATGGTTGTGCCCAACAGGTCATCAAAGGTCTAGATCTTGGTCTTTATCTAGGACCCTCGCACACCCAGACACTCAGATTCCTTGCTCAGTCTCGAGAGCCCTGATCAGAGGCTCCATTGACTCCATGAAGTTCACAGCACCGTCTGCAAAGTCAAGATAAATGAATCTTTCTTCGCCAACAGATGCCCCACAGCTGCTGGGGCCCATGACCCTGCCCAAGACCAAGTAAATGTAAGCGTTGAACAGAGTAAGAGTAAGAACACACCTCTGGCGAAACCCAGAATCAGCTGGGAAGAATGAAGAATCAACTGGGGAGTTCTGCCTCCACTCTGCACGGCACTCACGGTACTTGTGTACAGGCCGGCCATGACGTCCAGCAACTTCAGGGGGATCCCGCAAAGTCTCAGGATGTCCCACAGGGCAGCCTGCTCAACTGAGTTGAACTCTTTACAAAAAACAACAAAGGCTGCAAAGAAACTCTGCCAATATTCGTGTTTACATTCAATGAGAACCCTCACTGCCAGGATGCAGTCGATGGAAGACTTCTTAGGCATAAAACCAGACTGCTACTGTCGCTAGTAGGCAAGCAAGTGATCATGGATCCTGTTAAGGATGACCCTAGCAAGGACCTTACCCGCCACTGAGTGTTATCTCCGTGTAGTTGCCGCCTTCCCTTTCCAGTTAGGGACAACATGTCCCATTTTTCAGGTAGTTAGGATGATGCCTGTCTCCCAAATGGAAGCAAAGATTGCTTGCAATGCCAGGAGGACAGCATTACCACATGTATCACTTGCTGAAAGATTCCTCTAACAAATGCCCCCTTATCGGTCCTCAAAGCCCTTGCAGCAGTCTTTCTCAGTTCCTGGTACAAACTGGAGTTGCCATCTTGCCGTGCGCTGTGACTCCTCTCGATGATATCCAGGTTGCCCTGCGAAATGAAACACCTCCCAAGTCTGCAAGTTCCTCTCACAAACTGTGTGCAGACTCATTAGAAACACCCTGGTCCTGAGGTCCAGCCAGGTCCAGCCTCATTCTCCTAGTAGGTGGTAACCTACTAGACCTAAGCTGAATCCTCAGAATAGCATCAACAAGATTGTGGTCAGAATTCTCAAACTGGGCACTTCTTTAGACCCTGTAGTTCTGTAGGAGGCTCCAGCATCTGCCTATAAGGATGTGATCGATCTCCTTCACACACCACCGGTATTGGAGTACCAAGTCCGACGATGCGGCTCAGGGCCCTGGAAAAGTATGGAATTTTAGAATGGAAAGTGTGTAGGAACACAGTGGACAGGATAGCAAAACTTCCAAGTGCTCGTACTGAAAATAATAAGTGGCTCTCTTCATTTATTACAGGTCAAAGAAGAAAATAAACATCGTGATGACTACTTTGTTAAAATGTGCTGTTTTTATAGTTGGTAAGCAATCGGTTTTCATCAAATTTGTTCCAGAAAATTCAACATATCGAGCACTCAGTTGGTGAAATATATAAATGAATATATATGAAATTTATATGAAAACATGAAATATAAATTTCTTTCATAATTTGACTGCTAGAATCCTGTGACTTTTTCTTCATGATAACTGAGAAGAAAAACACAATTTAACATTAGAATACGGGTGTACATGCAAAACAAAATAAGAATTACTTCTCTACTGTAAAAAGTCACTGATATTCAGTGTATTTGTTACATTTCACCACCAGCTCACCTCATTAGTTAGATAAATATCTCAGGTACTGATTTTGTATAGTACTGTATGTTTTATTGTCTTTTAAATTTTCCTTGCTTTAAATTTTCATACAACATCTATCATAAATTGGATAGATTTACCATGTTTGAATGAATTGATTACGTTCTGTTTCGGCTCTCAGTTCTGGTGACACCTGGCCTGTGCAAGGATATCACAGTATGTCAGGAAGAGGATCAAGACATACGAGTCGACTGCAATATGGAGTCTAAAGCCAACCAACTTCCCACCTACACGTTTATCATGTCGTCAGGGAAGAAGGAGCTTATCATTAATACCAATTCCACTTCTGAAAAGGCTTCCGACCAATTCAAGCATAAGTCCACTGTGGAGCCATTGCCTGAGGGGGGGTTCAGGCTGAGGATTAACGGCTATACGGCGTCAGAAAACACAACCTTCACCTGCAGATCTAATACTGGCACTAACCCTAACCATATGTTTGTTGAAAAAGGTAAGGAAACTAATTAAGTAATTTAATATTAACAAACTGGTTTAAATAACAAACATAAAAATAATGATAGTTATTGTACTTTTTCATCTAGATTATTATTATAGCTATTAAAATTGTTATTGTTGTTGTTAGGGGTTGTGATGTATGTATAATCTAACTTCAGGTCTGGCATGGGATTTCCTTCCGGTTTGCAGGTAAAATGGTTCCCTGTTCGACAATCAGCGTTTACCTGCACAGCTGTTCCTGGCTCGTCTACCTTCTCCTCACATTCTATTCCATTCAGAGCTGGCAGCTGGTGAGCCTCTAAGAAAATACCCATCATGTTCCATTGATAAAAATCTGTAGTGGTGGGGTAGTTGAATACTTGTGAATCCATTTGGAGCATTATATTAAAAAAAAAAAAAAATCAATGACCTAAGAAAGTGCATGTATGTTTGACCCCTGGCGGTCTGTAATCAATTTCACAGCTTCATTGATTTCTTTAATTAGAATGTATAGTATCAATGCTGATGTCCATGTATTATGAGTAAGTAAGGGGAAGGGAAGGAGTTCCTATATAGTAATTAAATGCCAATCTTTCCTCTGAAGCAGCCTTATCTTAAATCATCAGCTTGTTACTTCCAGAAAATGGCAAAAAGATTGATGAGCTTGACAGAAATAGTAAGGATGTATCATTTCCAAGTGTTGACGTAATAAGCTTTTGTCCCTGAGTAACTGTCCTAATTCCTGATGTGCAGCCATGAAATTTCTCCAAAGTATAAAAGCGAAGAAGGACAAAAGCGAGAACATTTTTTTACAAGGAAACATAAACGCCTCGTTCAGAATTTCTCCAAAGTTTGCAATGCGAATGAACCATAATAAAAATGTTCCATTATTCCTTAAATGGTTTTGGACTATGTAATATAGTCTGACTGGGTTCAGTTTGATGAGAGAGCATTGAAATAAGAAAAAAACGTGACCGTTATGATAAAATTTTTTGTTTTGTTTTTCATGCATTTCACGAAGGTTTAATGTGCATATGTTACGTTGTACACTCAAAATTCGCTGTTGACAACAATTTTATCTTCATAAAATGTATCCCTTTAAGTGCATGATTAGAGCAGACATGCTTCTCTTGCAAACTGCAGACGATTCCCGGTTTATCAGCGTTACCCTGTCCGCATTTAACTACAGCGAGACGTCAGGCAGCATTGTGGTGTGTATAAGCATTAATATTAATGTGCTACACTGTGTATGAATCCTAATAGAGCCGCACTATATTACGAACAGTTGGGGTCAAAAGTAAAATTTTCTTTGACCAACTAGTGTTTGCTTAAGCTGTTGCAAATTGTGAATGCTTTAGAAGTGTATTCAGTGCTCAGGTATGTTCATGCAGTATTGAAACATTATACATGAACGATTATTTAACATACAACTTTGTCTCTGCATATGGACCACAGTTTCATATACCAGTTTCCTGTAAAGAATTAACCTTACACAATCAATTAAGCTCAGTGTTTCACAGAATGTTATTCAAAGAAAGCATATATCTTAATACTATATGGTTGTGGCTGTTGGAAATATGACCTAACTTAATATTCTTTGAAATGTATTGAATAAAGTGCTTTATCAGTATAACTACCTAAACTTCACTTTTTCTGAGGTGAGAATTTCATATGTGTGTGAATCTCTGTGTGGTCTGGGTTAGGGTTAGGGTCTGCATCCCTCTGTCCATCCTGACAGTTTATCTTCGGTGTTTATTCGCTTATCATTGCAGTCATCTGGATCCCTGGAAGCATTTAGTAAATGACAGGCCAACCTAGCAAAGATTACTAGGGCATTATGGGTAAATGCAGCCATCCATCTTCCATAAGCACATTGTTTCCCAACCCGGTCTTCTGGAACCCTCAGACATTGGAACTTATACCAACAAACTCCAAGCAAAACATAGGGGACACCCAGGGTGGAACAGCAGTGCAACATAGGACACACACTCTCACTGTGGGCAATTTAAAGATAGCAGTTCATAGAAATAGAATAGAATAGAAAGCCTTTATTGTCATTATACTGGAGCACGGATGCTACTTGTACAACGAAATTTCAGTGGCTACTTCTAAATTGCAGACATATACAGACATAACGTTTGCAATACAAACAGCATTCTGCAATAGACAGTAGTGCAACAGACAAAGTAGTAGATGCAATAACACTATAACTGTATGTCTTTGAACAGGAGGAGAAAATAAACCACACAGAATAAGAAGAACATAAATTCAACGAAGCCTCAGTGAGCCAGTGTACTGTTATTTCAGGGCTGGTCAACACTGATCCTGGAGACCTACCACCATGCACAGCTTAGGTGCAGCCCTAATTTAACACACCTGACACACGTAATCAGGCCCTTCAGTATCATCTGAGTATTAAAGCCAGCTTAGCTTCAACCTCCAATTCAATACTTATCTGAATCAGATGTGGTAGATTTGCACTGCAGGGTGGTAAATTTCCAGGAGTGGGGTTGGGTAGTAGGCAGCATGATGGTGCAGTGGTTAGTGCTGTTGCCTCACACCTCTGGGAGTTGGGTTCAAGTCTCTGCCAGAGTTCCATGTGTGTGGAGTTTGCATGTTCTCCCCCTGTCATTGTGGGGTTTTCTCTATGTACTCTGGTTCTTCCCCCCCCCCCACAGTCCAAACACATGTGCATGTATCAATGTACCCTGCAATGGGTTGGCACCCCATCCTGGGTTGTTTCCCACCTTTCACCCATAGGTTCTGGACTCCCCATGACCCTATGATAGGATAAATGGTTTCAGAAAATGGATGGATGGATGGGTTGGGCAGGCCTGTATTATTCAGGAAATTCCACTGAACAAAAAAATAAAGATTTTTTACTTGTAATGGTTAAAAACAAGATATATAACTACCAATAAATCATCGAAGAACGTAACCAGACAATCCATGTCATGGAGGACATTTTGACCTGGGACAGGATTCATATATTTTGTAAATTTGTAAATTATTCCAATGAAAAGGACCAGAATTTCACTTAAGCACTGAATTCTTGCTTTCTGCTGATTGGTCAGTCATGTCACGCATGTGTCACCAATGTTAATCTTAAACAGCTGGCTGAATCTTTAAATCAATCAGTCCACGAACAAGAGAAATTGAACTATTTAGCCAGGCACTGTAGCCTTTCTGTTTTAAAGTAGTTTGTAAAACTGGAAAGTGCTTATTCACTGCCACTGGGATTGCGTCAACCAGGGGCTTGCAGTGTTTCATAGATGTCTTGAAATCATAACATTGTGAGTCTGTACAAGTCAGCCCATGTCCATTTTGGTTTCCGCCTGCAGGATTTTGATTGCTTTGGCCTTAGTCCCCCAGAAAGGATTTATCAGCAGGGCTGAACCTAGGACAGAACAAACTTTTGTTTAAAAGCACTAATCTGTAATATTCAAATAAACATTCCCCAAACTAACACAAGCATTTCCCAAACTTTGGGTCGTGCCCCCCCTAGTGGACTGTTAGGGTATTGAGGGTGGCTGCCACATGTTGCTGCAGAGGTCAATTAGTGAGAATCTTGATAGCAAGCCAATATCACCAGAAAATCGATTAATGGCTGTGAATTAAACAAAAAAAAAAAAAGATTGAAAAAAATGAAAAGCAAACAGCGACTTTAAAACGAAAGGTTTGGAGAAAATTCCGTAAGCAGTGGGTATTTAGCATTTGGATTACAACACCAACCCTTTCATTAGGTAAGTGCTTGCATAATTATGAAAAAATAAAACGGTATTTTAACCACAGTATAGCAAATATACAAATAAAGTTGATATTTATTTTCAGACTTTATGATTTTATGTGGCCATCAAACGTCTAGCTAACTGCAAGGCAAATGATCTTGCACCATCAGTTATAGATACCATAGGCTGCAGGTGGAGACATCGCCAAATCTCTACCGATTTACAAAAGAAAAATTACTTGTGATTTTACTATGATATTGAAGACCGAATCAGGTTGACCATGCAAAATGTTACGATTAACGATCGCTGTCAATATAGAGTAAAAAAAATCAAGAATTACTTTATAACTGTAGAAAAAAGTTTCTAATATCGTTAATACTCAGTAGAAGTAAAAAGTAGCCAAAAGGCTTAAGTACAGTAACGAACTTTCTAAACCGCCTTAAATATCCTATTTGGAAGTCATATAGTTCGTGAAAAATTAAAATGATCGACATCAATAGATAACTTTCTCACAACTCAGCACGGGCTGAACAGAACGCTAACCGATGACGTTTACACAAACACAAAACGTCATCAACCTTCGCCGACCGCGCTTTCGCTGCAGGTATTCACGCGCACTTTTTGGCCGAGGTTGGCTTCCGTTGCTGAAGTGAAGCGCAGTCGACGGAGAAAATGGCTACTACCAGCAGCGCTGGCAAGGATTCGGCTCTCTCTAAAGCAGAGTACCTCAAGAAGTATCTGGGAGGCGATAACGATGGCAAACAGTCCAAAGACAAGAAGGCGAAACGGAAGCGAATTAAACACGTTGGAAAAGGGTGCGTGGTACATCAATACACTTCTTATTAAAATGAATGTAACGGAAAGTTGGGCAGCTATTTGTTCATCGCTGTTCCAGGTAAATTTCAAAATGAGAATTTCGTTTTAGGATAAAAATAGTTGATGACGATGTGGACTGGAAGCAGCTGGTGAATATAGACGAAAAAGAAAACCACGAAGAAGACGATGAAGAAGAGGCGCCTGTGGTAATTCCACTTATCCTTTCTCTAATAGTATCTATCGTTTTATTTTAGGTTAGATTTTGTTTGATAACTCATGCATTCAAAGTTTTGTAAAAGGCAAATGAATTGCATGATTATGGATGAATTTATAGAGTGGGATGTCGTTAACAGGTAATCAAATTATTGCACCTACTTAGGTACATTTAGTAACTAGCCGTAGCCCATAGTATGTCCCTTGGATTTAATTACTCTTGTTGTATTTAGGTTATTGAACAGTATTTGTTACAGTTGCGCTGGTATCATGGACATATTTTTGACGCACAGGTGGCTGAAGTTATAGATGAACGCCCGAATGAAATAAAGTTCTTGGAGGAGTTCAGGAATAGCAATAAGTGGCGCCTAATGGGAGGTGAGAAGAGAAAATGCTCTGAATCGTTGTTGGCTTTTGCATTATCAGTTTAATGATAATGCTTTTTGTTTGTTATTGAAGCATGCACCTGAAAATATGATCCCGCCCTTTATAGTTACAAATGAAGAATCCCAGGAATCTCAAGAGTCTTTTGGCTCCGCTTCTGTGCCAAGGTAGTAAAAATTGCACTGATAGCTTTGGAGTGTGATATAATCTGAAAAATAACATAAGTAAATAAAATGTTCATGTTTCTCATTACTTTATGCAGCTGTTTACAGACAATTTTACACAAGTAACTGTGTAAATAGTGTGTTAGAAACATGTCAAGTTGGGTTGGTCAAACCACAGCATGATGCAGGCATTTTGCTTTGCATGTCGTTATAATGGATTCTGTTTATGTCAGACCGCCCTGTATTTAACTACTACTAATTTTTGCCTGGCAAACTCATTTTCTGCAAACTCATACACTGTTATAATAAGTACTTACGGCACTGCAATGCTTTGGCATTGTTTCAGTTGTCATGTGTACATAGTATATGAAACTCTTACATGCCTGCAACCTGCAGACTACTGCCAATAAATGCATGACAGTAAGAGCCATAATAAATAACACTGCCATAGACTCCACATAAACACAAAAAGACGGGCAAAATTTAGATTTGGTGTAATTTCGGAACTTTGCAGTTTAAGTTCTGAATATTTGCATATTCCTAAATCTGCACTATATAGAAGGTGAAAGCCTTTTTGTGTTGTAACTGAAACTTTTTTTTCTCTTTGGATGAATAAACAAAATAGCACAGAAGCAACATCTCAACAGAAAACCACAGGTTCAAAGGGAATGAGGAAGGGTTCCTCAACTGCCACAACAACAAAAAGGGCTCGCCATGATTCTCCTGATGTTTCACCCAAGAGAAAAATGCGTCACGACTCACCCGACCAATCGCCAGTGAGGAAAATGCGTCACGACTCACCTGACCAATCGCCAGTGAGGAAAATGCGTCACGATTCACCTGACCAATCGCCAGTGAGGAAAAAGCGTCACGACTTGCCTGACCAGTCGCCAGTGAGGAAAACTTCTTTGTCATCCTCTCATCCACAAAAGAAGCAAAGCAGTCCCCATTCCAGCTCACAGAAAAAACAAACAAAAGGTACTGAATTTGTCATTGTAAATTAGTCAATTACATTTCCTCAAAAGGTACACGGCCAAACCCTTAACATGAGTGACACAACAGCAAGTTAAATATCAAAGTGCAGTGTGATTGGGATGGTACTTAATGTGGTGGAATTTATCCATGGATAACAGTAATTCTTTCTCTTTTAAGGTTCTCCACCTAGAAGCAAGACTCGAGGTCATCCTGTCAGGCATGACTCTGATTCTGATCTGTCCCCACCAAGACTCTCTGGAAAACACTCCCCAGATCTTTCTCCCCCGCGGAAACAATCACAGCAGCGAAAGAGGAGAGACTCTGATTCTGACCTGTCACCCCCTCGGAAAAATAAGCAGACGGCTCAGAGCTCTGACTCTGACCTGTCCCCCCCCAGAAGGGTTTCGCGCCATTCTTCAGATACACCTGCGGCAAGTTTCATTTGTTCATACATTCGTTCAGTTGTTTGTTTATGTTGTTTTTGATTGGTGTTTTCTCTGTGTCACTACCCAAATATCAATGAATTTCTCCTTTAAAATCTGGATAATACCCCAGGGTGGTATGACAGTAGTGGGATTATGAATGTAAAGGTATCTTTGTCCATAAACCAGGGCCCGCAGATGCTTTCCGGAGGTACAGCAGGCCTGGTGTCTGTTGAAGTTCTGAGAAGGGAGCGAGAAGTGAACCGCAAGCTAGAGAGCAAGAACATGTCCCTGGAAGGTTAGGGGCGACACCCTCTGCGTACTGGCGGCTTATGTTTGTCATAAGAGATGCCATAAGAATGCCGAATTATTTTCAGATGAGTCTCGCAATGCACAGACCATCTTCAGGGACAAATCAGGGAAGAGACGGAATATTGAACAGGAGCGGGAAGAGCAGCGGAAGAAAGCTGGAGAGAAGACGGAAAGGGACATGAAATATTTCGAGTGGGGGAAAGGGTAAGTCTTTTGTTAGTGGAGTTCCCACACTAAAATGATCAAGGTAGGACCAAAATTATCCAGGATTTTTGATAAATGTCTTTATTTTTAAATTGGTTCTCGGCAACAATCCGACAATGAGTAACAAGTAAAACATGAAATGATCCTTACTAAATAATCACATAGAAATAGAAAAGATGTATCGCTCCTTAAGATTTCAAAATGATTTGTTATATAGAATGAATCATTTTTGTTAATGTGGTAGCTTTATGATGTTCAAAGAGCCACTCTTTACTTGTACTTTTATGTTATTCTGAAAACTTCATTGGTGTATTTCTGTAGGTTTTGCCCAAGTCATTCAACACATTTAACTAACTGGACCAGTTAAGCTGAGAAAATGAGTTTAAGTAAAAACCAGGGAGGTACTCCACAGAGCAGAATTTCCCAGTTAGCAGGAAAGTTTAAGCCAAATGTGAAAACTGTCCAGTAGGAGAGCTAAGTGACATTCCTAATGGACAATTATTACATTTAGCTCAAGTTATCTGGCTAATGAAGAAATCCTGCTTTGTGGAACACCCCCCACATTTCACATCGCACCAGATGAGACCACTAATTGACAAAGTTTGAGCTACAGCTTAAAGCAAGATTTTTAACCAGTGTCTGGTGTGTCCCACGAATGTGCTCTGGTAAAGCTGAGTGACGTTGCATGTTTGTGTGGCTGCATCTAGGTTGGCGCAGGGTCAAATGCGGCAGCAGAATGTGGAGGATGCGCTGAAGGAGGTGGAGAAACCACTGGCGCGGCACATCGATGACGAGGACCTGGACCGCATGCTGCGGGAGCAGGAGAGGGAGGGCGACCCTATGGCCGCAATGCTGCGCAAGAAGAAGGAAAAAGACTCACAGCGCAAGGGAGTTAAAGGTCGGCAACACCTAGCCTGCCTTTGTAGATTTAAAGGGCTATTACAGGAATATTGGTTCTGAAACCTGGTTTTTAAAATTTTTTATTTTACTTTAATAATTGTATAGAGAAACCCCGCTACAAAGGACCGGCCCCTCCCCCAAACCGATTTAACATTATGCCTGGGTATCGTTGGGATGGCGTGGACAGGTAAGACCATCCAATTTTGCATCCTCCTCTCTGTGTTTGTTTCGTTCTTGTTTACAGTGTAAGCCAGATGCATTTAGTTAACTTTTGAAAATGAAGAATATTCGCAAATGAGATGTGAACTTTGAACAATTTGTACTGCAGGTCAAATGGGTTTGAGAAGCAGCGGTACAGCCGCATGGCAGAGCAGAAAGCTGTGCAGGAGGTGGCGTATAAATGGAGCGTGGAGGATATGTGAGCCTGGAGGCACATCTCTGGGAACCCTCCGGAAAGATCCTTTTGGTTATATACTGTACAAAAAAAATTCTGTTTTAAAATTTTAATGGACTCTAGCTTTTTTTTTTTTTTTTTTTTTTAAATAAAATCCAACAAAGTTTTTTCTGCCTTCTTTTAATGTATAAGTATGCTTTATATACAGAAGTTTTGCTTCTGTATATTTCCTACGAAATCTGGAAGAGGCGGTTACCCAATTTCTCATCGTTCTCCGTGGCCGGATGATTCTGAAGGTACCGATGCAGCCGACACACTGGGAGGCTGATTGGCCTAAAAATAAAAAAATCTGTGTTTAGGGGGCTTGGGGCTTCAGCAGAGACTGTGTGGTGTTTCTGAGTGCAGACTCACCGATACGCCTCTCGATGTACAGTGCTGAAATCCCACTCTCCCTGGACAGCTGTCGTCTCCCGCGGCTTACAGTTAATCACCCTTTCTGCCCTCTTTGGCACAAATGTCAGCAAGTTTGTTGTATCACTCTCAAACTTTCCCTTGAAACAGGAAGTGAAGCATCATGTCGACTAAGGGACAAATGAATTGGTCAGAAGACTAGACAAAAATGTGTTTCTACTCAGTTGCAAGCATGTTTCCTCTTAATGTAACAGAATCAATATCAGGAAAGCAAAGTCAACAAGTTTCAGGATGCCGTAATCGATATAATTTGCTTATATAGTGTATGTCGATATGGTTCTTCATACTGCTTGGGTGGTTACAGATTACAGCCATCGTACACAACGCCTTTGGTGAATGTGTTAATGGTGACTACAGTTATACGGTATCAGTCAAAAGTATGGACACACCTACTGAAAATCCTTTTTTTCCCAACTAAATAATGACCCCCAAGCACACCTTGAGGTTATGTAAGCACTCGTATCTTGTGAGCCAGGAAAGAGATGGAGTGATGTGATAGATGACCTGGTGTGACCTCCACGATCCTCCCCCCGACCTAAACCCTGGTTTGGGATAAGTTGGATCGGAGAGTAAGAACGAGGTAGCCAACTTAAGCCAGGAACTTGTGGAAGCTCCTTCAGGACTGTTGGAGAAGCATTCCAGGTGGCTACATCTGGAAGCTGCCTCAGAGAATGCCAAGGGTCTGCAGTGCAGTCATCGAAGCAGAAGGGGGCTGTTTTACATAGACTAAAATTTGAGGTGTTGAACACTATCGGTCATCGCAATATTTAGTATGTGTTACTTCATTGCCTCGGGGTCTTACATTATATCATGAATAACAGCGAAAACAGAGAGAAATGAATTAAAGGCAGGTGTGTCCAGACTTTGGTACTGTATACGGTCATCATGCATTTCATGTCAAATCTTATTAGGACAACAGGTTGAAAATTATTGCTGAATATTGCTTCTGCATTAACAGAAAATGCCCTCACCACGGGCTTCACGTGACCTGTGTCATAGAGATCGCCATGGCGCACCCGCGTTTTGACACCCCAGTCTTTGAAGAAGTCCCTGTTGGATGTCTGGCCATTGAAGGGTCCCTGCAGGAGGTCTACGTTGGACCCCCAGGCTTTAGCAGGCTGCTGACGGCCACTTATCAGTGGTAGGCGCTGAAAATCCAACTGTACAGAAAGATTTTATGAACAAATGTGCATTATTCTGTAGTGAGAGAGAGAGTGAGGTTTAGTTTGGTTAAGGAACAAAAATCAAAGTTTCTGTTCCAGTGATAATTCATGAGCCACTTCATTTTTGTGTCAACATCTTAAATTGGTATAAAGCAAAATTAGAAATTGATGCTACTTTCCTTGGTAACTGTGTCACCCTGGAACTCTGCATCACCATTAACCCCCAGTTCTTCTTTGAGTTTGGCTGGCTCAGGTCTGTGGTGTTCAGAGGCATCCCAGCCAGGGTAGGAATCCATTTGTACTGTCCTGAAATCACTCCTTGATAACAGATAGGATGTGTTCTTAGATTAAACCCCTTATTGCAGTCTTTAAATGGCCTTGATTTTGAAATGGATACCAGAAGTCAAATTTAAATACTTGTCAGAGGATATCATGTATTTTTTTCAATTATTTCTGAGTTATTTTTTGCCTTAAAACTGAATTCCGATCTGTAATATAAATAGTAGGCTTCATAAATCATCGAATGTGATTTTGTGATTTTGCTCCGGGCTGTTATTAATTTTAAGGGCTTTGTGTTTTTTATTTTGAATTTTTCACTTAACTTTTGCTTTAATTAGACCAGCGGCCTGTACTATGAAGCGGGGTTACCGAGGGGGCGTGGCACACGGGGGGAGCGGCACGATGGGGGGCCTGTACTACGAAGCGGGGTTACCAGCTTATCGGGGTAACTTGTCGGATTTAAGGTAGTCTGGGCAAAACGTAAGCGAATGAATATGAAGTCCATTTAAACTGTGGTACCTTAAATCCGACAAGTTACCCCAATAAGCCAGTTACCCCGCTTCATAGAACAGGCCACAGGGTTCTTCAACTCTGGACCTCAATTTTAAATCCCGGCCTTGTTCTCAGTTCTTGCAGGTAGTTAATTTAATAATTACTGATCCTGATTGGCCTCAGAGGCTTCACACCTCCCTCACAGGTAAAGGAAGGCTGGAAAATCAGCAGTGCTCGGGTCTTGAGGACCATGAGTCGCATAGCCATGAAATATACCATCAGAAGAAGTACTTAACTAACTATTCGTCTTAATTTAATCTGAGCATTTTCTTCAATAATTTGCCCTGACTTAACACAGAGAGTTTATACACTTAGCTTCTGGGAAAATGACTGAGAAATGCTTATGAAATGTAAAAAACTGTGCAGTCAATTCAGCATTATAATTATAATTATATATTATACTGCTTAACCCTGAAAGCAGTGTGCGAAATACCCGTCAATATTCGGGGGGGTCCCCATCTCCCTATTGTTGTGCAATACCGATCTAAATTTTCTCTTTTGAAGTTTTCAGGGGGTCTCATGGGTTAATCGGGGGTGTTGGATGCCCCCCCCCCCCCCCACCGTATTTCGCACACTGCCTGTAAGCCACTAGCCTAGACATAACGTATCCATAAATATTATTTTATAACACTATCCCTGAGATGAGGCGTGCTGAATGCTCTCACCTCAGCGCTAGATTGATGCCAAGGTTGTCAGGATGTTGCCTGGCTGGTGATCTCCTTTGGGCTTTGCAGTCTCTCTGGCGGAAATCGCATCTGTACTTGGTGAGATGCTCCATAGGATCCTGCGCGGGCTCTGCTCTCGTCGCTGTTCCTCGCTTCCGCACCGCTGCGGCCTCCATGTGCGAATAGGGTTTGTATTCCTCCTGGTGCGTTGTCACTAACTCTCTCTCTCCTGTAGTAGTAGTTCATCTTATATGCCATTCACTTTTTATAAGTAAAAATCAAGAGCTAATAAGGAAGAACAAGGACATGGAAGATTCTGACCTTCAAGTTTCAGACTCACAGGCATCTGCTTCTGCTCTTGCCTTTCTCCACTTTTTTGGACGAATTCTCTCCTCGATGTCGTTTCCATCTTCTCTCTTTTGTCTGGATAAAGTAATGAGCCTATGTGGGAGCAAAGTGAGTCTGAACCTTCCATCCATCCATCCATCCATCTCCTAACCTAACCCTGCAGTTTGAACCGGGAAAATCCGAAAAGCTGCTGTACTGGTTTCCTGTACTGGTTCACCCCGCCAGCGTTTCACATAATTCACATTCCATAAGACCCCTTTCAGTGATTTTTTTCCCCCGATATGTCTGAATACGGAGCCACTCAAACACTTGCCTACTACAGCAGAAAGTTCCCCTATCCTCGGAAAGGAGTTTGAGTACATCTTTTTCTGGTAGTGACAATTATCACCACCAGCGTTGACTTTCAGTTTCCGAGAAGGTGGTTCCTCCCCTGAAGTCACAGGCCATTTCACTGTTGTTGTATCCATCCCTTTCATGGACGCTGGAATCCCCTGAAGAGATAAGGAGGTTATAATGAGAAAGAGACACATTGGCACTAGCATCAAAGACCGGATATGAGGGTGGATTTAACTATGACAATAGATGAACAGTAACTTACTTTCGCAACATTCTGTGACAACAGAGGCTTGGTACAACAGTGGACATCTGAAATTAAATGATAAAAGAGGAAGGAGGTTTAGTATTTCTCATTCTGTATGTCTACCTACCTATACTGCCTGTATAATTTACTGTATGGGGGGAAATATGCCAGTGTACAGGCTGGACACACCTGCGTTTCATGCATTTTAGCTATGTAGTTCACCTTATAGCAGGATTCCCAAATTCCAGTCCTAGAGGGTCAGTTTGCAGATTTCCCTGATCAGACGCACCTAGTAAACAGACCAATTAGGTGAATAAGGTGTGTTTGAACAGGGAAATTTGCAAACTGTGTTGGATTCTGGCCGCCCAGGAACGGAATTGGGGAGCCCTGTCTTCAAGGTAATGAAGTATATTGCAATGATGAAGAGAAGTGATCCATCCATCTGTTTTCAATACCTACAGGGTGATGGGGGCCAAGAAACTACAGGCACAAGGCTGGGAATAACCCAGGATGGGGCACCAACCCATCACAGGGCACAAGGCAGGGAACAACCCAGGATGGGGCACCAATCCATCACAGGGCACAAGGCAGGGAACAACCCAGGATGGGGCACCAATCCATCACAGGGCACAAGGCAGGGAACAACCCAGGATGGGGCACCAATCCATCACAGGGCACACTCCATATTCTTTGTATTTTTGAGACAATATTTGTGTTGCACAGTTCTAATAGGAAGCTGAAAGTCACTAATGTGAATACAGTACAGATCCGGTACAGTTAATTTTCTAAATGTGCACCATAATGGATATTTATTGTATTTTATTTACTTGAGAGAATATTTATTTTGATTTATTTTTAAGTAAATGTTAGTGTTTTATTAGTAAGAACCGTAACTTCAGAACCGAGGTACATACCCCGCCAGGGAAACTAGATAACTAGAACCCCTAGAAGACACACAAGATAATTACCCTCTTGCAGCTGTTAACGAAATTGCTTCAAGGAAGCATTAGTGTAAATGCCTGTACAGTTCTATGCATTATTATGATGCTTGTAAAAATACATCACATTACTGCAGTAGTGTTTGAGGATTTCTTTGGATGATTTTCTGAGCTGTATAATGGTGCGTTGGGCGTTACCATGGGTGGGTAATTCAGGTCCAGTGAGTAAAAGTCCAGCCCAAGGTTTTGTTTCAACCAGCCAGTTGTGCATAAAGAGTCTCAGTCACAGAGACTCAACTGGTTGGTTGAAACAAAATCTTGGGCTGGATTTTTACTCTCTGGGCCTGAATTACTCACCTCTGGGCATTACCCCAGCCTTGTGCCCCACCCCTCCCAGAATTCCCTGACCAAGAGGAGCGGTTGGGTGAGAAGCTGGATACATGCTGGCCACACCTTCAGCGGGTA